>ML791513.1:169634-183765 GCA_009831015.1 Picea engelmannii | reverse complement strand
CAACCTTTCTATCTTATCAGCAAGTGATTTTAATGTTCTAGCTGTATCATCTGTCTGATAGGGTGTGGAAGAGGAACCGGATGGAATGCTACTAGCAGCGCTCCTGAGTCGGTCGACGGCCAACATATTGGATTCTACCTCCACGGCTGCATCTTGCATGAGGGCCAAGGTAGTGGCTCTTCTCTCTCTCAGTAGTAGACAGAAATTAGGATCAAAAGCGTTGGAGTAAGTGATCTTTGCAGAAGCTTCGGAGGGCTTTATCTCCGGAGGGATTCTGTTATACATTTTGTTGAATCTCTTGGAAAAGTCGGAGACAGACTCTCCTTCCTTTCTTTTTAATGACCCAAACTCCATCATGTAATACATTAAATCCTTTTTATCTCCCCATTGCCTCAGAAAGGCACTATCTAGTGCTTCGATCCCATCAATAGATCCGGGAGGCAGGGCCTTGAACCATTTTCTAGACTCTCCCCGGAGACTATGGACAAAAATCCTCATCCATACATCTGCGTGCATGATAACATGGTCATCGGTGAAACTGTAAAAGGCTTCTAGGTGCTCGTCTGCAGTTACGTCCCCCTCACCCGTAAATTTAGGTAGTTGCTTAAGGTAACCGTCCGTCGGGAGGGCATTGAGAGGCTGAGGTAATACAAGGGGAGCATACCTAGCGGCTATAATAGCTTCCATCCTGGTCATAGGGGGATTTGCACCAGCCATGGGAATATTGGGTGGCGGAGAAATTGGAGGAGAAGGAGTTCGAGAAGGGGCTAGCGGGAGTAAATCTCGGAGTGGGGTAGGAAACAAGAGGTGATCCAAGGAACCGGCTACCGAGCTCCAGTCGGCATGTTCTCCTCCTTGTGCAGGAGTGGGGAAATCTTCTGAGGTCGAGGGTATATGCCAAGGTACAGCTTCAAAGGAGGGGGAAGTGACAAAGTCCTATCCCTCTGGTCCCGGACCAGAAGAGGGAAACTCAACAGGAACACTCCCAAAATTTAAGAAACGGGAAACTGCAGAAACATGCCGTCAAATAACTGAGGAGGAGAAAAAGGAGCTCCAACAAAAGGATATGGTGGGTTACCTGGTTCGGTGATGGACGCTTCTTCTTCAGAGGCCCTTCCCTTTCTGAGCACCGCCTCTGGATCCGTTTCAGGTGTGGCTAGAGGTAGTTGTGGGTGAGACCGCGTATGCCTGCCTCTGAAAGCCACAATTAACAGATCAGGTTCTCCCAAGCGGAGTCGCCAGGTGCCAATAGCAATCCGAAAGGCTCTGATAATCCGATGCACCCTCGGATCCAGAGGCTCAATGTCGTTCTACCCAGGGAAAATCTTCAACTTCGTCCCCGGCAACGGGGCCAGAAATGTTAGTGTTAGAAGTCACTCCTGGATTGCTTGCAGGAGCAGAGCCCAACGCCCATCAGTTTTATGTCACGATTTGTTTATGAAGGGTGATCAAATGGAGATAACGGCTCTAGGAGGTATCACTCTAACTCAGGTACTGAGTCTGGTTCATAAGGACAGAGTAGGTCTGGAATCCTAACTTCAGCCAATGGGTTGATTTAAACATGAACAGGTGGAAGACTTAGGAGAAAGTGGACAAACAACTCTGGGCATCAGGCTTGGAGCAGTTTGCAGAGGAAAAACTCCGAAAACAGGATCCTCCTGGTTCAGGGCTTCAAGAAGCTGAAAGAGGACTTGACTGGATCCTCCAATTCCAAGTCATTCAGCGCTAAGAGAATTACAGGGACTTATTAGAGGCTCCGTAACTATTATAGTGATCCATTACAACATCATCCTATAATAGTTACAGCTCGACTGGATCCTCCAATTCCGAGCTGCTCTAATACAGTGTAAACAAAGATATGATAGAAACTGGCATTCATAAGGCAAGAAGTCTCCAAAGCTCATACATAACCAGAACAACAATGCTTCATTAAAATTTTACAACCAGGGAGCTCTGCTCAACCATCGATACCTACAAAAGTGGCAAAAATGCCTACATATACTTGGAACAAAAATAATGGAAGCGAAATCGAGACATGGCATTGAAGGCGTTACGTCTGTGTGCTTACTGCGCCTGCAGTCTCTGGGCAGTCGTGGTCTTCATTCAGACGCAATCGCATTCCAAAGGACCTAAGAAAGAATTGACAAGCTTACAGTCAATTCTAGACCTTCCATTTATGGAGGAAACGATGTTCAACCACCATCAACTGCCACAATAACTGTTCCGCTGGGATCGGGGAAGGCCCTGGCCGACTCTGTAGCTTCAGGACATGGAAACCTTCATATTTTACCATTTGAATCTTGCTTGGAGAGATCATGATAGGACTGACGAGTTGACGTGAAGTGGTGAATGGATGGTGATCGGTCAGGGAAAATGATAGGGCGGATATGAGTGACAGGGTCCATGAGTTTTGAAGTGTATGAGCCAGGTGGAAGAACACAGTGGCTGAGAAGAAAATGCAGATGTCATGGTACGGGAAAAAGACGTGGCGGAAGGGGATAGGTAATTGGAGGTCTGTGATGAATGTTTCGGGATTTCGGGAATTCGGGATTCGCGAGTTTGGAGTGCGCGAGTTCCTTGTATCCGGGATCCCCGATATCCCGATGTGCGATGAGCTCCTTTCCTGGGGGATAGCCCCTACCAGCTAAACATGATCCATATGACCTGTCCTCGCGTGACCAGAGCCAAACACCATCGGAGCTTCGGCGTTTGTGATGTCGATGAGCATGCATTCCTCGGACTCGTAATATCCTGCCACCTGTACTCCACTATAGTCCTCAGTTCCGTCGGGAAATCGCGTATCAGAATATCGCGATTCCTGCTGCCATGTGCACGGGAATTTCAATTCCCCGATCCCCGACTCTGTGGGATCTCTCGCCATGTGTCTCCTCTGAAGAATGGCTCTGATCCTCTCATTACTTCTGTGGGCCCGAGTTCCCCGATGCTCTCGGCACTTCGCGTCTCGTGAAATAATAGAGCTGCCCTTTGTGTGTTGAAGTCGCGACGGGCGAAACGCCGAGATGGCCAGCCCTTGCGACACGCGCCCCTGGATCGAACGACTCATAATTGGCCTCCCAATAGAAAGGACCCCTTTACTACTAAACGTCTGGTGAATTTACAACTCCGAGATCCCGATGACCGTTGATCTTCTTCGTGGGCGGGTCTCGGCTGCCAATATCAAAACTTTGCCCGCTCGCTTGATCTGCTACTTGGAAAAACAAAAATTCTCTGAGCCGCGCTTGAGGACTTTGTGCGACTAGCGGGGCTGAATGCTTCTCGAACCCACGACTAGAATTATTGCTAACATACATTATGTGAATAAAGTAGATGAGGTTGAACACAATGAGATATCGTTTGATTATCGGTCATTGATGTATACTGTCAACAAATGTGAGATAGCCTACTGATAATGAAAGTAGGTATCAAGGCACCAAGCACATTCTTACAAGTGTGAATAGAGGAGTCAGTGTCGAACACCTGAAGAATCCATCGATTAGGAGACATTGATGTATTCCCAACTGTCAATGGCGAGAGAGCTTGCCATTGATGATTGCAAGCCTCAAGGTACTCATAAGACTCTAGGTCTCGTTTCCAGAATAAATGGGTTGATGTCAATGGAAAGAGACTCGCTGAAAGGAGAGCATTAAGGCATCTCTCATCAGTCAGCACGAGGTACAAAGCAGGAGCTTCATGATTTGGTGGAGATCCGACGAAAAACAAGTTCATGAACCAACGACTCTGTGCGTCTTTCGCGTGTGCCAAGTGCAAGAGGTACAAAAAAAGACTCTCTGAATAGCAGCCAATGATGAAAACTTTTGACAAAGATGAGGAAACCACCCATAAGGATAATGGAATCCAAGACACTGCATGAATCCCAATGTGTGAATATATGTCTTGCCGTCAAACACAAGGGAAACCACCCAATCAACGACCAATGATGAAATGTTGACTTCTGGGTTCAAGGTTACCTACCAATGATGAAAGTAGGGCCAAGGTGCATGATAGGACTAAATTATCATGTGATTCTGAGACAAACTGAGGGTATGGCCGACATGCAAAGTCAAGAGTTCTGAGGAGTGGCCAACACAGGTTGATAGACTTCCTTTGAAAAAGAGCATGAGACATATGGTGGACTCCGGAAGCATAGACCCAATGGTAAAATCATGATATGCAGGAGGCATCAATGAAGTTCTCTGTAGGGACTGGAAAAGTAACCAGATGGTAGAAAATACTCTGTAATGATCTCATCTTCCTAAGGCCATGCTAAACCCAAAATTATGATGAATGGAATCAAATAAATTTGTGCTATGTTCAAAGGCGACATGACTACTGTCGATACAAGATAATACTCCCTTCCCGCACATCTTTTTTTTTTTCATAACAAACGAATGATATGATACAGAGGAGGAAACGAGTGTCGCAAGTAAGAAAAACTAGTTCCAGCAATGGAACATACCTATGCTTAATGCAGGGAAGTGCATGCGGGATATGGACACTTGGGGGGATGTTCCCTCCTAGGTATAGGGTGCCAAATTGCAAAGGATATAAACAAGGCTCTGCTTGGTTGAGTATGCAAAACTACTGAGGCAAATGGTTTATAATGCAAAGAGAGAACCGACTATAGGCTCAATACTGCAAGTAGAGGCATGAGATGCAATCACAACTTAACGCCAAAAAAGTCCTTTTTTATGTCTTTTAGTCTCCTTGGTGTGAAAAAAGGGATAAACTTGTGCCAAATAGATGTCTCTTCAAAACCAATTTACAAGTGTGAAAAAGACAAGTTCACTCGGCAATCTTTTCACTTTTTGGTAACGAGTCGGAAAAGAGCTTAACTAAGACTCATGATCTTTCGAATCCAATTTAACGAGTGTGAAATGGATAAATCACTCGGCAATCTTTTCATTTTTTTAGACGAGTCGAAAAAGAGCTTAACTAAGACTCGTTTGGGAGTCCACGAGGTATAAGGTCACATGTTTATGAATGATAAATGAGGCTCAGCATAAATTCAAGTGCGAGTTGTGAGAGACTCTCAATCCTATGAAAAAATCTTTGCATGGGCACCAAATGAAGTAGGGGATCTAACTAGGGCACCCATGCTTTGTAAGTATCTATCACTTGATAATGACACGATTGTATAGCAGATGGAAGATTTTGTGTCGCAACAAATGGGTTCATGCCTAGGGCATAAAGAGCGACAGTTATAGGATAATGCGAAAATGCATAACGGAATGGATACCTATCATATATGTTGGGTAATGAACATACCTGCCAAAGGTGACAAACAGTCGACAAAATATTCAAATCTGCAAGAATCCCAGATTAAAACTGCAAAAACCAACTCGATCCACTTTTGTATTAGTCCATTAGGTGCAAAAATGGTTTAAAATTATAGAAAGTGGGTAAAAATAATTTATAAATAGTAATAAAATCAAAAATTACTATACCATTTTGATTTTTTACCCAACTAGTGCAAATTGGACCAAAATTCCTCCAAGATTCAAACGACAATTGCGAGAGCATCCGGAAATGAAATCACGGGTCGTATGGATCAGGTAATGCTTGTTCTCTTCCTCTTCAATTTCAATGGTTTAAAATTTTGAATTAGGTCTTAAATTTTCAGTTATTGAAGGCACAAAGTATAGATTTCAATGTACGCAGGCTGGCCATGCTTAGGTCGCATATACGACGAGGTATACACCCCTGTGTGAACTATAGGGGGCGTATATTGAGCCCTACATGTGACTGTGTGTAAAGGAAGCCGCGTACAGGTATGAAAATGACCAAAATGAAGAGTTGTAACTCAAAATTGTATTTGTTTTTGACATGATGGTTCTTGAATGGAGAGGGGGAACATGAGGAGGTTGATGTCATTGTAGACCGAGATCCAAGGGCTCAAATGGCCTTAAAGTGATGTGGTTTGTATAAGTTTTGGGCGCTCAAAGGAATGAGAGCCTAGGTGAGGTTGTTGGAGATGTTGGTGGTGTTGGCACAAGGGCAGACCCAGGGTTCAACGCTACAACAACACACCAACAAAACCCTAACTACCATCCCTTTCAGCAACACCTGCAAAGCAGATGAAGTCTCACCCGAGGTAGAGGTAGGGGTGGTTTCAGTACTCAGGTGTCTGTAACCTTAGCTGGGACATAGATCTATGATTACACACTTAACAAAGCACTTAGCATCAATAGTTCACCTAGAGTTAACCCTTATCTCACTTAGCAGATAACACAGAGCATCACAATATTCACTTAGATCTAAGTTGTTTCAGCACTTATCAACAGTAAAATAGATCAGATCTAGTAGATCAGCACTAAGAATATTCATACATATTAGATCTAACATTCATTCACGTCTTAGAAGCACACAGAATGAATAGATCTAACTAATCTCATCTAAGCACTTAGCAATACATTCATCTAAGAATAAGCACAAAGCATAACACACAGTATTTACGTGGTTCACCCCCACCCTGGGGCTATGTCCACCAACTCTTCTTCTCTATTATTGTTGGCCAATCAGTTACAAGCACAGAACCTCAAAACCTTCTCAGCACAGGACAGGATATCTGCACAACTTGCTAGATCCTCCTTCCCCCAGTAGATCTAGCACAAAGCCTCCTTACAATCTGTTCACTCAATACCTACAATACTTGCACTTGGCTCTGCAATTCAATCATATAGATCAATTCTAGCACTTATCTTATAGCCATCTATGCTCTTACATCACCTAGATACTTATTTATACATTACAAAAGTGGGCCTAAATGTGGGTAAACCCATGAGCCAACATCCCTTTCCCATTACATATTCCCAAAACCCAAAAAGGACCCAAAGTGGGTCGAGATCCTGTGATCTCTGCTTCGTCTTGTGTGCTTCCTTCTATAGGGAGTCAAAGTCCCAAAAATGGTAAAATGTGACCAAGTATTCCTCAAAACTTGGTCAAGGGCCAACAGGTCCCCAACACTCACCTGTGACTAGTCCCGAGTCACTCAGGTCTGACCAATTCTGCTTCAAACGCCTCAAGTTTGACTCGAGTTGCTTCAACCTGCTTATTTACTACTGCCTCTTTCCTGGCGAACTCCTGGATGAGTGCGTTAGTGATTGGTCCCTCTAGGCGTTGTTCTGTTGTATTCACGACCTGTTCCAGCTCTGTTCCTTGGTTCTCAATCTCTAAAAATAGTTGAAATGCCTTATCCTGCAAAGGTTGAAGTTGTTGAGTCACTTCCATGACCTTGATCTGGATCATATGGATCTGCTGCTGTGTGACACGGTGCTCATGGGATCGCTTCATTTTCTCTATGGTTGATAGGGCCTTCAACTGCACCTGTAGCTTCTCAGCTTAGTACTTCACCTCCTGAAGCTGCGACTCCAATTTATGCAATTCTAGGTTCTCGGTTAGGTTCTCATGTATCTATGCACTTCTGCTACTTAATTATTTTCATTCCTCTATGAGTGATTTAATCCTTTCTACCGTACTCCGGGTAGTTATTTCTAGTTGGTCGCACTCTTCTTGCGTGGTACTTGGTATGGTCTGAAGTTCTAAGTCCACAATTCTTTGTTGAAGTTGTTGAATAACTTCAGCAAGCTTCATTACTTGGCGTTCTAATGGTTCTTGTACTTTCTACTCTAAGCCGGTCACAGAGCGAAATGATCTATTGATTGCTTCCTCGATCTCGATCTACTTCGTGAGCAGCTTCTCTTTCTCTTTTTGGATCTTTTCTCTGTCTTCTTCAAATTTTTCTTGGATGGCGTCCTTCTCCTGTTGCATGGCTCAACGTTGTTCTATGATTTCTTCTTGTGCTTGCTTTAGGGCCTAGGTGGCCTACATTGTTGCTTCCTTTTCTTTTCTAAGGTGTACTTCGAGTGTGTCAACTATCTTGTGGATTTGAACTAGTTCATCTCCCTCTATTTTTGTTCCTTCATGCAAGAGCGCAGTGGAGGTTGTGCGGATAGACTGAAGTGCATGTTGCACTCCTTGGAGTTCACTTTCAATTCTGTTGTACATTTCCTCTTGCTTGGTTTCCTGTTTTTTTGTTATCTCTTTGATAGCTTCATTCATAGTTGCAAGGAGGAAACTAAAGTCATCTGGGGTGAGTGTGGTCATCAGTTTAGTCACGGGTGCTTTCAATTTCTTCCGAGAGGAAGGTTCCGAAGGTGAACCCTTTATTTTCTTTCTGATTTCTACTTCGTCTTCTGGTCTTTTTTGAACCTCTTCTAAGTCTTCTTCATTACCTCCTTGATCTGGTGTAATGGAAGTCGTCCTTACAGATCTACTGTCGACATCCTGGATTTCCTCATCTTTCTTTGGCTTCTTTATTTCCTTCGTCTTACTGGGCCCCGATGTATCCTACACAGCTTCTGGGTTTTCAATGTCTGAAATGTTTGTTGGATCTACTGCAACAAGGAGGTTCGTCGACCATTCCTTGGTGATCTCTTCTAGGTTTTCTTCTGTCAACTTATAATAGGACTGAAGTTGATTCTAGTGCTCATCAGCATGTGGAGTTAGGTATATAAAGTGGTGGTCTGCACTAAACTTTATCAGAGTTTGGAACCTTTGTAAAGTATTTGGGGTTATGCGAGGAAAATGGCATTCGATTTTCATTGCTTGTTCATGTCAGTTGAGTACCACAATGTACTGAACTTCGTGGCTAGTGGCTCAAAGGGGTCTTGGTTTGGGAAGGTTGTGCCTTCCGGTAGCTCCCATGCAACAAAAGAGATTAGTATTAGAAGCTAGCTAAAATGGAATTCATGCCCCTGATCCTGGGCTTCTCTGTGGTCAATTTCTAGTTGATTCACCAGGTACTTCACCCAGTTCATCTGTAATCCCTCTGCGCACTTCCCTGTGAGGTCGACTACAAATCCAGATACTTGGGTGGGTCGATTATTGTGTACCAACTTCCCTGTGATCAATTGACAAGCGAGGTGCACTGTTCCTTTCTCAATAGAAGCTATCTTGTAGCCTCGTGCACCTTTCTCAACATATCCATAAGTTTCTTTGATCTTCTGAGAAAGAACAGGGTCTATGGTCTTTCTAGGATAGTAATCATGGGGATCAGGGCCCTGCATGCTAAGACATGTGATCCCATTGATCAGCGATGGATCAACTGTAATGCGGCATTTCAACCATAGGTATCCCCCATGGTAGCTTGCTAGCAGCAATTTACACAAGCATTCACCTCCTGGTGTCTGTCGAAGTGTGGTATTTTCATAACGTTGAGAAAAGTAGACTACTCGAGGTTCATCATCCATTGCTGAGGGATGATATTTGAATTCTTTCTCTTAGTTCTTTTCAAGTACTTATATGGGGCGAGCATGATGTAAACTTTACAGTCCCTCAGGTTGAAGTCACAAAACTTCAATGCTATAACCTTGTCTTGATCTGCGCAGTAGGTGTGTACTCCTTTTGGTAGATATGCAGTGACTAGGGTGTATTCAAAGTCTCTAGGGACATTGTCCCTGTTAATCACATTTATCAGAGGGGGTATGTAAGCTGGTAGGATGGATGGAACCAACTTCGCACTAGGCACATCGTTTTTATGTTTGGTTCTTCTTTTTGTGCCAGCTCGAGATGTTCCTTCTCAAGTAGTTGACGGGGAGGCTTGCGCTCCTCTCGCCGATGATGCTTGGACTCCTGTGGACATTCCTCTTTCTAACATGACTCTTTCAGCCCTGAGGCTAGCGAGTACCTCTCTTATAGATTCTTCAGCTACGCTGAGCTCATCGGACATATACGCTCAGGAAAAATAATTAGGGTCACGATGATTATAGGCACTGCACAGGAATGAATAACAAGGGTGTGATGATCACTGCAGATACTTGCTAGTCTGCGAGCTTCAATTTCTCAGTTGGAAAAAGTATTATTTGGGCATGGCATGATGAGCTAAATAGGCAATCTCAGCAACGGTCTACTTGCAACAGACATGGAGCCTCCATTAACTACATTATATCCATTATGGTGTTGTCCAACGGTCTAAGAGTAACCCATAAATGCTTTCTGACCCGTTCGGAGTGGCAGTCGAATGGATATATTGGCCTCCAATGGCTATATTGCTTTTCCATGGTGAAGTGACCCATGTCGATGTTCTGATATCTCAGCGAAGCTCAAATTCTACAAAGTTTCTTTCTGTGATGTTCCATATGGAATCTCTTGTAACTTCACCCTCTTCATACTTAACTTTCTAGCTTTCTTTCCAGTGAGCTTCGTCTCAGTAGTTATTTTCCCATTCTGATTCCTATTTTCCTTAGATATAGTCACTTCACGTTGTTGAGGTTCTCTCTTAGGGTTTAGGTATAACATCTCTTCTTTATCTGAGATAGAAACTTCAATATTTTGTGAGTCCTTTGGCATTCTGATAACTTCGAAATATGGGTTCCTAGTGTGATATGGCTTCAATATGTTCTTTTGTTCTTCAATCAATTGCGTGATCTTCCTGGTCATGAAGTATTTTAACTCTTGTCTCTGTTGTTTTAAAACTTTTTATTCTTCCTTCTTTCTGGCTTGATCTCTTTCAATCCAAGGATTTTCAAGTAACATAGTAAACAGGGCGGTGTCCTCAATAAATTTGATAATCTCAAAATCTTCCTCTGTCGAAGTTCCATTGACATTCATAGATATCTGAGTGAACCTTCCAAATAAGTAGGCCAATTTTCCTCTAAATAATCTTATTCCTCCTAGGGATGGAGTTATAGCAGGCCTTCCTATAGCTTCCCAAGTTCTTTCTGTCATGACATTCACCTGTGTTTCCTCATCCAGAACACAGTCAATGTTGAAGTCTCCTATTCTTACTTCAATTTTCTCTTTTCATTAAAGATCTCTGATAATATAACATGCCGGTGATCAGTCAAGGTTCATTGCATATGAAATAGTATCTTTTCTGATTCTCTCTAGGGTTATGATATTGTTGGATCTGCCTTAGGGTTTTCTTGGTTTAGATTCATTCCTTCAAGATTAGCAATCATTCTAGGGCAATCCAACACTTCATGGTCTAAAGCTTTGCAATAGAGACAACTAGATCTTCCATTAGGGCATTCCTTAGAAATATGTCTCAGTCTTCTGCAACTGTAACAGAGGGTTAATCCCCTCTTTCTCTTAAATGGTCCCCAGCCTCTTCTATACTGCGCACTAAGATCGTGGTAGCTAGCCTGCAAAAAATTCTTTCTAGGATCCTACATCCATTTATTAGTCCAAACATTCTTTCTATACATAGGTATAACATATATATCATTATTCTTATCAGATCTATTCATATCAAACTTTCTTTCATATAGTAATCACCTGTGCACTTGAGGGGCCACACTCCCAAAAACCCACCGTACGGCCATCTGAATAGTCCTACCCTAAAAGTTGACACCTAACTACTATAAAGGAGGATGAGACCACTAATCTGACTCTCGCACCTCCTGGATCAGCTTCCTCAAACTCCTAGAATCTCTGAATATGCTCTGGAATATCCTTTCCAATCACTATAGCAGCAGGTACAAATGAGGTGGCAATGTGAGCCCTAATGCTATATATAGGCCCTTTTTGCCAACACTTCCATACTCCCTTCCAGGAGCTCCAGACGTCCATTTTTTTATCCATCTTCAACTACGGGACCAGGATCCTGCTGCCTACACAGTCATACTTCATGGGTCACCATCCATCCCTGTCCCTCGGGGAGCCATTTTCTCATACCTCATTCAGGTACGCATGCTCATGTTCAAAATTATCAAATAATTGTTATACGTTCTTTATCTTCAAATATTGTTCACGTTGGGTATTCGGTTTTAATGTGTGTAGGTACTTGGTCATCACAATTCTACACAAACCCCTTTAGGTATATGATCGACACTGGCATGTAGTCATTCCCTCTGAATACCAATTGCATCTTCCAGTCACACCCTCTGATTTTTCCCCTAGGATCCATATATTCGGCCCTGCAGTACTATCACCTCCACTGCATTTCAGTATTGTCACCCAGTAGCACTCCCACCCACATTATTTGTCCCATTCATAGTCCCCCTGGGAACTTTGACACTCATGTTGTTTTCACCCTTCAGGGATGGGAGACCCAATAGTCTAACATCGTGTCGAGACTCAGCCACATACTCCTTCTCCTCATTTTGCTAACTTTCCCAATGGACTCTCAGGTCACTTCATCATGGTTCTATGGTGACTGCACCTCCGTAGTATCATTAACCATCCATTTCCTCCACATTCAGTTTGCCCATCTGCAGATTTCCCTCCATTCATTTACCTCATATAGAAACCCACCTATGGGGGCCCCACCCTACATCCGTTCTCCCCACAACTTGCGCTCTCACAAGCCAAGCCATATTGCACTGGGGCACCCATTTTTGTATCTGTACACTTATCCTAAATTATTTTTTATTCATTTGGTAATTATAAAAATCCTTTGTTTCCATCATTTACGTAGATTTTTGTCGTCACCTTTGGCGACCTTCTTTTCCTGGCAAAGAAACCCACGTCGCCCTTGGTTGGGGCATTTTTTTTTCACCTCCTACCTTTGTTGACATCACCAATAAACCCTGAGTATCTCAGAGTCCATATATACCTCTGATATCTAAGTTTGTCCACTTTGTCATGCCTCTGGCACAATTTAACCCATGTCTAGTCATCCCCCTAACACTAGATTCAGTTTCATGGTTGCTACCACTCATACTTCACATTTCCCCAACCAAGGGAAGTCTCGAGTCTCACCGCATCTTGACTTCGTCAATGTACCTCATCAGTTCCTGATCTCATCCAGTGTATTTCATGAAGCCCTTTGCTTCTTGGCATTGCATCTTCCTCTCTGTCGACATCAACACAGTTTCTAGAAGGGCGACAGTATCTTGACTCTCATTCCCTCTACAATGTGGATTCTCGGACGGCAGAGGGAAAACCACCATCATTCTTTGTTGTCGATGACCCCCATAACATTTGAATTCAACACTTTCTCATGTTGCGGTGGGTCTTACTTCGTGACTATTGTAGTTGTTTGTATATTTGTTGAAGACCTCTGAACATTGTTAGGCCATCAATGCCTGCGAATCATCGACACTTCTTCTAGGTGTCATCACCTATTTTTCAGAGTTTGTTCACCATCGGAATTGTCCTCTGCTATTATCCACCCGCCCCCGAGGGCGCTGCAGTCATTTTCGCCAAAACACAGCTTCAGTTAAAATATTACACCTTTTTTGAGTTATATAACATGAGCATGGGGCATGCCCACCTCGTTTGTACACAGTTTTATTTTTTCTTACACTTTATGAAGGGTTTGGGTCCTACAGGTTCCCCTCTCCCTCCAATGGGTCACTCTTGATACTCTCATTCTCACTCTTTCTTACAATGGTACTCTTAGTAGAAGAAACATTGATTAATTTTGGTTATATGTATGCTCCTAGCCTCATCCATCAGGGGGCATATGTTATCACTGAAATCTCATCCACACATGGTTACAGGAATCCAACATCTCCAAACAGCTATTAGTTCACCCATGGACCAAAATTACCAAAAATGCATTTCCAAAAGGTCCAAAACTATACAAACCAATTATAAAATCAGGATGCACTATGACTATACAGGGAGCGCGTGCACATGCGCCATCAAAAAATATAGGAAAATAACACATGTGCACGATGCACAACTGTGGACGCTAAAAGTCGTGCACACCTTAGAACAACACATTTATGATGTTGGTCAGCCTCCCACCCACTTCAAGTTCAGCTTCCAAGTTGATTTGACATCCAAATCTTGGCTGAATCCAGCTGGGTGGTTGGTCAAAGACCTAAGGGTGCCCTAAATGGCCCCTTGTTCACATTAAAAGCTGGTTGGATAATGCCTCAAAGTTATGCTATAAAAAGAGGCCATGGGTGCACTACTTTTTCAAGGAATTCATTTGTAAGGTTATGTTGTTGCTATTCTCTTGGGGAATCCTCTTTTCTCATCAAGAGAATACTAGAACCATTCCATTTGAGCTATTCACATCACCTTTTGAGTGAATTAGATTGGGATTCTTTCACCATTTATTTCAAGTTTTCAAGTTGTAAGAAGAGCTCAATCTTGGGGGTTCAAGAGCCCTCCCTTGGAGGAAGAGGGGACCCAAAGTCTCCCTTTCTCTTTGGTGTTTTCCTTCCACTAATATACTCCT
>ML791513.1:139384-163120 GCA_009831015.1 Picea engelmannii | reverse complement strand
CTCTTTAGGGTTTAACCATTAACCATATGTGAGTACATACCTCGGATAGCATTTGTAGGTAGTGGCTCCATCTGGTAGCAGCGGTAATCATTACCAAAAACTTCAAGAGTGATTGCAACTAGTTCTACGGCTGCAACTGCAACAGGTACTGCAACTGCAACTGGTTCTGAGACTGCAACTGCAACTGGTTATGAGACTGCAACTGCAACTACAACTTAGGGTTTTATGAGGAAACCCTAATTTTTCAAAGTTCAAATTTTGAAATTCTAATCTAGGGGATAGATGCGCTGGGCTGAGGCGAGTTAGCTGGTGCAATCGGAATTTCGAAAATCCAACTTTTACCCCTTCAAATCTGATCTGCGGATTTCTGGACTGGTGCTTCTGGTTTTTTGGTACTTCTAGTACTCTGGTACTTCTGGTACTCTGGTTTTCTGGTTTTCTGGTACTTTGTGAAACTAGGGTTTCACTTTCCAGGAGATCTAGCCACTGAAAAGGTGTGCTCTAGGTGCCAAATTGATCCTTGGGGGAGGGCACAACTTTCTAGGAGGTTAGGGAGCTGAAAATACTCACTTTTTCAAAACCCTAATTTTTGGGTACGGTAACAGTGATGTTTTTCCTCTTGCAAATTGTGCTTCCTTCAGGTTGGCTCTGATACCATGTTAATGTTTATGCCATTATTATAGTTCTTTTCATTTCAATAGATAAGAGAATCATAAGAATAACATCACTGAGAAATACACAATCACAAGAGACACAACATGTATCCTGGGAAACCCTCTAGGGAAAGAAAACCCAGCAAAAACTTCCTTATCATAAATAGCTTATACAATGTTCAAGAGATAACTCAAACCAATACAGATAGTCCTCTCCAAGAGATGTGCCACTCTTCTTCTCCTCTCTCCAACTTTTAATTGCAGCTTGCCTCATAAGATAATGAGCAAGTGAAGTGTGTGTTAGAAGTGAGGCACTAGCCTCTTATTTATATCAAAATGGCACGTGTGAAAGGTCACAATCTGGCAGGGCCGACCTCTCACTCTGGGTGGGTAAACCCACCTTTAATTAATTTTGAGTCTTCCATTATAACTGTTGGGGCCGACTTCTTATTCTGCCCTTTGTAATTGGCCGATGACTAATCCGCAAAAGGGGATTTGGTCCTTATACAATTACCGACATGATTAATCCACAATAGGGATTAATCCAATAACAATAATAATAATAATGACATGATTAATCCGCAATGGGGATTTAATCCAATAATAAAATAATAATAAGAATGTTCTTCGCAGTTACATTATTTCAACACCTAAATTATTCAAAATTGGCACACTTTCACTTGTTGACACACAAAGTTCACCAATCACTCACATAGTTTTATCCAGAAATCGTGGAGGTTGAAGTAATTTTCTTCCAACGGGATTCTAAAACATCCCACCCTTTTCAAAACATGACTATCCACTCCCACTTAATTTCAACGAGGTTGGTTCACACCCCCAACCTATCAAAAAAATACACCTAAAAAACTCTAAAAAACTCACTAAGTTTTCCTCTATAGGAGGTGCCAAAATAATTTTTTAGCCTAGGTAGAATTTTGGGGATAAGCATCCAAATAACTCCCCGTTATCTGGTTCTCACATTGTCAAAAACAATAGAAGTTGACAAATAGGGAACTTTCAAATCCTCCAAGTCAAGTGTTCCTACACCATAAGGCAGGGAGATACATGTGAAGGGTTGAAGGCCGAGGTCTGATTTTTCTGTGCATCCCCCCTTGAGGCACCCACCTCTTGGATGGGATCCATCACGTGACCCATTTCTGAGGCCAAAAATCTAAATGTCACACTTTGACTGAGGTACCTAGTGACCAAATTTTAGGACATCTACCCAGGTGGCAATTGTGGGTTGCAATTGCACCTTGATCAGATTTTGTGTGGCTATTAGGAAATATCACAAGTTCTTTCAGGATATGCCCTGTCTACCCATCATTATAACTGATTATTTCATCCTTCACTAGTTCCTCTTTCGATGGCTTCAAACCCCACTGTCGAGTGCTATTGGAAGGTCCAATGCTATTTGAGAGGAAGGATGTTATGTCTTTTAGGACACGAGCATGTTTTTCTTTGTTCTCCCACGTGGACAAAATCCGCCTACCCACATATATGCTTCTTTATCCAAATGCTTTATATATGATGACCTTGTGATTACATCTAAAAATTGTGAAATATATTGTGAAGGTCCAAAAATTACAACAAAAGCTCTGGTTCATTTATTTTTCTCTCATAACCATTTGCACACATCCACTTAGCTAGTCGGACATCATAAGGGACCCACAGAACCCCCGTCATTCTAGATGCTTTCTAAATCTCCCTCCTATTTTAGGAGGAGTACCTAGTCTCGCCAACTCACCGGCCCCACTTTCTCACACCCCTGTGAGTGCCACTATCTTAGGATCATCTTTTCTTGGTTCCACTTTACTTGGGTCCACTTCCTAAGGTCAAACACCCACCCACTCTCCTTTACATGGAAGCAGGGAGCCAACTTCTCCTCAAGGGGGAAGTACAAACCCACCTAGTCCCCCTCAAGGGTCAGGTTCACAAAACACTCACACCATGGTTGGAACTAACCCTCCACCACCACTCCAAATGCCATATTTGGATTCTCTCAAGATACCAGATCTAAGAAAACTCACAAATGATCCTATATTGCATTACCCCACATGGCCTTCAATGCCTACCAAACTACCTTCGAACATCCCCAAGTTTGAAGGAAAGGCAGGAGACGACCCTGCCAACCATGTCATGAATTTCCACTTATGGTGCTCTTCCAACAACATTATGGATGATTCCATCCGACTACGATTATTTCAATGCACACTCATTGGCCCATCAGCCAAGTGGTATGTAGACGAAAAATCAGGGTCCCATGCGACTTTCAAGTCTTTGGCCAAAGCATTTTTTACCTTCTTTCAATTACCAATCCGCCATGACAATGTTCTTGAACTACTCTCAGATTTTAAACAAACCTCAGCCACACATATCGTTGATCACATTCATGAGTGGCATCGACGATGTAGTTTGTGCAAAGCAGAAACCACCAAACAACAATGCCTTGATTGGTTTCTCAGATCACTTGTCTCTCTCCTCGGTAAATATTTGGATTCTACCTTCCCTCAATCAGAAGAAGAAGTTACCAGTAAGTCTCAACAATACAACCTCATCTATTCACAATTAGGATACTTGTACATAGTACTTCATGATCTCCCAAGACCCGTACCATTTGGAAAAGAAAAACCTGGGATGTCTCACTCAGCAGACGGATTGATTGGTAACACCACACATCACAATCCACAAACCCAACAACCACCAATGTATGTCACACCTCACTATCCATCAGCCTATGGAGGACTCCCTTATTATCCTCCACCCCCTTATCAACAACCCTATCCTGTTTCCCTTCCTCCACCTACTAGTGGGCCATCATCGACACCCACAATACGCCCACCTATTCAAACAAGTTCTGGTACCCCCTCTACCTCAGCTTATACTCTAATTACTAGCGAAAGTGCCACTCCTTCCTATTTACCTTACAGATCATTACCACAACATAATCCATACTTTCCATTTCTTGGCCCTCCACAGCCCATGGCTCCACCACAAAGACAGCCACACGTCGGGGTTAATTTTTTTCAACCCTCTCCCATTCAGCAATATCAAAATTTTGAACAACTGAATACGGAAAATCTGACCCATCAGTTGAATAATGCCAAAAAGAAAGGGAAAAATTGAAACAATAATAATTCAGGACCAGGAGGAAATCATCCCCAATGGAACCAACATGTCAGGGGTAACCAGAATCAAGGGAACCAGAATACCCAAGGGGGCACTAATAACAAATGTCAAGGGAAGAATAACAAAAATCTTTGGACAAACTTCCCATATGCCCTTTGTGGTGATTTTGGCCATTATACTCATCATTTCCCCCAAATTGTAGACCATGTCCTCCTGCACAGCCTGCCCCGCAATAGGCCCCACAACAGTACGCACAGCAACCACCCCCAGTCATGATGCAGAACCCCATTCCACACCAAGGAGTGATGAATAGCCAACAAGACGTGAAACCTACCCTACCTCAGATGGGACAATATCCCAATCCAGGCAATCCTACAGATCGCACTATGCTCCTTACTAGCGAGGAAGAAGTTCTTCTACAAACACATAGTCGTCAATACAGCACAACCCCTGAGTCTACTCGCACCACCTCGGAAGCACCCCCAGTCGTAACTGGCCCCCCTTTAATAATTCCTTTCCCTAATACTAAACCCCCCCTTTGTATTCCTCACATACCATTATGTAGGAATGTCCACAACCCTCAAGCTAGGGAAACTCATAATTACAGTTTGGTTGATGACTTGGCACAATCTCTTGCTACTATGTCAGTCTTAGAAGTCCTTCAAACTTGTCCCACCCAATAGAAGTCGTTACTTTCTGCCTTAGGGGAATTCGACCCTACAGATACCTGACTCATCACATTTGATCTCGATAGCGGAGAACCTCGCCTCCCCGCTCTCGTCGCCTTTCAAATACCAGTTAAAATCCAAAACATTACAGTTCATTGATGCATCATTGATGAGGGTGCATCCACATGCATTATGTCAAAATCTGTATGGCAGAAACTTGGTTCCCCCAAACTTATACCATTTTCCATTACCCTAAGAGCCTATGACGGATGACCATCTTATCCCAAAGGACTCTTCCAAAATTTCCCTGTAGAACTCGGGGGCAAGACCATTCTCATTGACATTGAATTTATCGATGCCCCACTCGATTACAATATCTTGTTCAGTCATAGCTACATATATGCTATGAAGGCAGTTGCATCTTCTGTGTTTCGAACCATAATGTTCCCCCATAACGGGAAGATCATTACCATTGATCAAGTTTCACATTATGAACCTAACCCTTATGCCAACATTGATAACATTCTCCCTTTTGTCCACACTAATCCCGAGGCATACCCACTCATCGAGATGGGCCCTGGAATTTTCAAAGACCCATCCTTGTTAGGAACTTACCATGGTGCACCACCACTCATTCATCCTTCCAATTAGGTATCTATCATCTCATCCAAGGGAACTGACATTGAGGATACCCTTCCTTTCAGTGAGGCTTCTCTTATATCTGACATCCAACTCGTCGCAGGGCTCCTCCCTCAAGAATCTCCTGAGAACTCATCAACTCCACCAGGTCATGATTTCACCTCACCGCAGGGCCATATCCCAGTTTGGAAAATAGTTCCCCGAGCCATTACTCAAATCCCCTTCTTCTATCCCCCATCGAGCATCCAATATTTTCAAGTAGTTGCAACACTTACCCTTCCCAATATGGTATCTACATCCACCAGCAATGGTTCCTCAACCATATCTCCCTCCTTAAACCGAAGGAGTTCTGATGCAGATTCCAATACCTACTCTAGAAGAAACACCCTCACCCCCTCTTGCTAACACCACCGCTACAGTTGGGGGTAGACGAAAGAAGAAAGATCCCATTTCTCCTCTCCCTCCTCACATCCAACCTCCTTTCTCACTCTGTGAGAAAGAAGGACACCCCACTAATCAATCTCCCTCTCTCCCTGAGCTACGCAATATAATCCAACTCCACTATATGACCACATCGCCCATGGCTTCATCAAGCACACCAAATACTACCACAATGTCATCCAATACAAGAAATAAAGGGTTGTGAACCAAATTTGCATGTGCCATATGTTCAGAGTATGGCCACTATACTCATCATTTCCCTGCCCTACCTTAGTTTCGACAGACACTCGCGACAGTACACCAGAGTTTTCAACAAAACCCCTCTACCTCCATGTCATCAAGTACCCAAAGCACTGACATCCATTATGTCACCACTTCAATCAATGAATGTATGAGGTGTCCTTCCACCCTATGTGAATCACTTGATCATTTCACATATCAATGTCCTATGATCATTGAATATAGGCGTCACCAATTGGCCCTTATTCAAAACCCTACACTCCCTCCAGTGCCAGGGGAATCAGTGATTACCCCTACTCCATCTCCAGAGGATATTCAAATCATTTCTCCTAAACACGTGATACTCCCTACTCCTCCATGGTTCTTGGATGATTTATACCAGGATTTACCCCCAAATCCCCCCAATTCTCCCGTTCATTTCCCCACAGAAATTTTACGCCCGACTACCATTTTTAACCCTCAATATCTCGATATTTGGTTTATGTCGAGTGAACCATCGCAATCTCCTTGCGTCATTCCCCCTGCTTCTTCATCACCAGAAGACAACCACACAGTGACAGTCACCGATATCACTCTTTTATATCCCTTGTATTCCTAACAATTCCACTATGACGAGGACATACTCGAGGAATTAACCACCCCTGACTTCCCATGGGATGCGCTACACCACAGAGCGCTCTTCCTTTCATAGGAAGGCTTCTTTCCTCCTAAACAACACCCCATATACGCAGTCAAAACCAAGGATTTTATCCCATCAGGGTATATCGATTGGTTCAACAACCTATCCCTGCCCCTAATTCTTTTGAAGAAGGCAATATGGACAACATTTCCCCTACCATCAAAATCGATATTTCTATCAAAAATGGAGTCGTCGAGGAAATCACCATTGGCGTCGCATGCACTCCTGAAGAAATTATTTCCTACAAAGCTATCTTCCAGGAATACCGGGACATTTTTTCCTGGTCATACACGAAGATGCTCGGCCTTGACCCCTCTATCATCGAACATCGAATAGACACTTGGCATGATATCACACCTATCCGCCAAAAATAGCAGCCACTACACCCATCCAAAGAAGCAGCCATCAAGGCCAAGATTGATAAATTACACGTCGTCGGCCTCATTTACCCCATCGCCTATACATCATGGGTCTCCAACCCCGTACCTGTTAACAAAAAACAGGGAACTATTCATGTCTATACAGATTTTCATGACCTCAATCACGCTTGTCCCAAAGACAACTTTCCCACGCCCTTTATCGACCAAATTATCGATGATTGCGCTAGTCACGAGGCATTGTCCTTCATGGAAGGTTTCTCTAGCTACAAACAAATCCAAATTCACCCAGCTGATTAGTACAAAACTGCATTCACTACCCCCTGGGGTACTTTCACATATCGTGTCATGTCGTTTGGCCTCAAGAACACTGGAGAGACATTCCAATGAGCCATGACATACATCTTTCATGATCTAGCTCATATCATCCTCGCATACTTGGAAGACCTCACAACACGATCCAAGAAACGCACCCAGCGTCTCGATGATTTACGAATCATCTTCCAAAGGTGTCGTCAGTACAATATCCACTTGAACCCCCTCAAGTGTGTATTTTGCATCACTTTCGGTCGCCTTCTCAGGTTCATTGTTTCCCAAAGCGGTATTATTGTGTATCCCCTCAAGGTCCAAGACATCATGGAAATTCCCCCTCCTCAGAATTTATGCCAACTGTAGAGCCTACAACGCAAAGATAACTTTTTACGGTGATTTTTCCCAGACTATGCCACTCGAGCACATGGTTTCCTTCGCCTACTACGCCACGACATCCCATTCCACTGGGATCAACATGCCCAAAACGCTTTCAACGATATTAAAATGGCACTCTCCAATGCCCCTTTGATTAGTCCACCTAACTATAACCGCAACTATATCCTCTACATATCAGACTCAACTGTCTCATTACTAGGAGTTCTCGTTCAAATAGGGGATGATGATCGTGAGCATGTCATTTACTACATTAGTAAAAACCTCTTAGGGACACCCTTGAAATATAATCACAAAGAGAAACTATCCCTTACAGTCGTCCTCGTAGTCCAGAAACTACGACCTTACATTCTGCTTCAAACAACCAAAGGCATAGCGGATTCCAACCACATGCAATACTTGTTCAATTGTCAACAAATTAATGGTAATTTTTCCCGATGGATCATCATCCTTCAGGAGTATGATCTCAAATTTTACACACCCAAGAGCAAGAAATCCCTCGTCCTCGTCAAAATCATCATGAATTTCCCTCAGATACTACCAATACCCCTGTCAATACTAACTTCCCCAACAAACATCTCTTTTACATCTCATCGGATCACCCTTGGTACGGTGACCTCCTCATCTACCTCTAAACCCAAAATTTTGGGAACCACCTCTCACGAGAAGATTGTCGACATATTCACCATTAGGCCTCTCACTACCTCGTCATTAGGGATATCTTATATCGGTGAGGGGTCGACACCATACTCTGTCGATGCTTGACTATTGACAAGGTCGATAGAGTCTTAAATGACTGCCACAGCGGCGCTTGCGGGGGCCACCTCTCAGGAATGTCCACTGCTCAGAAAATCATTCGTGCAGGTTACTTTTGGCCTACATTATTTCACGATTGCATTCATGCCATGAAGCGATGTGATAAATTCTATCTCTATGCCCACAAAGCATGAGCACCACCTGCTCTTCTACACCCAGTCATTACTGCAGGCCCCTTTTGTAAATGGGGCATCAACTTCATGACTTGCAAACCTCCATCCAACAATGGACAAAAATACATCGTCATTGCATTCGATTACTTCAAAAAATGGGTTGAATCCATGCCTACCTTCAACAACATTGCTGACATAGCAATGCATTTTTTATTTAACCACAT
The DNA here is from genome assembly GCA_009831015.1 of Picea engelmannii. Taxonomy (NCBI): domain Eukaryota; kingdom Viridiplantae; phylum Streptophyta; class Pinopsida; order Pinales; family Pinaceae; genus Picea; species Picea engelmannii. The sequence continues at coordinate 154,436 of ML791513.1, read as the reverse complement.
CATATCCTGCTTTGGAGTACCACTCCAACTAGTCTCTGATCATGAGAAACATTTCGAGAATGAGATTTTCATCAAACTTTCATCCAGGTTGGGATTCTCCCATGAGTTCACCTCACCATACTACCCTCGGTCCAATGGACAGATCGAAGTAGTTAACAAGGTCCTCAAAACCATGTTGCAGTGCACGGTTAACAAACATAAGACCAATTGGCATCATATGTTATTTTCCGTGCTATGGGCTTACCGTACCGCCATGAAAATTGCCATTGGTTTCACACCATTTCATCTAGTCCACGGGGTCGAGGCCACTCTTCCTATCGAGTGTGAAATTCCCACCTTACACACCGCAATTGAGCTATTACCCGACACTGCTCCAATGGAGCAGCGTTTGCTGAACTTAGAGTCCCTAGATGAAGATCGTCAATCTTCATTACAGAACAATGAGGCATCCAAAAAATGGTCAAAATCCACCTTTGATCGCCATGTCAACCTTCGCTCGTTTCATGAAGGAAACCTCGTCCTTTATTACGATATCACTCATGATACCCTCGGCCATGGAAAATTTGAGTCACTATGGCATGGACCTTACATTATCCAGCATTGCCTCACTAAAGGTGCATACATCATGGCTTCCCCCGAGGGCCACCCTCTCAAAGAACCCATCAACGGGTTGTACTTAAAGAAATTTTACGCCTGAGCGTAGCCATTCTACACTAGGTTATTTCTTTTTATAGTGTTTTTAATCTTTTTTTCCATACCTCACGTCTAAACTATCATTTGTGTTATTGACAGATGCCTCCTCCGTTGACCTACCACATCAGTTACGTCGACGACGCCAGTCGTTGGACATAGAATCTCGCTTCGGCCCTCTATTCCCCCTCACATGAACTTCTCCACTCCAGAGGCATATGTGTGGGATCAGCAACCAACAACCAAGCAGAATACACTACCATCATAGGTCTCCTCACCGAGGCTATCCATCATCATATCCGTCATCTTAGCATCTTATTAGATTCCCAACTGGTCGTCCTCTAGCTCAAGAATGTGTATTGTGTCCGCGATCCTTGCCTCTTTCGCAAATACCTGCAAGTTAGACTTTTATCTCGGCATTTTGATTTCATTACATTTACACACATCCTAAGACAATTCAATCAAATCGTAGATAACATGGCTAACATTGTACTAGATTGGCATATATCACATCAAGACACCTTTACACACACATAAACCATCAGAAGTTTGTCACAGCATATAGATTAGACATCATAAACAACATTAAAAATCATCACACACATGTGCACATCAAAACAATCCCAAAATGTATATATATATATATATATTGGTCAAAATGTCATAAGTGTTTACAAAAAATAGTACATCACCCGTAGGCAGGTGAGTCACCTCATCCCTATCAGTACAAAATTTGATGTCACAACTATACAAAATGGGCTCACCAGCCTGTATCAAACACAAAAAATACATATCTAGCAGCCCTCAAGGCACCTCTAGTGCTCTAGCACTGGGTCCTCCCTCTGGCAGAGGTACCCCACCAGCTATAGGTCCCTCGGGTCCTAGGGGAAACCACCCAGTCATCACAGCTCCGGCTATAGCTGGTCGGTGGATTAGGGTCTGCGACTCTACCAGTAGCCCAATACACTACTCTAGGATCCCCTCATCCTAGATCCACACCCACATCCCTTAGGGAACTCCCTGTAGAACCGCCTCTAATCGGCGGCAGAAATCATCAAACTCTCCCTCGGACTTGGTCGGAGGAGCATGTGATGGCCCTGCACTGGGTTCATCATAACGGTGTCTCCTAGTTGCTCTATCATCATCATCAGGCCTCACCCCAACATCCTATCGATGTCGTCTCTCCCGTGCTTGTGGCTCTCCCCACGATGGTCTCACAAGCCCCTGGCGGGCCGACGCTTTGATCAACTCGACCTCCAGTCCATGTGGTCCCACATCTACACAAACAAACACATGATAGCATCAGCATCCATCCAAATATCAACCATATTCTATACTATCTAAACAAATCAAAAACCAGCAAAAATAACATCATACCTTGGCAATTGAATACCTCTCCCGAGGGTAATACCATCTCTGGGTCATCACGGAAATCTAACCCACTGTATGGAAATTGCAGTATGATTTTTGGCATCTGATGCCACATTTGTTTAGCCTCGACTATGAAGTAATGGCCACCCTCCCCGCCCCCATGATGGACCAAAATCGTCGCTCACCGTTGTATTTGTGGCTCTCGCGCTCCCGGTGGGTCTAACAAAACTCTCAAGCGCAACATAGGCACCCTCTCTAGAAACCAAGCCACCTGAATAGACCCAAAAGAAAAATCCCCTAAGTTGGTAGCTTGACACTTGGTGAGCTACCCCACCATCTTGGCATGCAACATCAAGCCCCAGGCAAAATGCTCACCCCCTAATGCCCACTGCATGATCCTCAGCTGGCGGCCACTAATACGTTGAGTCATGAGAGACCCATAAACTCTCACGATCATTGTTTCCATGTAATGATGTAACAGGGCATCCATCACCCCAATCCTCAGCACTGATCCAGACATGAAATCCTCTCTCGAACAATATGTCCAGGCAAGCGTAGCCAACTTCCCCTCTCCAACTATCACCGGCTCGATCGGTAGCAGGGTTCCTCGAAAAGGGAGCCCATTCAGAAAATAGACATCCTCTTCAACAGAGAATACCAAGTGCTCCCCACACACAATAAAACACTGCAACTCTGGACTCCACATCAAAATCAGGAATTGCAGCAAATACTCTTGTGCCCTCACCAGTGAGCACTCAAAACACTTCAGCAACCCACAGGCCACCAACGCACCACGAACCGCCAGCTCCTCATCCCTCATGGCATCCCTTAGTCGTGCCCAGTCCCTCTCTCTCCAATGGATCAGCATCATCACAAATGATCACTTGCATCCACCTATACAGCACTTGATCATCCATCACAACTCATCAAAACACCAAAAAATATCTCAAAAAGATAAGTTTTTTTTCCACCCTCAGCTTTGCCTCAAGGGCGCAGTTGTTATCCTCATAGGAACGCATGCATGCGCACCTATTCACCCCATAGGCACGCATGTATACGTGTTTTTTCCACCCACAGACACACATCCGATGCACGCATGTTCACTACACAGTTGCACACTGATGCACAACTGTCAGAAACACAGTCGTGCACATATGTGCGGTTGTGCTTCGAACAGTTGCGCATCCCATGCGCGCCTGTTTTCCCAAATTGAGTGCTCCCCTACAATATTGTTCCCATTATAGTCGTGCACTCATGCATGGGTCGTCATTGATCACCTGCGCACTTGAGGGGCCACACTCCCAAAAACCCACCGTACGGCCATCCATATAGTACTACCCCAAAAGTTGACACCTAACTATTGTACAAGACTATGAGACCACTAACCTGACTCTCGCACCTCCCAGATCATCTTCCTCAAACTCCTGGAATCTCTGAATATGCTCTCAAATCTCCTTTCCAATCACTATAACTGCAGGTACAAATGAGGTGGCAATGTGGGCCCTACAGCTATATATAGGCCTTTTTTGCCAACACTTCCATACTCCCTTCCAGGAGCTTCAAACGTCCATTTTTTGATACGTCTTCAGCCACAGGATCAGGATCCGGCTGCCTACACAATCATACTTCCTAGGTCACCATCCATCCCCGGCCCCCGGGGAGCCATTTTCTCATACCCCGTTCAGGTACACATGATCATGTTCAAAATTATCAAATAACTATTATACGTTCTTTATCTTCATATATTCTTCACGTTGGGTATTCGATTTTAATGTGTTCAGGTACTTGGTCATCACAATTCAACACAAACCCCTTCAGGTATATGATCAAAATTGGCATGTAGTCATTCCCTTTGAATACCAATTGCATCTCGGCTGAATCCGGCTGGGTGGTTGGTCAAAGACCTAAGGGTGCCCTAAATGGACCCTTGTTCACATTAAAAGCTAGTTGAATAATGCCTCAAAGTTATGTTATAAAAAGAGGCCATGGGTGCACTAATTTTTCAAGGAATTCATTTGTAAGGTTATCCTGCTACTATTCTCTTGGGGAATACTATTTTCTAATCAAGAGCATACTAGCACCATTCCATTTGAGCTATTCACATCACCTTTTGAGTGAATTAGCTTGGGATTCTTTCATCATTTATTTCAAGTTTTCAAGTATTAAGAAGAGTTCAATCTTGGGGGTTCAAGAGCCCTCCCTTGGAGGAAGAGGGGACCCAAAGTCTTCCTTTCTCTTTGGTGTTTTCCTTCCACTAATATACTCCTTTCCATTGGTGGCATGAGTCTTGTTTATTTCTTGTTCTAATGATCTTATGCACTCTAGTTTAATTCCTTTTACTATCATTAGTTTAGTTTTTTTGTTTATCTTGCATGGTTTATATTTCTAACCCTTTCCTTTACTGTTGTCTTTCCTAGCTAACCCAATTAGTCTTGTAAGCATATCTAATTTATTCACTCAAGTGACAAAAGAGACGCAACAATTAGGACAAAAAAAAAATTGGATGGTGCTTAAGTATTGACTAGAATGTGTGTTGCAAACGTAGGTTCGCAACGGCCAGAGGGTTTTCCTCGACATCGATGGAGGAACCAGGGAGACAAAGTAGCGGGAGGAAAAGCCGAGAGGGTGCTACAAAACATGCAGGGAAACCTGTCACATTTGACTCACAGGATACCCATGGTTCAGGTAGAGGATCTGCCTAAATCCATGCAGCGACAGGTGCTTGGTGTACCCAGGGCATGGGTACGATTCTTTCGGCGTCTCGCAAATGTCATTGTTTTCTACCATGATCCACATATGGAGCCATAGGTGTAGATTTTGTGGGATATTATAATACCAGTTGTATATGTATACTGAGGGTGTTAGCCCCATTTTGTACTATAAACACCATTTTTTTTAAATATATAAAAAAGGATCTTCGGCTTTACTTATGTTTTATAATGTGTACATTGATTAGATGGTTTTATTTTCTTTTAATTATGTGACAAATGCCAATATAAAAGAAAGTTAGCATAAGCATTAGATACATGATTAGAACTCCTAGGAATATGATAATATGTAATAAAATCAAATTGTCGTTCTTAAAGACGTACCCATAGGAATCGTCGGAGTAAAGTAGGATCATGCATGTGGTAAAGGTTGTTCAACTGACATACTACTAACTAGGAATCAGGGCGAACTTCTAATGAACGAATGCCATGTGAGATAGCATAACATAAAAGTTCTATAACGACGCTATATTCAGCCACATTATTCGTGGATGGCCCTAGGCATATGCCTCCTAAAGACAACAGTGGACCCTCGGGTGAGTAAACCACCCAAGCGGTGGAAACCAAGTTTTGTGTATGATGACTGGCCTCGTCTATGAATCCTAAGTAGACTGACGAATCCATTGACATCTGTCAACCAAGTGAAAACTAGATAAGCAACCTGAAGACAAAAAAGAAAAGAGATATATACACTAAATTACATTAGTATACAAAGAGTTTCGCCCAAGCCAAAGAAAAGAGATATATACACTAAATTACATTAGTATACAAAGAGTTTCGCCCAAGCCTGAGGCTCAAGCATAATATTGTTTCAAGTAGATCCCATTTAAGGGCTCGGCCAACTTATTCCCTTCATAATATTCTAACTCATATGCTCCTTTTTCTAGCACACGTCGCATGATATAAGGACCATGCCACATGGGTTTAAACTTGCCTGCCCCCAGTGGTTCCTTGGCTTGATCATACAAGAAGACCAAGTCACCCTCAGTGTACAACCAAGGACAGACAGACTTATCGTACTGGACCTTAACACATATTTTATTTGCCTCGATAATCGTAGAGGCATCTCGACATTGTTGATCAAGACTCTCTAGGTGTACAAGGCATTGCTTGAGATCGAAAGTGTCAGGTAGGAGTGTGACTACCAACTTAAGTGAAGGGATTTTGAATTCAATAGGTAGTATCGACTCCACACCGTGTACTAACTGGGAAGGGGAAATACTGGTGGCAGTCTTTACTAAGGTTCGGTATGTCCAGAGTGTAGGATATTGCATGACGTGCCAGTCGGATTTACTCTGACTAACAGTTTTTTGCAAAATGGTATTGAGAGACTTGTTGATGGCCTCTACTTGCCCATTTTCCTAGGGATAATAAGGATAATAATGACCATGTTTAAACCCCAGCTTAGTTGTTAGTTATTCCATCATCTCATTCTGAAAGTGACCACCATGGTCAGTGACAATCTCACTCAGGATACCGAACTAGGCGATAATCTGATTCAATACCAAGAAGGTTGTAGTCCTCCCATCAGATTTAACTATAGGCATGGCCTCGCCCCACTTATTAAACTATTCTACGGCCATGATAATGTGTTGATGCCCCCCAGCCGAAGTTGGGTTGCAATCGATGAAATCTACCCCCCACTTGGTGAAGGGACCGACGATAATGACAGGGTAAAGAGGGGTTGGATGCGAGCGCATTTTCTGAGTGAAAACCTAGTAAGGGTGACACTTCTTAAGCGCTTCAATACAATCCTTAAAGATAGTAGGCCAGAAATAACCGACTCGCAAAAAAAATTTGGTTGTCGCAAGCCCAGACAGATGACCTCCACAAGCCCCATTGTGGCAATTGTTTAGGACAGAATCGGCTTCTCCATGAGTTAAAAAATGACGCAAGCTATCATCTATTCCTCAACGATACAAAGTTTCACCGACGATAGTGTATTTCTTAGCTTGGTATCTTATACGTTGTCAGTCATCTCTTGAGAGATGTTGAGGGAACTTCAAGGTCTGAAGATAGAGAACAATGTCTCCATACCATGGGTCAGACGACAAGACAAGAAAAATGTGTTCATCTGCAAATGAATAAACATGGATAACGTCCTCATCTAATCGTGGAAAATCGGATATCAAATCTGCAAAGACTAGGGATTTCTTGGATTTCGTAGAAGTGAAATCAAGATCAAACTCTTGTAAAATGACAATCCATTTAAAATATTTTCCCCCTATGATACATCGGGTAAGGACATATTGAAATGGACTGACATTAGCAACCATTGTAGTCTTACAAAGTAATATATAATGACGTAGATGCTAGACTACGTGAATGGCAGCCAAAGCTATCTTTTCAATGTGAGTATAATTAAGTTCAAGACCGAGAAAAGTTTGACTAAGATAGTAAATGACGTGCTCATGGAGCTCATCAACCTCCTGAACCATAACCATACCAATCATATCCTCATACGCGGCAATATAAATCAAGTAATCTCTACTGTAGTCAGGAGGCTTCAGTAGAGGCATCAACACCAAAGCTTTCTTCAAAGCATCGAAGGACTCTTAGGCTCACTCATCCCAGATAAAAGGAGTGTCCTTATTCAACATACGCATGAAACCTTTAGTGTTTGTGGCATAGTTCACTATAAACCTACGAAGGAAGTTAGACTTCCCTGTAAACCCTGAAGTTGTCTAATCGTGTGCAGGGGAGGCAATCAAAGTATTTCCTCAACCTTAAGTGGATATACCATGATCCCAGTCTCAAAAACTAGAAAACCTAAAAGACAACCATACTTAATGCAAAAGATGCAGTTGTGAGGGTTCAACCGGATTCTATAATAACGACATCTTTCGAAAACAATTCGAAGGTGAGTAACGTGATCCTCTCTCTTGTGAGAGTAAGAAGCAAGATCATCAAGGTAAGCTTCAACTATGTGCTTAATATCGTGAAAAGAGAAAGTCATGGCACGTTGAAAGGTTGCTCTGGTGTTTTTAAGGCCGAAAGGCATCTTCCAGTATGCAAAAGTACCCCAAGGACAAATAAATGTCATCTTGTGTTGATCCTCGGGTTTGATTTGAATTTGATTATATCCTAAAAATTCATCCATAAAATAAAATTCTTCACTTTTGGCACACTCGTCGAGAATCTGATCGATGAAAGGTGTGGGGAAGTTGTCTTTCAAACAGGCCTTGTTCAGGTCATGGAAATCCATACATACACGGATGGCTCCTTTCTTCTTATCTACAGGAATGGGGTTGGATACCCATTTGGTCAATGGAACCATGTAGATGAATCCAACATTAAGTATCTTCTCCACCTATGCCTTAATAGTAGGGGCCTTTCGAGGGTTGACAACTCTAAGACGTTGTCGAACATATGTAGCATCCAAAAAAGTTCTAATATCATGTTCAAAAATACGAGGGTTAATTATTGGCATATCTTCATAGGACCAATAAAACATGTCTTGGAATTCCTTGAAGAGTTTGGTGTAGATCAGGATTTCTTCTTGAGAACAATCTGCACCGATATTTACATTTTGAACCTTGCTAGGGGTACAAGAGATGTCGATTTGGACGGTAGGATAAATAATCACCATGTTTACTTCATCATAAATGTCATGCGTATCGAGTGGAACTACGAAGTGACCGACTATCACACTCAAAGAAGATCGAAAATCATCTTATTCGATTCTTTCAAGCTCTGGGAGAAAATAAGAGCATTGATGCATATCATCCCAAGGTTTGTTGGAACCATTCATGGCTTCGATGATGGATTATTCCGAGGAAAAATTCCCATTGAGGAAATCATGTGAACAAGACAATGAAGTGGCCCACATGGGCCTAGAAATGATATCCTCCTCATCCGTCGGTGAGGGAACATGATCGGGATTGGTGGAAGAGTCAAGAACAACTTGATACGCAATATCTGCTACCAATAGTGGCATGGGCATTCCAGTATGCAACTGACCTTCACAAGACAAAGTTAGGGAAGGTAGGGTTCACGGATCACTAAAATAATAAGTGCAGAAAGGAATGGACCTCCCAATCAAGATGGGCCTACTGGACATGGCATAAATGTGATGGTTCGATGTTGAGAAGTCTAAAGTACCCATAAGGGAAGAATACATTCCGACACCAATATTCTCAATTGTCGGATGAGAATTGTCGATTACATGGATTGATTGTCCAAGAGATGCATTAGGACTAGAGCACGCAAAGGATAACTGATCGATCATCACGATCTTCCCTTCATGAGGAAAACAAAGGATATGAATGACGGACGATATGACGGCGATCATAGCATAAGTCCAATTTCAGCCTAGTAACAAGTTATAATCAAGAGGCACATCAATTACCTCTACCTCCACCTCTACCATCTTCCCACCTAACTGGACCAGAAAGGCAGGGAGAATACCGTGAGGGTGGAAGGAATGATCGTCAAAAGCATTCAATATGTTCAATGACTTGGAAAGAGTCAGAGAACTGAGAGCTTTCCAGCAGGCCAGGGACATCACACACGTAGCAGCACCTTCATCAACAATCACATGTTTGATGGTATACTTTGAGTACTCCACATGGATTTGGAAAGCCAAATGGTAAGGAAAGCGAGGCTTAAAATCTGTGACGTCAAACTTGATAACCTTTCAGCCACTGGGTTCTAGAGCTCCTAGAGCAGAGAGTAATGCATTTCTTTGTGAAGGGCACATCTGGACTACCTCCAAAGCTGACATCGCACAAGGGGTTTGGCCCAGGTCCTCAACAATAGAGTAGTTTTGGGCAGCTCTAGCATTTGGATTATGGGTAGAATGCTTGATTACCCCTTTCAGAATGAGGCGGTGGCTCTGGTTTCTCAATCTAAAAATTTGTCTCTGGAGGAGGAGGAGATTCTAGACCAAGATTAGTTTGCTTAGAACTAAAGTCTCGATATCGAGTGGCTACATCAATTTTCGCATCAACTGTATTGATACATAAATGGATGCCATCTTGTGACTGCTAGTTTTGACCTCCACCAGTGGCATTTTCGGCATTTGAGGAGCTTGAGGCTAAGTTTTCATTATGTGGGAATGGATTTGTCAGCACGACGGGTGATTGAGATAATAGTCTCACAGATTCTGCAAGTTTGGGGCACAAATGGGTAAGGTGATCATCTGTACAAAAATTATAGGGAAACTTCACCTTACGTCTTTCTCGTTTTCCCTCTCCATCATTACTACTAATATTCTCATTATTATTATTGTCCTTGGGTTTATTACCATTTTTCCCACCCTTACGATTATTACGTCCTTTCTTCTTATTCCCTCCTGGTTGTTGGTTACCATTTGGGTTGGTCGATGATTGCAATAATTGTACATCCACCAACTGAGTGGGGTTGGAATACACAGATGAAGTTGGTCCTCCTTTAGACTGGCTTAAAGACAACTCTTTCAACTAGTTTGTCACCAAGTCTGCGGACTTTACATTGGCGGAACCTACAATGCCATCAACATGAGGTCCGGGCTTTTGCCTAGGGTTGTAAGCAGACTGCGATGCGTCAAGAACAAGGTGTTATTGTTAATGTTTAAGCCATTATTATAGATGTTTTCATTTCATTAGATAACAATAGCATAATCCAAGATCACTGAGAAATACACAATCACAAGAGACACAACATTTATCCTGGGAAACCCTCTAGGGGGAAGAAAACCCAGCAAAACTTCGTTAATATAGATAGCCAATACAATGCCAAGAGATCTCTATGCTTAAACAGAAATTCCTCTCCAAGATATGCACCACTCTCTCTCTCCTTTGTTGGTAACAAATCATAACTTGTTTCTCAAACTGAGCAAGTGATTTATGTCCAAGTGAGGCGCTAGCCTCCTTTATTTATACAATTCTGGCATGTGTGAAGTGTCTCTTCACTGGCAGGGCCAACTTCTCCAACTGGGTGGGTAAACCCACCTTTATTATATTTTTGGGTCTCTTTATTAATTGTTGGGGCCGACTTCTTATTCTGCCTATTATAATTGTCTTTTGACCAATCCACAAAAGGGAATTTGGTCCTATTACAATAACCGACATGATAAATCCACAATGGGGATTGATCCTATGAATAATGTATCAATAATAATAAGAATACTCTTTGCAGTTACAATATTTCAACACTCCCCCTTAACAAGAAGGGTATTCTTCAGCAGCATCATCAACAGCATCAAGTGGGAGGACAACATCATCAATATCATCTTGGCTGGTGTATCTATAAATCATCAAATTTTTTCTTCATCGACAACATCATCATTCTCAAAGGAATGCCATCATCATCTGCATCAATATGTGTTAGTATAAAAATTGTTACATCATCATCATCACAACACAAGGTTGTCTCATCATAATACAAGACTGGCTTTACGTCACAGTTGTCAAGCTGGAAGCTCAATACTTGTCTCATCTCATCATCTTTCTTTATGTCACAGCACTCAAGCTGGAAGCAAGATACTTGTCCTACTTTATGTCACAACCATCAGGTTGAAAGCAGGATACTAGACTGGCTTTACGTCACAGCTATCTAGCCGGAAGCTCAGTGCTAGTCTCATCATATCATCTTGCTTTACGTCTGACAACTCAATTAGAAGCAAGGAACATATCATCTTTCTTTATGTCTGACACTGGGTCAGAAGAAAGGAACATCTCATCTTTCTTTACGTTTGACAACTAGGTTAGAAGCAAGGAACATATCATCTTGATTTATGTCTGACAACTCGGTCAGAAGCAAGGAACATCTCATCTTGCTTTACGTCTGACAACCCAGTCAGAAGCAAGGAACATCTCATCTTGCTTTACATCTGAAAAATTGGTCAGAAGCAAGGAACATCTCATCTTTCTTTACATCTGACAACTAGGTCAGAAGTAAGGAACACATCACATCTTGCTTTAAGTCTGACAGCTAGGTCAAAAGAAAGGAACATCTTGCTTTATGTCTGACAACTAGGTCAAAAGAAAGGAACACATCACATCTTGCTTTACATCTGACAGCTAGGTCAGAAGAAAGGAACATCACATCTACTCCCCCTTTCGAGGAAGGTCCTTTTGGACTATGCCAAGCTTATCTTGGAAGTACTCAAACTTTACACGAGATAGAGGCTTGGTCAACACGTCAGCAACCTATTCATCTGTGCTAATGTACTGGAGCTTCAAGGCTCCTCTCTATACCATGTCACAGATGTAATGATAGAAGATCTCTATGTGCTTCGACCTATCATGGAATACAAGATTCTCTGTCATCTTTATGCAGCTCTGGTTGTCACATAGAATCACGGTTTCTCTCATCTCCAAGTCAAATAGGTCGGTCAGCAACTTTCGAAGACATATAGCTTCGCAGCTAGCAGAACATCCAGCAATGTATTCTGCTTCTATTGTGCTGAGAGAAATACTAGATTGCTTCCTACTCTACCACGAGATCATAGTTGATCCCAAACTGAAACAGCATCCTGAAGTGCTTTTCCTGTCTGAAACACTTCTTGCCTAATCTACATCAGTATATCCACTCAATGTGAAATTATGATCTTCATCATAGCTGAGACCATAATCTATTGTACCTTTGAGGTACCTCATCACATGTTTTGCAACCACTAAGTGAACGTGTCTGGGTTCTACCAGAAACTGACTCAAGGTGTTCACGGAAAAACAAATGTCTGGTCTGGTGTTCATCAGGTACATCAGGGTACATCAGCGATCCAATAATCTATCTATACAGTGTGGCATCAATCAATTCTAACGATGTGTCGACCAGCAGCTTCAGCTTCTCTTCCATGGGTGTATTCATGGGCTTGCATTCCAGCATGTTGAATCTCTTTAAGATTTCGACCGTGTACTTCCCTTGGTTAAGGAAGATCCTCTTAGGACTCTACCATACCTCAAGACCTAAGAAGTAATTCATTAGGTCGAGGTCTTTCATTTCAAATTCCAAGGCCAGTCTCTTTTTACATTCAGCGATAAGCTTTTCTTATCCAGTTAAGAATAAGTCATCCACATATGGCAGTAATATTACTGGCTCATTATTCATAATTTTGAAGTAGAGATTTGAGTCTGCTTTACTCTTGGTAAAGCCTAAGCTCGTTAAGAAACTGTCTATACGACCATACCAAGCTCTAGGAGCTTGCTTCAATCTGTATAAGGATTTCTTCAATCTGCAGACATGAGACTCATGTCTTCAACCTCAAATTCTTGAGGTTTCTCTATAAACACTTCCTCTTCGATGACACTGTTTAGGAAAGTTGTCTTCAACTCCATCTGGTGCAGCTTCCACTTCATCTTAGTTGCAAGAGCTATGATGGTCCTGATCGAAGTGTATCTGGCCACAGGAGTGAATGTCTCTTCATATTCAATGCCTTCCTTTTGGGAAAATCCAGGAGCGACAAATCTTGCTTTATACTTCTCAATACTTCCATCAGCAGCATGCTTTATTTTGAAGAGCCATCTGGAGGATACCACATCTTTATTCTTCGGTCTGGGAACTATTTCCCATACTTCGTTCTTCATTATGGATTGCTATTCCTCTGTCATGTCATCTTCCCATTCTCTCCTTTGAATGGCTTCTTCAAAAAAGGTAGGCTCCTCTTCTAGGAGGTCACACATCAAAGTTGTATAACTGGAGAATGGCTTTGGTCTTTTCACCTGTCTCATGGTTCCTTGGGGAACACCATACTTCTCTCCATATTGAATAATCTCTCTAGCCCAGGTTGTCTTTCTTTTATGGAGGATCGTCATCTAAGGAGGTTCTTGTACTTCTACTATATCATGGTCTTCTAGAAGTTCCTCATCAAGGGAAGTTATGACTTCCCTTTCTTGTTCTGTGGCTCTGGGAACCTCCCTCATTGCAGTATTGGGGATTACGGTTTCCTCTTCATATACCTCTTCAAGCTAGCATATTTTAGATTTCTTGAGCGTTGCATCATCATCAAAGGTCACATCCCTATTGATCTCAATGTGATGTTGACCTGGTATATAGATTCTAAAGGCCTTGGATACCTCACAGTATCCCACAAATATTCCCTTCTTTCCTGAAGGGTCCATCTTGTTTCTCTTTTCTTTAGGTATATGAATAAACACTGGAGAGCCAAATATTTTGAGATGGCTTACCTCTAGCTTATTTTCGGTGAACATCTCTTTCAGTGTATTGAGCCCAAGTGCACTATGGGATAATTGGTTTTGCACATAAATAGTTGCCATCGCTGCTTCTGCCCATAAGCACATAGGAAGATCTTGATCATGGATTATAGTCTTCACAGCTTCCAGTATGGTTTTGTTCTTCCGTTCAGCTACACCATTTTTTTGGGGATTATAGGGAGTATTGAGTTCACTCTTGATTCCAACATCTTTGTAGAAGTTCACAAACTCTTTTGAGGTATATTCTCCTCCATTATCTGACCTAAGTATCTTGATCTTTCTTTCAGAAAGGTTCTCTATCAAGGCTTTGAATTCCTTGAACTTATTGAACACTTCATATTTAGTCTTCAAGAAATATATCCAGGTTTTATGAGAGTAATCATCAATGAATGATACATAATATACATACTCGCTAACGGAGGATGATAGCATTGGGCCACACACATCTAAATTGACGAGTTCTTGGACTCCTTCTGTCTTGTTGTCCCGCTTTGGAAAAGGATTCTTGATATTCTTCCCTTGTGCACATCCATTGCATACGCCTTTATGGTCACCTTTGAGTTCTGGTAAACCTGTGACCACTTTGCATATGTATGGTAACGACTTGTAGTTAATGTGGGCTAATATTCTATGCCAAAGTTCACATGAGTTTTTAATGGCATGGGTCATAGTAGCCTCTGAGTGACCCTTTAATTTATACAAGCCATTTTCTTCATTGTCAATGACAATTGCTTCATTTAAGGTTTCTCCCTTAGCCCACATAAGAACTTCTCCATCTATAAAGGCAACTCTGAAGCATTTATTCTCTAAAGATGAAATGGAGAGTAGGTTCTTCTTCAAGCCTGGTACATATAGTACGTTCTTCATTTTTAGTGAATTCCCTGAATTCAGTTTATGGTTTGATTCTCCCACTCCCTTGATGGGGTACTGATAATCATCACCAAGCGTCACTTTCTGAGAAAACTTCTTCTCTGAGATACAAGAGAGAATATTTATTTGTCTCGTCATGTGCTTGGATGCACCACTATCAATGAGCCAAGTGTCCTCTCCAGGTGTTACAGATCCTGAGAGGGCTGAGATCAACACATG
>ML791513.1:26112-84932 GCA_009831015.1 Picea engelmannii | reverse complement strand
ATATTTACTTCTTATCAACCATGACAAAACAATAATGAGTCATATTTACATCAAACACTATTGGGTCCATTACCCAAAACTTTGTGCTACGGGTCTTTCTTCAAGGGTTGACATCAATGACAACCAACCTTAATCAACATTCTAAGCCAGCATCATAACAAATGGGCAACTGGAAGTGATTAATAAATACTACCACCAACTGACCAAAAGTCCCATATGCCCCCTTGGGTATCTCAATATACCATTTCGTAGCAACTCCAATAAGGGTGCATTGAAATAATCTCAAACGAATAGAATCGTCATTAAGGGATTTTGATGAGCACCAAAGGTGAAAGGTAGTGATGTGATCACCAAGATCCTCTCCATTCTTACCTTCAAACTTTGGGATGTCTGAAGGAAGTTTTATGGGGACTAAGGACCATGTAGGATCATGACTCACAGGGTCATTCATTAACTTAGAGAATTCTGGTAGATTAAGCATGTCCAAAAAACGGAGACGGGATTGTGACATATGGCCCCAACCTCAGGGGAAAGATTGTGCTTGCAGATTTGCAGGCCATCCGGGGTTCTGGTAAACACCATGGCCCTGTCCAGCATTATAAATCCCTCCTCTGAGCTGATTCATATAAGGTTGGTTGGGCATCATTCCAGCTGGAATGTTCTATTGAAGGTTATAGAAACTGCCCCCAACTGGATTAGATCCAGTTTGGGAGTTGCCCAAAGTGTGAAATTGACCTCCTCTAGGTTGGAAATCGAAGGATAGAGACAGATTCGTCATGCCAAAAGTATTGGTTGGAATTTGTGCTGAGGAGGTAGGATTGTATGGCGGAACTTGAGTTGAAGCTTGTATGCCAGGTTGATTGTTCCACCCATATGTAGGAGGATTGGACCCAAGGTTAAAAGCAGGGATACCTCCCATATTAGGAGTCATTTGAGGGATTTGAGATCCACCAAATGAAAAAGGACTATGAGGAGGTATATTTACCCCAAGACCAATGCTAGCATTAGGGCCAGTAGCTGGGATGGAGTTCGAAAATTGTGAAGTGAAGTTAGGCATACCATAAGAAAATGGAATAGAATCCATAGGGATGGATTGAACATTGTAGCCTGATGAGTGGCCAAGATAACCAAAGGGGTTCGAGGTGGTAGCTTGAGAATTAAATATAGGTCGGGCCATAGTAATGATAGGTGCCTCTGATACTACAACCATGGAGTTTGCAGGAGTCGAAGAGGTGTCATTAACTATAGTGGGTATGGGAGTTAATGGGCTCCCATAATTCTGAAGACCAGGTTCAGTACTCATCCTTGTAGAATCACAAGTCTAAATGATGGGTGTGTGTGTACCACGTATAATGACTCTACACATTTTAGAAGGAAAGGACAAGAAATATGGTGGTAATTGTAACAAGCGATGGGACCGGCAGGGAGGTTGGTCCGACTCCACAAAGACTTAAGACTCTAAAGATAAAAATATATATATCCTAAGGCAAACTAGTAAGCAAAGAGAACACCAAAAGTCAAATGGCCAATATGCATGAAAATGGGGTAAAGTGGTTGAGTCGCCTCCCTTCCTAAAGAAGGTATGTCTCTCCCAAGAGGGGCCTGAGACTCCCTAATAAATATTGGAGGTAACAGAATCAGTTGTAAGGGCCCTCATGGGCTTCACAACCAGTCGGTCAGATCCCCCTAGAGAGGTAATCCTCTATAAAGGTTGTGTGTTGTCTGACCCTTATCTAACCCACAGTATCTACAGAATAACCCCTGCAAGTAACCTATGAGACACATAAGTCAACCAACTAATAAACCATTGAATAATCGATGCAGAGGCGAGCAGTCGTAAGTTAGGTCCACCGTACGGGTAGGGTATCAAAGCCTAAAACCTTGAAATTATCGCCTCTCACAGAGGTA
Source organism: Picea engelmannii (assembly GCA_009831015.1). Lineage (NCBI taxonomy): Eukaryota > Viridiplantae > Streptophyta > Pinopsida > Pinales > Pinaceae > Picea > Picea engelmannii. The sequence goes on along the minus strand of ML791513.1, from coordinate 83,024 downwards.
AGGGCACTAATAAGATCCCTAGATACAAATAGATCCCCATAAATATCTCTGACGCTAGGAAGGTATCGGGGGGATATCCCTTCAACCTACATCACGTGACCTTATGATTAACTCCGATGTGAGTGGAGCCTCCTGATCTTACCAATTATACAATGGATTTCTCCACTCCCTGACTCAAACACATATGTTGATTTAATTGCCTTGGAGAACTTTACTCACAAAATCATATTCCAAGGCACTAAATCCTAGGCTAGTTTGTGCACCCTAGAAAATAAAATCGTTACTAATAAATTTTAAATTATAGAGTTGATTTTATGGCCGTTATTACTCAAAAATGTATGGTGATGAAACTCATGGTGTTATGACTCTGCAAAAAAAGTAAATATGAAAATAATGCAAATTCCTAACTTTAACTTTTAATGAATGATATGCTTCTAAAAACAATGCAATTTTCACTGTATGCACTAAGTAAAAATGCAATTAAGAAGTAAAAATGAAATCTTTCACTATATGCACTAAGCTAATGATAAAAAACTCAAAAGACAAAAATGCAAAGCAATGCAAAATGCTTATTTTTTTGTATTTTCAATATATCGAAACTGAAAATGCATGGACTGAAAATTAACTTGATATATATCCCTATTGTGTATAAAAAAGAGACAACTCAAGCAGGATATCAAGCAACGAAGCACCCAGACCAATGCAGAAGGACAATAAAAATGAAAAGATGAAGAAAAAAACTTCGCCCAAAAATTCAACCAAAAGAGGGTTTCCTATCATCCCATAGGCACTCAACGGGAACTATAGGGACCTAAGAAGGCTCAACAAGCATCAAATCCCACCCAGCAAACACCAAACCAAGAAAACAGGCAAGGAAAAAAGGTGTACATGATTTTCTGTGCAAACAGAGCATATATACACAGCTTGCAATGAGATAACCTACATGTATATGCGACTGTCAAGGCAAAAGGCGTGTATATACTTTGAAACAAGGCCAGGAAAGGGAGAAAGGTTGAAAACTCAGACCCAGAGTAAACAGAAGATGTCAAGCAATGATACGACAAGAACCACAATAGAAACGAGAGAAATATAAGGAGAAAAGTACTTCAAAACCTAAGAAAGAAGATTGATCCCCAGTATGGTCGCCAATTTTGTTACAAGGAAAATCTCTCTATGGCTAGGGTGAACCACAACAGACAGGTATGACTGCAAAAATCAACTCAATTCTAGCATATGCTATATAAACTAATGTGCAAGAGAGATAATAAAGAGGCCTACCTCATACAAACATTTGATGATGTCCATCGTTGAGCACTTCGACCCAAAGCTTTATACCTGCAACAATTTCTCAACAAACAAGCAGAGCAAGCATATAGTGATAATATAAAAGGTTAGCACATTAGATAGCATAATCCATTAATATAAAAAACAAACATGCCCATGGACAATAACACATATATTTTCAAGATATCAATTGGGCGGGAAAGGAGTATTTCTATTAATAAATGATCAGCAGAAGTGAAAATATTACAGACTTCTATGTCGGCATGGTTCGGAACCAAGAAACTGAGTTCCTTCCAATTGGGCCTCCACCACTTCAATCCTCCACCAAAGGCAAGATAATATAAGGGAGACAAATAGGTTCTCCATCAATAAGGGAAGATCTTGGGGGATAAACATTGTATTCAGACTTAAAGGACAAAGTGGTGTGGACTCAATATGAAGTAAATAATTTCTCCAGAGTAACTTTGCTCTCAAAGTTGAATTCTCTCTCCTTTTCCATAGCTTGGAATTGGCTTCTTTATAGCCTTCAAAATGCAACTGAAGGGTCGAGTTGTAATGTTTCCAGTATATGGAAGGCCAAGGATCAGATATCTCTTGTCGTGACATGGAAACCCGACATTTAATTTTGATGTTTTGGCACAAATCCCGATGTATGCGGACTGTAGTGGAGCAGCCTGCATATATGCTTGTTGTATAGGGTGCAAGATGCGTACAAGTGGAAAAAATTTATATTTTTGTCTCTCTATTTATCAATCATGGAAAGTGAGTCTGCATAGGGAAATGGAGTAAGGCCCTCTCTACAATATTGCATAGGGTGAGGCAAATCTTTCTCTAACACTAGCCCCTCCCAAAGTGTGGTAGTTCTGAAAGGCCTAGAATCTCATTTTTAGCCACTCTTGTTGCCCACTGGACCGGTTGATTTATTGGTTTGGCAAAGGGTCCTATGCCAACATTTTGTAGGTAGACTTTCTTGGTGAACTCTAGGAACTTGTTTTTGTCTAACACATCATGGTCTGAGTACCTCAATTTATCCACATGGCCTAGCAGATTCGATGTTATACGTACCCCTTCCGGAATGTGCGGCAAGACAATGGTTGTGGTGGGTTTCCTGCGCGGTGACCTTGGTACCGTCTGCTTGGTTGTGGTGGCTAACTAAATCAAGGTTCCAGCCTCCATTGTTCATTCTTATGCATATTCCTCTGGTCGGCAACTTCCATTGTTCCCTCATGTGGTTATTCTGGCGTGGGTGTCTTTGATCTTTCTGGCATGATTGTTTCTGCTTGATTTGGGGTCGTCCCATTGACTCTTAGGTCTTCTTCAGGTTTTTTGAGGTGTCTTAGGTTACCTACATCCTCAGTCGGTTGGCCCTATCCCTCTCCTGGTGTATCGACATCCATGCCCACTAGTGTTGTATGTTGGGTCTCCTCCACAATGGGTGTGGGGCTTGTTGTTGTATTAGGTGACGGGATTTCATCGACATTGACGACTTCTAGAGGCTGAGACAGTTGTTGTTCTCTTTCCTGTGGTTGCGATGGTGCTCTGGTGTTGCTTCGATTTTGTCTGGAAGTATGGATTGGTTCTCCCTATTTGGGTGGTTCCATGGTGGTAAATATATCATTTGTTGAGATTATTGGTCTTTGTAACCTCTGCAACCTTAACTCTCTACTTTGTATGCTCTATCGCTCTATGCTTTTCCTGATTTCACAATAAGCTTTATGCTCCCACATGCTTGATTTGTATCATGGTCATGTGAATCTTTTCAAATACGTTACCTCGATTGTCTGTTAATTTAACTATCAGTTTTCACGTACTTTCCATTGATTTCCCTCTTCATCGCCAGTTGGCACGATTAATTTGGCATCCTGTCAGTCATTTCTTGCATTAAATTTTGATAGTCACCATCATTTTTCACTTCTTTTGTCGTATCTTATTTTCCCGTGGTTTCTTATTTGTAATTAATGTTGGCCTTTTATCCATCGGCCTATCATTTCCAAGAGTGTGTGCTCATTCTCTTTTCAGCGCACTATACCTCTGTTGTTATCTTGTGATGTCCAGCACAACACGGCATTTTTTTTTTTAAGTATTATAGGGTCGACTATCCCTATACAACTTCAGTTGGCTCCCATTGATCATCCCTATGAGTTTTTTTCCTCCTAAATCCTTCAACTGTATAGCTCCCCCATCTGTGAAAGTTTTTACTTCGTATGGTCCTAACCAGTGCATTCTTAGTTTTCTTGGATGCTGAAAGGATTTACTGTCATACATCAGCACTAAGTCTCCTTCCTTGAAATTTTTCCTCTTGATATGTCTGTCATGCCAAGATTTGTCCCTTGCTTTCTAGACTTCTTGATGGAACCCTGCTAGAATCCTATCTTCCTCCATGATCATTAGTTGATTTAGCCTATCTTGTACTGTGCCTCGTTCTGTCATGTTTGTAATCGTTGCTACGCGCAGATTGGGTACAAAAAATTCTAGTGGCACTACTGCTTCTTGTCCATATACCAATCTAAATGGAGTTTGTCATGTCATATTATTGCATGTGGTCCTGTATGCCCACAGTATTGTTGATATCTTTAGGTCCCAATCATCCGTATTAACATTACAGATCTTCGTCAGTGCATTTTCAAGGATCTTGTTAAAGGCTTCTACTGTTCCATTTTCTTGGGGATGATATGGTGTACAATTTTGGTGATGAACTTCAAATTCCTCAGTCAAAGCCTTAATAGTATTGTTAATGAAGTGATTTCCGTGTTCACTCATCAAAATCCTGGGGCAACCAAATCTAGTGATTACTTGTTCGAACAGAAAGTGTGTTGTTGTCTCTGCACTGCAATCTTTTACTAGTGTCATTTCCACCCATCTTGTCAGGTATTCTTTCGTGGTGATGATGTACCTCGCTCCTTTCCTTTTCGCTGGTGGGTTAATTGGTCCCACAAATTCTATTTCCCATTTTTCAAATACCTGCAAATTTGCATGTGGTCACAGGGGCATCTCATCCCTTCTATTCGGTTTACCAACCCTCTGACATACATCACATTTATGGCAGTACTCTTTTGAGTCTCTGTGAACGATCGTCCACCATAGTCCTACCTGCAATACCTTATGTGTGGTATCTTTTCATGCCTAGTTTCCTCCTGCTATTCCCTCATGGGCTTCTACTAAAATCCTTGATCTTTCATGTTCTAGCACACACCTTCTCAAGATGCTATATGCGCCCATTTTGTATAAGTGTCCTGCAATCAGTTGATAGTTTGCAGCCAGAACTACCAGGTTTTTATTATGTGCAGTGTTATATTCTTGTGGTGTAGTCCATGTACTCAAGTACTGAATAATGTCTGTGAAGTATTCATCGGCGATCTGAACTGAAAATAATTATGCGTCCGAAAAATTGTCCTCCATATTTGTAGGTTCCTCCCCATTTGTGATCCTTGATAGGTGATCGGTTCATGCATTTAGCTTCCCTGGCTTAACTATTACCTCAAAATCAAACTCTTGAAACATCAATATCCATCTGCAAATTCTCCCCCCCCAACACTGGCTTCTTGACTAGGTACTTGAGCGTTGAATGGTATGTGAACATCTTGAAATGTTTCCCCAGTAGGTAATGTCTGAACTTTTGAAGTGCATACACCATTTCCAGACCTTCTCGCTCTGTAGTGTTGTAGTTCTACTCTGATTCTGACAGGTTTCTACTAGAAAATGATATAGGATGGACCAACTCCCCTGCTCCTGGTTGTGTCAGAATAGCTCCAAGTGCTATGGCTGATGCATCAACATGTACAAGTAATGTCTTCTCCCAATATGGGAATACTAGTATTGGTGTGGTTACCATTGTTTCTTTCAACGTGTCCATACCATGCTGACAATCCTCATTCCACTGGAACTTTGTGTCTTTCCTTAGAAATTTCTCCATTAGCGTGGTGATCTGTGCGTACCCTTTTATAAATTTTCTGTAGTATCATGTGTGTCCCAATGTCGCTCTTAGTTGATGGGATTTTTTGGGTGGTGGCAGGTTAACGATTATGGCAATCTTGGCAGGATCTACTAGTAAACCTTGCTTGCATACTATATGGCCCAATAGTATCCCAAATGGTGTTCCAAAGATGCACTTCTTGATGTTTAATGATATATGGAACTGCCTGCATCTTTCTAACATCAGTCACAAGACCTCTACATGGTCTTTCAATAGACTATAGATTGTCCAATCGTCCAAGTATACCTCCAGAAACTAGTGGATAAATTATTTGAATGCAGCTATGACTAGTCTAGAAAATATTGTTGGTGCATTCTTCAGTCCAAATAGCATGACTGTGTACTGGTAGGATCCCCATTCTGTAGCAAAAGTGGCCTTGTATCTATCTTCTGGTGCTATATTGATCTGATGGTATCCTGAAAATTTGTTTGTGAATGAATAAACTTCTTGTCGACCTACGTTCTCCAACACCTCATCCATGAAAGGTGTAGGGAACGGGTCATGTAGGCATGCATCATTCAACTTCCTCAAGTCAACACATATTCTTATCCCGCCTTGTTTTTCCTGAACTACCATCGGGCTTATCCATTCTGGTTCTTCCACAGTGTTGAAGCAGTTCTTAAATTTTTATCCCTAAGGCCTAAATTTTTCTTTTTCGGGTTTCGGCCTTTCACAAATCACAAGTTTTGTTATCAATCCTAAGCACACGATATATTTTTCTTAAAGTTTTTAATTACTCGGATAATAAAAGGCAAAAACGCTTACAAAAATTATAAGCCTCTCGACGCTTTTTATTTGAAATTATTTAAATCGTGTTAAATCAAAAAAAAAAAACCTTACGGTTTTAAAATCAAGCTTAAAGAATTTTCAGGATTCGGGGTTTACTACAAACAAATTTTACAATGTAAATCGAATCGCGAAATCCCAATCCCCGATTTCCTGAAATGTTTAAGTCTTAGTTAAAACACGGATTAATTAATTTCCTTATATGAAGGGTTAAGAGTTAAGATAATCATATCGGGATTTCGGGATTCGTGGTTCAGTGAGATCACATCTTTTGTCATCATGTTTCTCGAAATCTCGAATCACGAAACCCCGATCCACAGTTCGCGTTAAATCAAACTAATTATATTTTGGCCTTGATCATGATTAATTAGTTAATTAAGATGAGTTAAGTCCTCTTTTTTTTTAAATCAAGCCATCACGATTTTGCGATTTCGCGATTTCGACGATCGGACGATAACATACTTCTCGACATCACGATCCCCGAAATCCAGAAAAGGTTTAATCTTAATTAATTAATTTACTAAAAACGTTTTAAGTCTTAATTAAAACATCACGATTTTGCAATTTCGCAATTTCGGAAATCGGATTTCATCAACGACATAACTCTCGACATCATGATTTTTGAAATCTCGAAAAGCAAAGATTTCATCTTTAATCTATGATTAGCACTAATTAACCTTGTTTCCAAAACAGGATTAATGATAATCATTCTTTTTAAGTGTTCATTCATATTTCTCTTTTCGACTAAGTAAGTGTCTCATTTACTTTAAAAACCGGAAGGCACCTAAATACGGACATTAAATGTGTATCTCATAAATATATCTTTCGCATTAAAAGTCGTGATTTTGTGACAACTGTGTCAATCTTGTCATTTTTTAATATATTCAAAATGAACATTTAAACGTCTGTGTTTTCATTTTTAGCTGAGCTCGCTCATCCATTTTCTGTGACAGGTTTTCAATTAAACGCAAAGTCATGGCACCGAAGAAGAATGAAGACACACAGGAAGGAGATATCATCTCCGACACCACTCCTCACGCTCTAGATTCTATTAAATCTTGGACTCAAATATCTGAATTGTTGGAATACGAGTTTGAGAATGCTCATCCTAATTCTGAAAATCATTTCCGGGACATAGCTGAGTCAGAGCTTCATAAGATTGTTGCGCGGTCGGGGCTCGTGGAATACAATGATATGATCAGTTGGGCCTTGGATAAGGTCGATATCCCAACAAGGAGCATCATAAATTACCAAGGAGTTATCGTTGGCTCATTCAGGCCAGATCACATACAAGTAATGTATAAACTCTTGCTAAATCCTAAACATACTTTTAATGCTGAATTTTTAGCAGAGTTTTAGAGGAAAGAATGTATTGAAGCAGACCAGACATATCCGGATATGATTAAAGAATGGGCGAGATGTCCAGCAAAGTTTAGAGCTGATTCCCATGAGATTTATGCTACAACATCCTTGAATGAATACATGGTATATGTAGCCATAATGTTATGTAGACTTTTCGGGAGAAAAGATCCCTGTCATTTTCATGCAGATTGGGTGCCCTTTTTAGAAGAAGCTTCAGAAGGAAATGGTTTTAACTGGCATAATATTTTGTCAAATAACCTAACACAGGAAATATTAAACTACAAAGCAGCAAAATCAAAGGGACAACCAACAACCTTTTACATGTCAGCATATATTATGGATGTAATTTGTTATGTGACTCCTTTTCCTTTAATGAATTGGAGCTGGAATATTTCCTACCCAGAACCCATTCATAAATATCACTCGGCCCTTTGGGAAGAAAATGCTAAGGATTCATTTTATGAGGTTTGTCATTTTATTATAATTCTGATGCATAAAATATTTTTTGGATGTGAATCACCTCGCATTTCTAATGCAATCATAGAAAATCTTAAAGCAGTTGTCGACTGGTTTATTGAGGAGAATTTCTCCTACATTAGGGTTTATGGTTGTTCCATTCCTCCTCATGCATTCCCTAAATTCCTACTGAACAGATTGGTGTGCAGGGAGGTAGCCCATCAGATAGTAAAGGGCAGTGTTGGATGAGAATTAAAAGCAACTTAGAAGAAATCATGGCCATCTTTCCCTATTCATATTGGAAAATTTTCTTTATTAAATTTAGGTCATTCTAAGGTAGAGGCTGAATCATTAGAAGAAGTGAAATTAGTAGATATTGAGCACAAAAAGTATGACCCCTACCAAGTAATAAGTATACATTTTATACATTGTAATCTAAAGGCGTATGAACATGAAACATATATTTATGATGATGTATTTAAGGATGTTAAATCCTATGAAGAAGTAATGAACAAAGTACAATTCATGCCACCTGACTCACAGATCGGTTTCACATCATTCTAGAGCCATAGGTGAAGTTTCCTACCTAAGAGTTTGCAGGGTGAAGTTTCGACCCCACCTCTAGAACAGGAAGGGCCTCCTCCAGGGTTTGAAACTAATACACAGGACAAAGCAAATACCAAAGGCAAGATGAAGGATACTAAGATACCTTCCCAAGACACAGAGGGTTCTCAAACAAAATAATTAGTGATAGAGAAGGAAAAAGAGCTAGAAACAACTCCAGGAAACCTTAAGGATGTTCCAGAAAAGATAGGAGGAACAGCATCAACAGAGCTCGGTAGTCCTATCACTTCCTTAACCCCATTGCAGTCAACGTTTGGAACCCCCCATGAAGGAGCTTTGTATGTCAGTGATCTAGAGCCAATTTCAAGGGATGAAATCCCTCCATCAGATTACTTTTTCAGTAAAAAGAGAAGAGTAGTCTTGAAATAGGAAATTCATTCAAGAGGAGAGGGGATGATTAAAAAACATAGGGTCATTATAGATGGAAAGAAGCTCAAAGATGGAGAATTTGCTACGGAGTTAGCAGGTGCAATGGGTGCTATAGCATCAACAAATATATATTATATTGGAAATTTAACAACCATGCTTGAACAAAAAGACCAAACAATAATTCAGTTGCAAGAAAAATTAAAAGACACTGAGAGAAGTATCAGTTGGGGAATACAAAAGGGTCTAGAACAAGCTAGACTAAAAGATATGCAAGAAATTCAGAAAATGAAAAAGGACTTAGAGGAGGCAAAACAGATAATACATGTCACACTGGCACAGGTCCAAAAGTTGTGAGAAGAAAATAAACAGTTACAAGATAAAATTAGATCTATTACTAATCAAGTAGTAGAACTTGAAATTTTCAGGACACAGGCATTGGGGATATATTTGAAAATAGAGGAAGAATAGCAGAAGGTGTTTTTGAATCTGGAAGTAGTCCAGAATTATTTTCAAGAGACAAATAAATCCTTGGAAAATGTTTTCCAAAAGGAAAGGGCGAATGCGTCTAGAACGACTTTCCAAAAGGCAGTAGCCCTCTCAACCAAGGAAGAAGTCGGAAGGATTCAGAAATTGTCCATTTCTGAACAGGTTAAAGGTGACATAATACTTAAAGTATGGGAAACAGGCTTGGCCTAATATAAAAGATTAACCAGAGATGTTAATGATGATTGCCAGGGAATTTTTGATCTCTTAGAAAGAACTTCGTTGAACATCGAAACAAATGACTGCCCCGGATTATTAGGTGAGATTAATATTTCCAAGCATCAACTAAAGTTCAAAGAAGAGCTGGAGGAAATGAAGATAGAGATTTCAAAAATTAAATTAATAAATATCACAGAAATTAACAAATGGATGGTCACACTGAACTTAAGGTTGCAAACTATTAAGTTCACAGAGAAGATGATAGAAAATCGTTTTCCTGAATTACAAAAAAGATTTTTCTTGTTTGAAGCAAATGAGATATTGGATGCTCCCAGAACATTTGTGAAATTTTTGGGAAAGTGTGTTCAGTGTCTTGAAGCAGAAAAAGTAATTTCTTCAACACAAACGTAAAAACATTTTTTTAAATGTTTTTATCATTAGAAACTAGAAAGGAAATGTAGACGGTTGACATTATTCATATATGTAACTGTAATATTAGGAAGTTGGTTAGTCACCAGTGAGAAAATTTTGATGAAGATGTATAAATGTATTTTCTAAAGACTGAGAAAGGGCTTTTACTTTTGGGAGAGAGTCGATTGTAATAATATTTTTCCAATCCATCATAATATACTTTACAAACGAGATTCTGAATCCTGCAAATTTGTAGCTATGTGTTCTTCAACCCTGTTTACTATACTTTATTGTATTTTTCGTTCAATGTTTTTCTAATGAATAATCAATTTGAAGTTATCTGCATCCTTGATTTCTAGTTCAGATTGGTTTGGATATCAAATTATTTACAGTTTTTTCCTCTGAAATTGCTATCAGTGATTTTAAGACCTGTTAATCATTTGAACCTTAATACTTAACTTTCATTAGAACCTCATTTTCTTTCTTTATTATCTGTCGAAATATGAGATTCTTTCTTGATTAAAGCCTCATATTTTTCTGCAGTACTTCTTTGTTATTTTATAATTCTCAAATTGTTGCAAATCTAGGAAACAGCCTCGAATGTATTTATGTTAGTGTTTTGAATTTTAAAATTGTTTTTCCTATTATCATCTCTTAAAAGTTTAAAGTAACATTTGATTAAAATTATTTCACGATTAAATAAAATCTTATCCTCCATGATTGTTCCAAGTAGCAGACAACCCAACATTGAACGTGGCCTTCAAGATCAAACCAGTATTGCCTTGAACCTATTTAATACAATCTTACAAACAGCAACTAACCGGGTCAAATTAGAACGTTCATGGGATGCTATTGAGAGAGATATTAGCATCCGAGAACAACGAGAAGCTAGACAAAGACAGTTGAGAAACTAATTTTGCTTCACCCTTCCTTTTTAATTATTATCCTCAAGATTATTCCTTTTAACATTTACGGATGCCTTGACGGTATACTTTACAGCCTTAAAGTATAAACTCAGGAACAACATCTTTTTGGCGCCATTGTCGAGGAACGAAGAAATGAATATTTTCCTTGGGAGGAACGACATTGACATTTTATGTTTTTTATAGTGAACAAGGATAGAAAACCTTCTAAGGCTACTAATATTTTTCACTTGGTGACTCCACGATAACTAAACTGACTATTAGCCGTAAGAACACCAGAAAAAACCCAGACAGTAAGCAGACCTCGCCAGTCTCCGATCCGAAAAAGATTTTAAAATCACGAAAATCACTTAAACAAGTCTGTTTACCCACATATACTATATGTCAACCTGAATTTACGCAGTTAAACATTTCGGAAACTCTTGAAATATCTCTTTCACTTCCCCTCTCATACGATACGTTCTCTTTTCCTGAGGTTTACTCCCCAGATTTCCGAGAATCTTCTCGTCACACATTCTGAGCTTCAACCTCAATAACCATGGTTGCACAAGGAGGTGCTAGAGCTAGAGGTGGTGCCCCTGGAGGACCAGCTGGTGGTCAAGCACCGCTTCCCGGAATCTTCGCTAAAGTAGTTGCGAGATATGCTCCCCTTGTTCTTCCCATTCCTCTTCATGATCTCCCCAAGAATTATATGAAAAGTCTTCCGAAATTTACAGGGGAAGGGAATCTGACTACCCAAGAACATATAAACTTTTTCGACCAATTTCCTGACATCCTCGGAATAGAACACGAAGATGTCTATTCTAGACTCCTTGTTCAAACTTTCAAAGGACAGGTGAGGACCTAGTTCCAATCCTTAGCAGTTGGATCTTTAAGATCTTATGAAGAACTTGAAAGTTCTTTTATTAGACAATGGGGAGAGAGGAAGGATCACCTCTACTACTTGACTGAATTTGGAGCCCTTACAAAAGAAAAATTATGAATCAGTTCTAGAATTCACACAAAGGTTCAACAAGTTGTATAATAAAATCCCGGTTGAGGTTAAGCCTTCACAACCCGCAGAAAAAGTGACTTTTGTTGGCGCTTTTGATCCCGAATTTTCCTTATTATTGAGAGAAAGGAGATCAACAGATCTCACGAAAATGTAGGATGATGCGCTTGAGATTGAATCAAACATGATGGCATCAGGGAAATTAAAAACAAAGACTGAAACTGAAAACAAAGAAAATAGGAAATTCAAAGAACAAGGTGGACCTTCAGGATCGGGAAAATCCTCGGAAGATAGAATAGAAGAGATGGCTAGGGTTATTAGATAACTTTCAAACAAGATCTCAAAAATGGAACTAGAGAAATCGAAAAGAGATAATTTCCCCAGAAAATATTTTAGAAGAAATCATGATCCTTAGGGATCACAAAAAATAATTAAAAATGAAGATCAAAAAATTCCAACACCCTTCAAAAGTGAAAACTTCATTGGAGAGGAAGATTTAGGAGATTTTGAAGAAATCGATGAAGATATTAATAATCTTGGCGACGATAATAAATCACCTTATTTATCGAGACAGGATTATGAAATATCTTTAAATAAATAAATTACATCGGAAGACAATGTTAGCAATAATATGTCTGAAGATTTCACATATCAAGATATCGCAGATGATATCATAGATGAACTACAGGGAAAATATAATTTAAGACCAAGGAACAAAATTCTCCTAAACGTTTCGACCAAAAAGATTTTGCCAAGAAGCAAAACCGACGAGGCAACTCCAAAAGTTGATGATAAACAGCCTGCGAAAAAAAACACAGCTGATACACAACCTGTCCAGTTAGAACTAGTAGAAACACTCCCTGTGAAGACACAAGCTCCTATAAATGAAAACAAGTCCACATCACAATGAAAAGTTGAAAATAAAGGAATGGAAGCCCCAAACATAGAAAATGACAAGGCCCTAGGAAATTTTAATTTGGAAAATGAAATAAATAAAATCAAAATTCCTATTCTCCTTGTTGAATTAGCTAAAAATCCCATATACAAAAAACAAATCACCAAGATGATTAACTTTTCCGAAGATGAAAGCCAAGCTGACGTCATCAATTTAGAAGATGACAAACCAAACATAGTCTTTGGTCCACACTTCAAAGGTGTGAGAGACACCATGGCTCCCCTTTATATTACGTTAACCCTGTTTGACCACCTTCTCCATAACTGTATGTTGGATTCTGGAGCTTCTCACAATTTGATGACCAAGGCAATTATGGAAAAACTTGGTCTTGAAATCACAAGGCCCTATGGTGACTTATATTCTTTTGATTCGAGGAAAGTCAAATGCATAGGTATGATTAAAGACCTAGTGGTAGGTTTGGCTCAGATACATGCTAAAAGTATTCTTATGGATGTAGTGGTCACTGACATTCCCCCAAAGTATGGTATGCTATTATCTAGGTCATGGGGTGCTAAGCTTGGAGGGTCTCTCCAACTAGATATGACATACGCTACAATTCTAGTTTTCGGAGGACAATACACGCGTCTTTACAGAGAGACTAGGTTAGCATTTACGGTAGGTGATCCACACAACCCAAACAATCACGCAGTTTATATTGCTGGCCAAGACTTAGGAAATTGTATATTATCTATTGATGACGATTTTGAAGTAGATATAGATGAAAATTGTATAGAAGAAAAAATTTAAAAAAAAAAAGAAATAGAGAAAAATGTATATAACACTGGTGTATGGAAAATGTATTTTGATGGTGCCTCATCTTTCCTTGGAGCCGGAGCCAGAGCACTCATTGTGGCTCCCGATGATCAATTTGTAATCCCTTTTTCATATAGGCTCTAGTGGAATGTAGATTGTACAAACAATGTATGCGACTATGAAGCTTTAGTGCTAGGATTAGAAGCTGCTAGGAGGATGAAAATTAAGAAACTCAAAGTCTTTGGTGATGCCGAGTTAATTATAAAACAGGTGAATTGGCAGTATCAGGCCAAGCACCCTAGATTACGGTCCTATAGGAACTGTGTCTGGGATTTAATCGATAATTTCTTCTCTTCTGTGAATATTCATTTCATCCCAAGGTCTGAAAATCAACAGGCTGATGCTTTAGCCAAAGCAGCATCAACTTTCAAACCCCCAAATGCTTTTAAATTAAAGTATCACATACAAATGAGACATCGCCCTTTGATACCAAATAACATAGAGCATTGGCAGGTCTTTAAGGACGATGAACAGCTTCAAAAGTTTCTAGAATAATTAGATGAATTTGCAGAAACGCATACCGATCAAGAAAATCAAAATGATCCCATTTGGATCATGCAAGAGGGGGAGGATTCTAAAGAGTTTCACGATAAAATTGCAAATCACTGAATGCTTGTTCTCAAGAACAACTAGATTCCCAAGGGTCTAATTCCCTTGGAAAGACTATTTAATCAGGATGATATTCCTTCAAAAACTACCCTGCAACCCCAACCAGAGGAGGTTGAAGATTGTAACATAGGAACTAAAGAAAACCCCCGAATGGTAAAACTATCCAAATATCTATCTACATAAAATAAAAATAAATACACAGAGTTGTTAAGAAAATAAAAAGACGTTTTCGCATGGTCGTATGAAGAACTGAAAACATATGACACTTCTGTGATCGAACATAAGATACCCCTCAAACCTGGTGTCAAACCTTTTAAACAAAAAATCCGACAAATTAACCCCATTTTACTACCTATTATCGAACGAGAAGTCAAAAAACTCCTTGATGCTAAGATAATTGTACCACTGAGATATTCTAATTGGGTAGCCAATCTAGTCCCGGTTAGAAAGAAAAACGGGGAAATTAGACTATGTGTCGATTTCAGAAATCTTAATAAATCTTCTCTCAAAGATAATTATCCTCTACCTAAAATGGACCATGTTCTTGAAAAAGTAGTAGGAGATAATAGGATGTCAATGATTGACGGATTTTCAGGTTACAATCAAATTGTCGTCAGTGATCTCAATAAAGAAAAAACTGCATTTACCACTCCTTGGGGAACATTTATGTACAATAAAATGTCGTTTGGATTGATGAATGCAGGTGCTACTTTTCAACGCACAATGGATATTGCTTTCGTTGGTGAACGGGACAAATTTGTAGTCATCTATTTGGATGATCTTATTGTTTTTTCTAAATCGGATGAAGACCATCTGATTCATCTCAAACACACATTTGAAAAATGTCGTGGGTTTGGTCTATCCTTAAATCCTAATAAGTCTCATTTCTCTATGCAAGAAGGCAAGATTTTGGGTCACATCGTATCGTGAGATGGAATTAGAATTGACCCAAAAAGAGTAGAAGCTATAGATACAATAGCTATTCCTAGGAATGTGAAAGAAATTCAGTCATTTTTAGGAAAAATAAATTTTTTGAGAAGATTTATTGCTAACTTCACTGAAATTGTGAAATTGATTATAGATATGCTCAGGAAAAACATTGAAGTAAAATGGACAGCAGAAGCTAAAGCATCCTTTGCCCATATCAAGAAGGTTATAAGTGAGGCGTCGGTACTAGCGAGCCCCGATTATCTCAAAGACTTTCTTATTTTTTCATTTGCCTCTGAACACACACTTGTCGTCGTACTCCTTTAGAAGAATGAAGAAGGTTTCGAGCAACCAATAGCCTTCTTTAGCAAAAGTCTATGAGATGTCAAACTCAAATATAATATAATGGAAAAATAAGCATATGCTATGGTAAAAGCATTAAAAGCTTTCAGAACTTATGTTTTACATTCTAAGGTGATTGCATATGTACCCACTAGTTCTATAAAAGATATTTTGGTTCAAGCAGACAGTGATGGCAAAAGAGGAAGATGGCTTGCCAAAATTCAAGAGTTCGACTTGGAGGTTAAATCGACAAAATTAGTAAAGGGACAAGGCTTAGCTAAACATTTAGGTGAATCTAATTTCAGATCTCTTGGGATAAACAACTCTCGGGAGGAGCAAGAGTGGGTAGACGTGAATGAACTTGAGGACCAAATAACTGAAAACCGAATCGAAGAGAAATTCGCGTCATCAAATTGGTACAAGGACATAGTAACATACTTACTGACATTGAAATGTCCAACTGATTTATCAACATCCAAATCTAGAACGTTAAAGCTGCATGCAATCAAATACTGTATTTCTGAAAAATTATTATATTGGAAAGACCCGCTTGGCTTCCTCTTGGTCTGTCTAGTCGAGTCGGAAACAGAAGAAGTTATAGGTCAATTTCATGAAGGAGTATGTGGAGGACACCACGCCTGGAGGGCTACGGCATATAAAATCCTGAGGGTTGGTTATTACTAGCCCAAAATTTTCCCAGATGTCAATGCTAAGGTACGAGCTTGCAACCCTTGCCAATTTTTTGCAGGAAAACATAAACTCCCAGCGATGCCATTAGTCCCAGTCAAGACAAAAGGTCCTTTTCAACAATGGGGACTAGATTTCATAGGTGAAATTAATCCTCATTCTAGTGCTCAACACAGATGGATCCTGACCACTACAGACTACTTCATCAAATGGGTGGAAGCTATCCCAACAAGAAAGGCTACTGATTCGGTGGTTATAGACTTCTTAGAAGAAAATATTTTGTCTAGGTTCGGTTGTCCCAAAAAGATAGTCACAGACAATGCACAGGCTTTTAAGTCTATGGCAATAGTCATCTTTTGCCAGAAATATAATATTGTGTTGGATCATTCCACAGCATACTATCCTCAGGGAAATGGTCTGGCAGAATCTTCAAACAAGAGCTTAATCATTATAATCAAGAAAATGTTAAACGAAAATAAAAAGCCTTGGCATTTTCATTTAAAATACGCTTTGTGGGCAAATCAGATAGGCGCAAAAAAGTCTATCGGAACTTCTCCCTTCCAAATGGTATATGGAATGGATTTAGTGTTGCTTATAAACCTAGCACTACCTGTAATGAAACTATGGCAAGACGAGAAGGAAGAACCGAATCCTCTCACAAGAAGGATAAACCAGTTGATTGAAGTTCAGCAACACAGGGCGATAGTGGATGAAAGGTTACAGAAGTACCAGGATGACATGAAGGTATTGTTTGATTGTAAAGCCAAGGACATAAATTTTCTCCCTAGGGATCTGGTTTTGAGATGGGATGCTCGAAAAGAGGATTCGGGAAAAAATGGTAAATTCGATCACATTTGGTATGGACCATTTAAGGTAGCATCTCCTGAAGGAAAAAATTCATTTCTGCTTGAAAATTTGGATGGTAAAATCCTGAATGCCCCTGTCAACGGACGTTTTTTAAAACATTATATGGAATAATTAATTTCCAGAAATTTCCATTGTATATACCGTTTTGTTTTTTATTTTCATAATTTTCTTTAGAAAGTCTATTCTCATTTTGTAAATAAATAAAAATAAAATAAAATTAGTTAAGTTTTTATACTAAAAAAAAAAAAAAACTGATATTTTTAATATTGTTTTGTTTACAGGATTCAAACAGACAGCTTGAACGCAGAAGATGAATTTGCCAAAAATAGGTGATAGATAGTACTTTCTATTATTTTAAAAAATTAAAAAAAAAGAGAGAGAATGATAATGGTAAGGCAAAGTTATGATGTTACAGCAAAGTCCATTTTCTGAATTAAAAAAAAAAAATGCGTTGCTTATCTCGTAAGCTGGTAGGTAAATAAAAAGCGTTTTTCAATACTTAAACCTTAAGGGTTTCACTTAGAACAAGTTTAAAGGCAATCAAAGTAAAAATCTTTAAGAGAAGATTCCAAAGGGTTATTTTTTAATTTACAACCTATGTTTTCTGACTTACAGATTGTTGAACATCTCCTTTTTATATCCTCAGTTCTATCTTTCGCTTTTTCAGGTTTTCCCATAGAAGTAGGAGAGATTATATCTTAACTTGTAAAGTTAAAAAATAGTTCTAAATCAGTAAGACTAGTCTTCATAGTTCTTATTCTCCAACTAAAAGTGGTTATGTTTAGGTTGATTCTAACTCTCCTAGATTTCTTAATAGTTTGTCAGAGGATTTAATCTTGCTCAAAAGAAAACCCTTGAAACTAATCTTCCCCTTTGTCTCTACAGACTAAGGTGTTTTGAAAGTTGAGAAAAGGTTGGTCTAGAGTAATCAAAATAGGTTGACAAACCTCTATTGTAAATTTTTACACAGATAACCACCCCTGATATTTTAAGTATCATTGATTGCCCCCGCTTCGTATTTATAAGCTAAATATAAGACAGATGGTGAAAGGAAATTCATATTTGATTGCCCCCATATAGTCCCAAAGACAATGAAAGGAAATTCATTTAAATGATTGCCCTCGTCTAATATAAAAGAAATAGGTAAATTCACCGGGGTACTGAACAGGCCCACTAGCAGTGAAGCAATATCTGAGTGTAAATATATAATTAGCACTCAAAGAGGTGAAAGGAAATTCAGTAAAAAGGGATAGATAACGTCACCGGGGTACTGAACAGGTCCGCTGGCAGTGAAGCAATATCTGAGGTATCTGTAAGGTTGTCATACTTATCTACCACTCTATTCTAGTTACCAGTTTTTTCAAAACCGGATTTTCATCCCAAGTCTAGATAGAGCTTCCCAATTAAAATTACAAGTTTTATTTCAATTGATGCAAGTCGAAAGTCACAAATCTGTTGAGTTTCCTAAGATTGTTTTAATCATCTTAATACTAACTTAATTTCAGATGAGAAGGAGAATATTATGAAGAAGACTACAACTGAATTTAAAACAAATAAGAAATTTTGAAAAGATCTTCAGAAATTGAAATGAAATCTCTTTTTCCTCTTTTTCTCTCCCTTAGCAGTTTCAGCAATGATAAACCCTTGAATCCATTAACCCAATGAAGGCACTAAGTCTACATGTTCTCCTCGTCCCACAAGGAGATAAGGTCCCCAGTTGGAGCCTATGTTGAAGCAGTTCTTAAATTTTTATCCCTAAGGCCTAAATTTTTCTTTTTTGGGTTTCGGCTTTTCACAAATCACGAGTTTTGTTATCAATCCTAAGCACGGGATATCTTTTTATTAAAGTTTTTAATTACTCAGATAATAAAAGGCAAAAAGGCTTACAAAAATTATAAGACTCCCGACGCTTTTTATTTGAAATTATTTAAATCGTGTTAAATTTTAAAAAAACAAAAAAACTTACTGTTTTAAAATCAAGCTTAAAGAATTTTCGGGATTCGAGGTTTACTACAAACAAATTTTTTGATGTAAATCGAATCGCGAAATCCCGATCCCCGATTTCCCGAAACGTTGAAGTCTTAGTTAAAACACGGATTAATTAATTTCCTTATATGAAGGGTTAAGAGTTAAGATAATCATATCGGGATTTCGAGATTCGCGGTTCAGTGAGATCACATCTCTTGTCATCATGTTTCCTGAAATCCCAAATCACGAAACCCCAATCCACAGTTCGCATTAAAACAAACTAATTTTGTTTTGGCTTTGATCATGATTAGTTAGTTAATTAAGATGAGTTAAGTCCTTTTTTTTTAAAAAGCAAGTCGTCGCGATTTCAGCGATCAGACTTCATCGATAACATACTTCTCGACATCACGATCCCCAAAATCTCAAAAAGGTTTAATCTTAATTAATTAATTTACTAAAAATGTTTTAAGTCTTAATTAAAACATCACGATTTCGCGATTTCGCAATTTTGGAAATCGGATTTCATCGACGACATACCTCTCGACATCATGATTTCCGAAATCCCGAAAAGCAAAGATTTCATATTTAATCTATGATTAGCACTAATTAACCTTGTTTCCAAAACAGGATTAATGATAATCATTCTTTTTAAGTGTTCATTCATGTTTCGCTTTCCGATTAAGTAAGTGTCTCATTTACTTTAAAAACCCGAAGGTGCCTAAATACGGACATTAAATGTGTATCTCGGAAATATATCTTCCGCATTAAAAGCCTTAAATTCGTGACAGCTGTGTCAATCTTGTCATTTTTTAATATATTCAAAATGAAAATTTAAACGTCTGTGTTTTCATTTTTAGTTGAGCTCGTTCATCCATTTTCTGTGACAGGTTTTCAATTAACCGCAAAGTCATGGCACCGAAAAAGGCACCGAAGAAGAATGACGACGCACAGGAAGGAGATATCATCTCCGACACCACTCCTCATGCTATAGATTCTATTAAATCTTGAACTCAAATCTCTGAATTGCTAGAATACAAGTTTGAGAATGCTCATCCTGATTCCGAAAATCACTTATAGGACATAGCTGAGTCAGAGCTTCATAAGATCGTCGCGTGCCTACGGCTCATGGCATACAATGATATGATCAGTTGGGCCCTGGATAAGGTCGATATCCCAACAAGGAGCATCATAAACGACCAAGGAGTTATCGTCGGCTCATTCAGGCCAGAGCACATACAAGTAATGTATAAACTCTCGCTAAATCCTAAACATACTTCTAATGTTGAATTTTTAGCAGAGTTTCAGAGGAAAGAATGTATTGAAGCAGACCGGACATATCCAGATATGATTAGAGAATGGGCGAGATGTCCAGCAAAATTTAGAGCTAATTCCCATGGGATTTATGCTACAGCATCCTTGAATGAATACATGGTATATGTAGCCATAATGTTATGTAGACTTTTCGGGAGAAAAGATCCCTGTCATTTCCATGCAGATTGGATGCCCTTTTTAGAAGAAACTTCAGAAGGAAATGGTTTTAACTGGCATAAGATTTTGTCAATTAACCTAACACGGGAAATATTAAACTACAAAGCAGCAAAATCAAAGGGACAACCAACAGCCTTTTACATGTCAGCATATATTATGGATGCAATTTGTTATGTGACACCATTTCCTTTAATGAATTGGAGCTGGAATATTTCATGCCCAGAACCCATTCATAAATATCACTCGGCCCTTTGGGAAGAAAATGCTAAGGATGCATTTTATGAGGTTTGTCATTTTATTATAATTCCGATGCATAAAATATTTTTTGGATGCGAACCACCTCGCATTTCTGATGCAATCACAGAAAATCTTAAAGCAGTTGTCGACTAGTTTATTGAGGAGAATTTCTCCTACATTGGGGTTTACGGTTGTTCCATTCCTCCTCATGCACTCCCTAAATTCCTATCGGACAGATTGGTGTGCAGGGAGGTAGCCCATCAGATAGTAAAGGGCGGTGTCGGATTAGAATTAAAAGCAGCTCAGAAGAAATCATGGCCATCTTTCCCTATTCATATTGGAAAATTTTCTTTATTAAATTTAGGCCATTCTAAGGTAGAGGTTGAATCATTAGAAGAAGTGAAATTAGTAGATATTGAGCACAGAAAGTATGACCCCTACCAAGTAATAAGCAGACATTTTATACATTGTAATCTAAATGCATATGAACATGAAACATCTATTTATGATGATCTATTTAAGGATGTTAAATCCTATGAAGAAGTACTGAACAGAGTACAGGTCATGCCACCTGACTCACAGACCGGGTTCATGTCATTCCAAAGCCATAAGCGAAGTTGCATACCTAAGAGTTTGCAGGGTGAAGTTTCGACCCCACCTCCAGAACAGGAAGGGCCTCCTCTAGGGTTTGAAACTAATAAACAGGACAAAGAAAATACCAAAGGCAAGATGAAGGATACTAAGATACCTTCCCAAGACACAGAGGGTTCTCAAACAAAAGAATAAGTGATAGAGAAGGGAAAAGAGCTAGAAACAACTCCAGGAAACCTTAAGGATGTTCCAGAAAATATAGGAGGAACAGCATCAACAGAGCTCGGTAATCCTATCACTTCCTTAACCCCATTGCAGTCAACTTTTGGAACCCCCCATGAAGGAGCTTTGTATGTCAGTGATCTAGAGAAAATTTCAAGGGATGAAATCCCTCCATCAGATTACTTTTTCAGTAAAAAGCGAAGAGAATTCTTGAAACAAGAAATTCATCCAAGAGGAGAGGGCATGATTAAAAAACATGGGGTCATTATAGATGGAAAGAAGCTCAAAGATGGAGAATTTTCTACGGAGTTAGCAGGTACAATGGGTGTTATAGCATCAGAAAATATATATTCTGTTGGCAATTTAACAGCCATGCTCGAACAAAAAGACCAAACAATAATTCAATTGCAAGACAAATTAAAAGACACTGAGAGAAGTATCAGTTGGGGAATACAAAAGGGTCTAGAACAAGCTAGACTAAAATATATGCAAGAAATTCAGAAAATGCAAAAGGACTTAGAGGAGGCAAAGCAGACAATACAAGTCACACAGGCATAGGTCCAAAAGCTGGGAGAAGAAAATAAACAATTACAAGATAAAATTAGATCTATTACTAATCAAGTAGTAGAACTTGAAATTTTCAGGACATGGGCATTGGGGATATATTTGAAAATAGAGGAAGAACAGTAGAAGGTGTTTTTGAATCTGGAAGTAGTCCCAAATTATTTTCAAGAGACAAATAAATCCTTGGAAAATGTTTTCCAGAAGGAAAGGGAGGCGAAAGTGGCTAGAACGACTTTCCAAAAGGCAGTAGCCCTCTCAACCAAGGAAGAAGTCGGAAGGATTCAGAAATTTTCCATTTCTGAACAAGTTAAAGGTGACATAATACTTAAAGTATGGGAAATAGGCCTGGCCGAATATAAAATATTAACTAGAGATGTTAATGATGATTTCCAGGGAATTTTTTATCTCTTAGAAAGAACTTCATTGAACATCAGAATAAATGACTGCCTTGGATTATTAGGTGAGATTAATATTGCCAAGCATCAGCTAAAGTTCAAAGAAGAGTTGGAGGAAATGAAGATAGAGATTTCAAAAATTAAATTAATAAATATCACAAAAATTAACAAATGGATGGTCACACCAAACTTAAGGTTGCAAACTATTAAGTTCACAGAGAAGATGATAGAAAATCGTTTGCCTAAATTACAGAAAAGATTTTTCTTGTTTGAAGCAAATGAGATACCGGATGCTCCTAGAACGTTTGTGAAATTTTTGGGAAAGTGTGTTCAGTGTCTTGAAGCGGAAAAAGGAAGTTCTTCAACACAATCGTAAAAACATTTTTTTAAATGTTTTTATCATTAGAAACTAGAAACGAAATGTAAACGGTTGACATTATTCATATATGTAACCGTAATATTAGGAAGTTGGTTAGTCACCAACGAGAAAATTTTGATGAAGATGTATAAATTTATTTTCTAAAGACTGAGAAAGGGCTTTTACTTTTGGGAGAGAGCTTATTGTAATAACAGTTTTCCAATCCATCACAATATACTTTACAAACGAGATTATGAATCCTGCAAATTTGTAGCTATGTGTTCTTCAACCCTTTTTACTATACTTTATTGTATTTTTCGTTCAATGTTTTTCTAATGAATAATCAATTTGAAGTTATCTGCATCCTTGATTTCTAGTTCAGATTGGTTTGGATATCAAATTATTTATAGTTTTTCCTCTGAAATTGCTATCAGTGATTTTAAGACACGTTAATCATTTGAACCTTAATACTTAACTTTCATTAGAACCTCGTTTTCTTTCTTTATTATCTGTTGAAATATGAGATTCTTTCTTGATTAAAGCCTCGTATTTTTCTGCAATACTTCTTTGTTATTTTATAATTCTCAAATTGTTGCAAATCCAGGAAACGGCCTCGAATGTATTTATGTTAGTGTTTTGAATTTTAAAATTGTTTTTCCTATTCTCATCTCTTAAAAGTTTAAAGTAACATTTGATTAAAATTCTTTCACGATTAAATAAAATATTATCCTCCATGATTGTTGCAAGTAGCAGACAACCCAACATTGAACCTGGCCTTCAAGATCAAACCAGTATTGCCTTGAACCTATTTAATACCATATTACAAACAGCAACTAACTGGGTCGAATTAGAACGTTCATGGGCTGCTATTGAGAGAGATATTAGCATCCAAGAATAGCGGGAAGCTAGACAGAGGCAGATGAGAAACTGATTTTTCTTCACCCTTCCTTTTTAATTGTTATCCTCAAGATTATTCCTTTTAACATTTACGGATGCCTTGATGGTATACTTTACAGCCTTAAAGTATAAACTCGGGAACAACACACAGGTTCTATGATTCCTGCCTCTAGCATCCTATCGATCTTAGATTTGACTTTTTGCTTATATATTAGATTTAGTTGGTATGGTCATTTTCTGATCGGTCTTGCCTCAGCTCTGAGTGGTATATTCATTTCACCTAGCTCTCATGCTATGCCCTTCATTTATGTGAACGTTGTGGGGAACAGGTCATTATACTCACACAGTAACTATGTTACGCTTTCCACGGTTTGTTCATCCCAGTAGTCTCCATTGCTATCCATTTTGGGATTCTCAATTGTCCCAATGTTGGATTTCTTCACCTTGATTGGTGTAGGAATTACTTCTAATTCTAGAGGTGGACCTTCGACTTCTGTTTCTCCTTCGACTTCCTCAATCTGAATATCACATGGATCATCTTCATCTAGTACTTCTTCCTGCACATGGTAACATGACAACAATTATTTCACTGTCTATATGTTTTGTTGTTGTTCTTTTGTTATGAGTTCAACTTCTGGCTCCTTAATGAATATTACTCGTCTTATATGTTTAAGTGTTGCATCTATGTTGGAGTTCTCATGTTCAAATGAGAAAGTGACTATAAAGTTCTATTGTAGTACTTTTCAGCTCGTAGTTACTCTGCGTAGTTCTTGGTCTGTATACTAGTTTGTTGGGATGCCCTCTAATGTGTGTACAAAATGATGAGGCCATTCCTCTAGGGATGTCATTTTCCACAGCGCTCTGCACTTTTCCAAGTGTTACGTTGGTGCCCCCTGTCCATCATATTTCTATTGATGTTTTCTTCTTTGTTCTATGTCAAACCTAATTCTCATTAACCGCTTACATTGGTACCAATCCTTGATTGTTTCTTTGTGTGCGCCCCACCATATTGCAGGTGTGGCCTTGAGTGCTATATCTAGTGCTAAGAGTCTTTGATTTTATAACACTTCATCTTCGTAAAGTGTCAAGAATGCTTCTAGATCATTTACCCCATGGAAGTTGGGTGGTTCCCTTATCTCCATACCTACCCATCTTACTGTGTGGTTTATTCTTGCGCATCTTCTTATGGAAACTCCGTGTAGCCTCTGTTGCCAGTTTTCTAAACCCGTATCTGAGTTTGTCACACATGAGGTGATGCTTCGCCAACTGAGTATCCCATATGCAGTTGGATTTACATAATCCTCATCTCGCGTAGTTGTTTTGTACAACTGGATAATTTCCTCCATGTCCAAGCAAGTAGGCTCTACGAACCTTTCCCCTTCCGATGGGTCTAATGGTGCAATGACCATGTATTATCCTGACTCAAATGTCATATTTCGTGTCTTTAAGTTGATTATGGTCTGGTTATCAAATTCTCAATCCAAGCCAAGCAATGTTGGGTAAGGTGTTGTGTCGTCCACTATATCTATTACTTCGAATTCATCTTCAATGTGCACTCCATATAGGTCTATTGTCACTCCTTTTAGTCTCCCAATTGGTAGAAATCTGTGTTGATTTTCCAGTTTCAGCTGAACAGGTGAATATCCTAATGCAGGCTCTCCCATAAATTGCCATGTCTTTTTGGGTAATACATTGACTTCGGATCCCAGATCCAGTATGATATCTCCCATGTTGAAATATCCAATGTTGGCGTTCAGCCTGAAATCCCTACTTGTTCTTCATCTTGTATGTAGGTGATTGATTGTTTTTTGTTCTAGCTTTCCTTTTGTCTCTACGCTACATATTTCTAGCATATTTTGTAATACTTTGATAGAGGATGGATCATTTAGTAATTTTACACATGATTGCAAAAATCCTTTGATTGTACTTACTTGTCCTAGGGGCTTCATTTCTTTGATATGATCCAATGATGGAGGCATCTCGTACTCTAGTACTTCCTTACTATGCTATGTGGTTGAGTTTGACGCAATGTCAGGCTTCAGAAACTCTTGTTTGGCTTGCTTAAATACTTCCTTCTTGTTATGTGCGTCAAACTGCTTCCTTGGTTCGGCATTCTTCTTTACCCATTGGTGTTGTACTGGCTATTGGTGTACTACGTCGTTTCCTGTTTTAGCTCCTCTGTGTGTAACTATGTTAATGTTTCTTCCTTCATCCCTCGCTTCTACTGAAATCCATTGAAAATTCTGATTTTTCTGATTCCTCTTTTCTTGGATCTTCCCTAATAATGTCGAGCATTCTTCCTTGTCGTGATCCAATGCACGAAAATACATACAATTTGTTGGTGGAAGTGGGAATTCCCTTGCATAGTGTCTTGGTTGTTGACAGTTGTGACACACTATTGGAC
Source organism: Picea engelmannii (assembly GCA_009831015.1). Lineage (NCBI taxonomy): Eukaryota > Viridiplantae > Streptophyta > Pinopsida > Pinales > Pinaceae > Picea > Picea engelmannii. The sequence goes on along the minus strand of ML791513.1, from coordinate 56,819 downwards.
CTCTCCCACATCCAAAGCCTCCTCTTCCTCGTCCTCCTCCTTTGTACACAGCATGATCGTCGTGTGGTGTATTCTATTGACGTACCTAATTATACTACGCAGGGTTATACTGCGGTTGTGCAGTGTTATATTGCAGTTGCGCATTGTTATACTGCTGCGACATAGTATTATACTGCGGTGGTGTCTAATTGAATTGAGGTGTAGCTTGCCCTGTCATCATTTATGCCTGCATCCTATATGCATCTGATGTCCTTTCTCTCATCAACTCCATGGTTCTACAGTTTGTATCATCATGGCCTACTGACTTGCAAAAGGTGCAATATGAACTCTTTCGGAATATCTGGTATTTCCACATCATTGGGCAGTGATATGGATCATGGCCTTGTTTCTTACATATTTCTCACCATAGTCCTCATGTTGGTAACGGATTAGGCATTCTCCCTGCCATGTACTGCACGAATGTTGGACATTCGTTATTACAGTGTCCTTATGTCCTACATGTGGTACACCATATGGCTTCTCTTTTGTCCTTACTTCTGTTTTGTTTAGCTGGACCATTAATTTCTTCAGATCCTCCTTCATCTCTTCGATGGCTAGATCTATCTTGTGATATTGGTTTTCTTCCAGTTGCAGGGTTTCCTGCAGAGCCTCTACCTATGTTTGAAACTTTTGTTGTCGCAGTGGATATTTCAAGTGTGGTAATAGTGAATTGACGAACAAGTGCATGTGTTGCATATCTATCATGACATATTTCATCTTTCCTTTCAGTCACTTGAATCTCTGGTCAATCTCCCATACAATTCTATCGGTTTCTGTCTAATTTATATCATCTCATTCATGTATTGGTCCTCTGAACTTGGCTTCTAAAATTCATTTATCAGCTACTTCTTGATATCCCCAATCATTCTGGTTGTCCTTGGTAGACTGTTTGTGGCTAAACTCATGTACCAATCCAATGTGTGATCCCTTAGTGTGATAGCTAACTGTGCAAGTTTAGTGTCCTCATGTGTGATTTGTTTTTCTTCCTAGATCTTTTCACAGATAAATAGGTGCTTTTTCGGGTCCTCTAGCGATTCTCCTTTGAATTCTGGCAACCTGATGGTGGGATCATATCCTACCATCCTGAATGTTGAACTACTACCTCTACACGGTGTAGATACCTGACTAATGCTTCCTGAACTGGCTCCCCTAGTTGTTGTTCCTTGTGTAGATGTACTTCATGTTGTCTTCCTTCTCCCGAAGTTCGGTTGTCTAAATGGTGGTGTTCTCTTTGGTGTGTTAGTCGCACATGGGTTTATGGGTTCCACACCGACATTAATATGGATAGGATTGTTTCCTTCTATTCCTGCTCTTGGACCTCTCGTCTTCCTCTCATATGTTGCGCGCAGGATTTCCTCAATCTGCTCCACATCTTGGAGATCCTCTACCTCCTCTTCATCACTTTCCAACCCTTCCCTCGTGGCTACGTCTCTATTCTTCGTGTTTACCTTGAATTGGTAGGGTACTCCACTGCGTGTCTTTCCAGTTGTCTCCATGATCCGCTTGATTTGGTCGTCGTCCATCATGATTGGGTCCAAGGATTCCTCCTTCTTTCCTTTATCCACTTATCCTTCCATTTCTCCTTTTTTTGTCAGTGCTTCCCCCCTTCCCCCATGCACGCATGGAAGTTTAGTTTTCTGACTCCATTGTCATTACACCTTTTTTATATAGTAATATCTTAATAGAAGTATACAGTGATCTAATATACCTTCTTCAAGGGCCGAATAGAAACTCTTGCTCTGTTGAGTTGTACGACTTCGCGGTATCTACTGCAAATTCTATTATAAAGCATGCTACAATACTGTTGAGCCAAAAATCTACTGCGCACGTGAATTTGTTATTCACCTGTTGTAACTACACGATCTGAATTGAGTTCCACTCTAACTGTCGAATCCAATTTGTTGTGTGGTTTTTCTTCAACCTCAATATCCACTCCTGCAATAAGTGTGGGAAATCATAGAAAAATACTGCATGCAGATCAGTAAACACATATTTCTCAAGATATTTGCGTAGTGTTACTCTAGGGTTTATGTTATCTTTCTGCGCAAACTCTAGCTCCTTTTTCTTCATCCATCTTTTGATCTATGCCTTTGTGGGATTCCACAGTCTCAACATCCCATTATAGCGGTGAATTCTCTCAACTTATTGTCGTCTGATCCAGTGTTATTTTGACACGCCTTCTGCAGATCTCATGTGCTCAATCCCATTGTCTTCCAATCAGTCGGCAATGGAACCATTTGTTGGTTATTTATCTTCATTTGTCGGTTATGTATATATAATCTTTCTCTTTAACCCATTACCACTACAGTTTGATCCCTCTGGTTACCCAGAAGGAAACGCAATACACGGAGTGTACTACACAGTCTCACCTGAGATAGGTCTTATGGGTGGTTGCAATACTCAGGTGTTTGCAACCTGGGACTGAGCAAGATCTGTACTTGTATTCCTCAACTTTTACTTAATCTGTTTAACATCTTATTATAACATTTATTCTACGTATGCATGTAAAATACCAGATCTACTAAATCAATGCATTCATTCACATTAATCAATTAATCAGACTCAAAGACACATTCATTCAATCCCACAACACAGTGTTATTGTGGTTCACCCCCTCATGGACTATGTCCACAAAGATCTGGCTCTTAGGATTTTATTATGGTTCAAAAGGATATCACATTGCGTGTGTTTACATTCTTGGTTCTTTCTCCCCTTAGCGGATCCTCTGTACCTACGAGGCTGACTAGATCGCACCATGCTCCTCCTCCTGCGATCTAACCCTCGAGATCGAGTCACACATTCCCTCCTTCGCTCACCAGCTTAAGGATTCGTACATTTCTTACAATATTCCCTCTCTCTCTCTCTGAGCCCTTCGTCTCTCGTGTCCCTCTTTTCCTCTTCGATACTACTTATTTATATTTTCGGCTCACCGGTCATTACAATGTATTACAAAAAACCTAACCTTAGCATCATTAGGTATTCCATGCATGTGTGCGTGATGCTTTTCCTTCCAGCTGTCATTTTCCTCTTGCATGCCTTTCTTCCCAAAATAGCATCTCTTTCTAACTCAACCTGCTTCCAACAGAATTCGACCCCAACTCTTTTTCTACATAAATTGGGCCTGTGTGCCATCAAAAGACAGTTATTTTGTTGCAGGGATGTGGAGAGAAATCTTATGGGAGAGAAACCATTTTGTCATTTCTCATGTTGTAAGAGTCCCTTTGAGCCCATTCGAGGGAGGATTTTGGTGAGGTCTTTTGCATCTGATCATGGAGATCATGTACAATAGATGCATAGTGTTTTTGCAGCAGATTGTAATCAACTTGTTGATGTAATTGAGCATTTGGAGAAGAGCAATAAAGTGGTCACCACTGGAAGCGGGACCCGGAGACGTAGCCACACCTTGGTGAACTCTGTTATCAATCCCTTGTGTCTCTATTTCGCTCTTGTTGATGTTCTTCCTTCTCTAATTTATGCACTTAATAACTGTTAATTCTGCATAATAATTATGAGTTTATGTGTTTCGCATTCTTATCAATCTGGAGCATAAAGTACATAAACTTAACTTGCAAAGTTTTCCAGTAAAACCTCTCATTTTCAGATCAAGTTTATGGTATCAAAGCATTTGGTTTTGAAGGTTTGACAGGAATTGCAAGCGTTGGATGCTCACCAGATCCAAACTCAAGTGAGGAGAAGGCCAACTTGAGGCTTTTAATCCAGAGATTCAAAAGAGACCTCGTAAACAAGAGATGTCTTCACCAAGGAAGCTAGGTCCTTATGCATATGAGGACGTTTTCTTCGAGGCTTTTCAATTGATGAAAGTCATGGTAGAGGAGATTTACCATGAAAGAGGACAACGACAAGTTTCAAAGGTTGAAGAAGGTTAATCTTCAGTAAGAGAAAAAGGATGAGTAGAAGGTGGTGGACCTTCAGAACCTTCTTCCCCTTCATCTTCGTCATCTACAAGTGAAGCAAGTGTACATTCCTCCAAGGATAAGCAACCTAAAAAATATCATCATTCTTCTTATATGCCTTTATTAAAGCTGGATGTAAAATTTAAATTACCCACTTATGATGGTGAATTAAATGTAGAAAAGCTAGATAATTGGGTTAGACAGCTTGAAGTCTATTGCAGGATACAAAGGATTGTTGATGATGAAACAATGATCCAAGTTGCTAGTCTCAAATTGGGAGGCACAACTCTCATATGGTGGGAAAGCAAAACTAAATATGATCTCAAAAGTGGTAAAACGATCTCTTCCTGGAATGATTTTGTTACTGCATTGAGAGACAGTTTTATCAATTAGCATACATGCAACAGGAAATAATGAATTGGCAAAGTTTAAGGCAAGCTAAAGGTCAAAGTGTACAAGAGTATACTCAAGCATTTTGTAAGAAAGCATTAATATTGGGTATTCCTTTATATACACAGGAGACACTTCTAAAATATATTGGTGGTCTGCATTCTTATCTCAAGCATACTATTCTTATGTTAAATCCTTCTAACTTTGATGAAGTATGTGTACAAGCCATTCACATTGAATCAGTTAAAAGGAGTGTTAGTGATAGTGTTTCTATAGATGCCTTACAAGGAAAGGATTCGGGGAAAAGAAAAGAGAAAGTGAAGAAGACAAGCACAGCAAAAAAGAAGAATCCTACTTGCAAGCATTGCAAGAAGGAAGGTCGTGATGAAGACCAGTGTTAGATATTACATCTTGAGTTGAAGCCAAAGAAGTATGTCAATAAAGGGAGAAATAAGACCACAGCTGCAACAGTTCAAATGGATCTAAGATCAGACTTCGATAATGAGACTAAAATTGTAGCTATGGGAATATAAGGTATAACTTTCGTTGCAAGTACTAGTTGCGCTTCTAATTCAGATATTGTAAATGATGAGTGTAAAAGGAGTGAACTTTTCCACGTAAGGGTCATAACAAATAATGTTAAAGTTGATACTCTTGTAGACAGTGGATCACAAACCAATCTAATCAGTGAAGAGGTTTTAAATAATTTGGGACTTGAAACTAAGACACATCCTACACCATATCCATTGGGATGGATATGTGGTGATAATAATTTGCAAGTAACCAAGAAATGTAAAATTAAGTTTGCAATCACTTCTAAGTATGTTGATGAAGTAGAGCATGATATAGTGCCACTAGACATATGTGGAATTTTCCTGGAAAGCCCATACCTTTATGATAGAAAATCCATATTATACAAGGAGGAAAATAAATATTGCTTCAAGAAATATGGGAAAGAGTACATTGTTCGTGTTCATCGCATGAAAACTAACAGATCTTTTGTAACTATAGGAAAGTTAAAAAAAAATGGTAAATGCAAGCAAGAGTTTAACACTTATGTTTGTAACAAATTAGAAAGAAAGTGATAATAAACATGAAATGGTTAAGTATGTTTCTAACAATCATGAAGTGTCACAAGAAGTACAGCATGAGGTTCAGCTGCATACTTCAGTTATTGTTCCTGTTCAGAAGAGGAAGCATGTTTTTTTCATTCTCATATTCAGTATTGTTGTTTAGTTTTTTGTTATTCAGTGGTGTATGGCTGCTAACTGCAACAAAGAATGTAGATTATTGTGCAATAGATGGGATGATTACTTTGATAAAACAATGTTATCTCAATTTTCATGTTTACCGTGGTCGGTCAGGTGATTATTTTCCAAGTAGAAAGGATGGATGATACAGGACAAGTAGGGAGGTAGTACCCTCACTTTTAACCTCTGTAAAACCAGGCTTTTGGTGGTCCAAAATATTCCACTGGGGAGGCTTGATCCAGGAGGATCTGAAATGCTCAAAAATAAAAGTTATCCAATTCTCATGAAATCTATACCATCGTAAATTTCTCGTCGCAAGATTTCTGGTGGCATAAATGGTTCAAAAATCCAAGTCTGTACGTGAAAGTAATCGCATTATGAACTTTTACCCAAATAAGAAAAAAAATTCAAAGTCAACAGGGAAAATTCAATGGTCAAAGTCAATGGATGATGTCAGTAGTATGTCATGATGACATCATTTTGACACATGGCACCATAGGTTGACACCTGGTAGTAAAATTTGGCGTTTTCAGGCTGAGTTGGACTAGTATGGAAGTGACACATGGCAATGTACGAAAGTAACACATGTCACCGTACAGATGTTGACACATGGCAGGATGACATGGTAGTACAGATGGTGATGTGGCCCAATGAGAGGTTGACGTGTGGAAGTACGGTGTTGATTGTATGAACGTCGATTGTGCAAGTGACGTGGTGTATGGACGTTGATTGTGCAAGTGACGTGGCGTACGGACGTTGACTATGCAAGTGACATGGAAATCCACTGGGAAATTGACTGTGTATAGTGATGAATCACAGGGTGACACGTGGCCCAATCCCAGGGCACCAAGTTGCACCTCGGATAAGGCCAATGATGGTCGGTTCAAAAAATTTCCACCTCCGACGGAATCGAACTTGTGACCTATTCTACAGCCAACGGACTACACCAATGCGCTAACCAACCGCTCTACCATGTTCCTCGTGATGCCATATGGAAAAAACACTATTTAACATGATATGGGTGGAGTGTTTGAGATAAACCCCAATCGGCAAGGGCTATCTCGTCGACTAGAGTGCGGACACATACCTCCAAGCGACCAGGGGTCGAGGGCCAGGGTGTAGACTAGGGGATAGTTAGCCTAGCTCCTAGCCACATGGAGATCATACGACCGGGTGCCAAAGGACAAGGGATACCATGCATTGTTGGAGGCCTAGCGCCTGGCCACATGGTGCGCCACGCAATTAGGAGCCCGAAGATAGGGGGCGCACACGCCATATGTTGCCAGAGTGGGTTTTGAACTTTGTTATAATATATTTTTTTGAATCTTATTAATATATTTACCTAATTTAATGGTATTATTGGCATATTTTTGGGGATTTTATCCTAGGAAGAGGTCAGTTTGTTGGGGGAAGTTGGGAATTTGACCCCAAATATTTTTCTACATAAACCAGGCTTGTGTGCCATCAAAAGACAGTGATTTTGTTGCAGGGAAGTGGAGAGAAAGCTTATAGCAGAGAGACCATTTTGTCGGTTCTCATGTTGTAAGAGGCCCTTTGAGCCCATTCGAGGGAGGATTTTGGTGAGGTATTTTGCATATGATCATGGAGATCATGTACAACATATGCATAGTATTTTTGCAGCAGATCGTAATCAGCTTGTTGTTGTAATTGAGATTTTGGAGAAGAGCAATAAAGAGATCACCACTAGAAGCAGGACCCAGAGACGTAGCCACACCTTGGTGAACCCCGTTATCAAACCCTTGTGTCTTTATTTCTCTCTTGTTGTTGTTCTTCATTCTCTAATTTATGCACTTAATAACTTTTAATTCTGTATAATAATTATGAGTTTATGTGTTTCGCATTATTATCGATCCGGTGCATAAATTACATAAACTTAACTTGCAAAGTTTGATAGTAAAACCTCTCATTTTCAGATCATAAATGGCCTTGGTGTGATCTCTATCCTTAGTCATGGTGATTTGACTTGGAATGATAAAGACTTAAATATGTTATATGCTATCACATGCGGAACCGGAGTGAGCCTGATCTCAGAGAGATTCAATTGGCTCAGAGGGAGAGCCGTAGAGAGAGTTTCCTCTCAGTTCATATGGGAGAGAGACATCTCCCAAGACTGACAGACAAGTTTCATGAGTCTAGAGTGAAGTTTGTATACTTCAAAGACAAGCTTTGGCGTGATGAAGAATGTCTCCCTCGTTGAGAGGAAATCTTGATGTTTGGACAACATCGGGAAGACATTCTCCCAAATCATATGGTAGGTTTCTTTTGATGTTGCATATGTTATAAATACCTCCCTAGTTAAGAGGGAGTGTTGAAATTGTAATTATGGTCGGTATTCATAATGTGAAAAGTAGTTTAGTATAAATATATATAATAAATAAGTAGTTATTTATTATCCAAGGGACACATCCTTTCATGGATGGTCACCATATGTTCTATATATATGAAACACTCATCATTGTAATAATATCATTAGAATATACAATATCATCTCATTTAGAAAAATAAACAATGAGGAGGTAACTAGTCATCCAGTATGGAGGAGTATTATTCCATCATGAAGAATGATGGATGGGATATTGTTATGTAACCTGAGGGGAAGTTTGTAGTGACTTCCAAGTGGATCTATAAGATCAAACACGCAGCTGATGGGAGCATCAGGAAGCACAAAATGAAAATTGTTGCTAGAGGATTCTCTCAGGTGGAGGGAATAGATTACGAGGAGACAATTGCTCATGTTGCTTGATACACTTCTATCTGGACGATTATTTCCCTTGCAACATCCATGGGTTGTATACTACATCAGATGGATGTGAATACAACCTTTCTCAATGGAGAGATTGAGGAAGAAGTATACATCGAGCAACTAGATGGTTTTGTGATATATGAGGAGTCTCATGTATGCAGGTTGAAGAATACCTTGTATGGACTCAAGCATGCACCTCGATCTTGGTATGATAGGATTGATGGATACCTGATGATTTTGGGCTTCGAAAAAAGTGTTGTTTATCCCAATATGTACTACAAGAGCGTTAATGGTAAGTCCCTGATTTTAGTCCTCTACGTTGATGATTTATTCCTCACTAGTACATAGAGCCTTATTGTCGAATGCAAGTATGCATTGGCCTCTGAGTTTGAGATGAAGGACCTTGGTATGATGCACTACTTCTTAGGACTAGAAGTGTGGAAAAGAACTAATGAGATCTTCCTGAGTCAGGGGAAGTATATAGTTGAGATATTGAAGAAGTTTGGGATGTTGAACTGTAAGCGCATGGCTAAACCAATGGTGACGAATCTGAAGAAACTAAGTGGGTCTTCTTATGATTATGATGAGATTGATCCGAACCTCTACAAACAGTTGATTGGATCATTGATGTATATGGTTAAACACCAAACCAGATATTTTCGATGCAATGAGTGCACTTAGCCGTTTTATGAGTCAGTCGAGACAAGCATACTAGATTGTTGTGAAGCATATGTTGAGATACCTGCGAGGCATATTTGGACATGGTCTAAGATATACTTCCAGTATTGACATGAGATTGCAGGGATATACTGACTTTGATTGGTGTTGGGCCATGGATTGTCATCCTTTTACATCATATTTCCCTATTATTAATCTCTTCTTGTGATCCGGATTTATGAGCAGAACGGAATGAATAACAAATTGAATACCATAACACGAAGATATAGAGAACAACAATAGATATCCAGTAAACAATAACTTCTATTGAATAAAGAAAATAGGTTGAAACTGTAAAACTACAGAGCTGAAACAACTTTCTCGAATGGTGATAGTTATCTCTAAGAAGAAATGTGGTTGCTACACGCATCCATATGAGCATAATGATTACAATGAGGCTCCATAGGCCTTTTTAAAATTACTCATGAATGCTAAAACCCTAGACATCCAAAATCTAACCCTAGGAGGTGAAATTCCAAAATTTGTGTGGGCTTTGATGGCTAAGTTTGTACCTCAACTTCCCGGGGTTGTAACTTTTGCATACAACTTCTGTTTTAGACGTGTGATAGCCCGTTGGAAATGTATTTTCAAGAAATACACATTATGTAAAAAATATCTGACTCTGTCTGTTATCACTCCAAGATTCACCCTAGACTATAATTAGGTGAGCTTGGTAACATGCAAATAATTCAAATTTAATCTTGAAATATAAGCTTTAAAGTCACAGGGATTTGACCATAAGGACAATCAAATTCATCTATTGTACACATTCCCAACTATATCCTTCAACAAAAGTGGCCTTATCAACTTCAGATCAGACAACAGGCTTGATAAATGAATGAGAAAAAGAAGACTGTGATCTAAACATGTCAAAGATACTTCCAACACTTTAAGAAAGTCAACTCACAGTAAAAATTTATGTATTAACAAATTCTACATCACCAATGCAGAGAACAAAGACCTCATTTGATCATCGTATGAATAAGAACAAGAGTAAATCAGTCACTCATTAATATTAGTACACAAAGAAAGACATAAATTAAAAGGAAAATATAATATCCATTGATAAGGAATCACAAATCTGAAAAAATACAAAGAAAGGAAAAAGAACACAATGATAACACTTTGAATTCCTCTGGGTCAAAATACCCCTTCCCCTAGCTTATTCTAACCCTCTATCAGACTTACAATAGTCTCTTAATATCATTTTTTGTCAATGACAGCACTATCATTCGAATAACCCCCTCACATTGGATACTTTGCCCTCAAAATGGAAAAGGAAACATGTGGATAACAGAAGATAACTAAATGCTAAGAACAAGAGTCATGTTGACCACGCCCCTAACATTCCTTTATGTTGATGAACTGTCATTTTTGCGTGCTTCTGCCTTTGATAGGTGGCCCTCCAACTCATAATTGACCTTCTAGCAACTTGCAAGATCCATATTGACAGTTGGAAACCACTGCTCCTTTGAAACCTCCAGAACAGGAATTTGTAGCACATTATGTAGCTCCATCAGGAATTCGTAGCACATTTCACAGCGCCCTCAAAATATTTGATAGATAATTATGCGTTGCTGAAGGAAAATCCCCACTTTATCACTCCAACAGGGGCTCAACAAAGCTATATTTATCTGAAGTTATGACATTCTGCATGACAACTATGTATGCAGCCTTTTTGATGTTTGCAGGTAGAAGTGTTGTGCTTCTGGAATAGGATCCCAGCCCAGTTTCTCAGCTGCAAACTGAAGAAGATTGATAGTGAATGACTTAAATCAGCATCTGATTGGAGAATGGCATCACTGACTACGCTAAAAACTTTGAAAGCGATATCAATTAAGCATGATAGCACAGAAAATTCGAACTCTTGTCTGTAAACATCCATTAGAGGAAGGAAACTTCAAATGAACATCCTTAGCAAAACCAATATCGGCATCATTGTGATCGTTGTTTCTCCCAGCTGCATCCCCAACATAAAAAGAATGTTCCATGTCAATTACAATTTCAGAATTAAAATGTCGCTCCATTAACCTCCACATTCCTGACTTTGGTTTTATGAATGCATCACATGTTCCTTCTATCCTGACAGAATTTCGGACAAGACATCCATCAAAATCAAAGGCAGCAATTTTTTCTAATGCCTCCAAACCATCTTCCTACCCAAGAAACTGGTCTTCGAAATGCTTGACAAGATTGGAACAATTCACGATATCTCTCCACGTGCTCAGCTTCCTTCTTGGAAATGCTTTGTCGAACCCTTGGAATCCTCCACCACAAACTAGAAGACAGACACCTTCCATTTCCTCCATGAAGTAACTAGGTGATATCACCATGCAGAACTCGTGCAGCCCTATCAATTGCTCAAGACACTCTCCATATATCATGTTGTAGAGATGACCATTTCTTACTGCTATTTGTATGGGCTGCCTTTTGAAGTGACTCAGAGATCCCAGGGAAAAAAGAGGAGCGATAGTCATTCTCCTCGGTTGGACCATAAATCAAATGCTTATTCCAAATTCTTCGAGGAAGTCCATATGAATCTGTAAATGTGCGTTCGTCCATCAGTAATCGATCATTCAATGCTCTCCTCTGAGGTATCAAATAGTGGATATCATTGAAATGAGATTCGTTCTCTTGGAACCCCTTCTCTTCAATATGATTCCTGAGATAGCCATCTTGAGATCTGAGATTGAGTCATGTAGAAGAGAAGTTACCACATGGGGAGGGGTCCCCGCAGCCTTGAGTTGTGATTCCAATGTTATTTTATAGGACTGGAGCTCATCAACATAATTCTCATAGTTGAAAGGCAGAATAAATAACTGTTTGAAATGCCTTCCATTTTGGAGGTAGAATAGCGTCCTCGTATCTACTCCTAAGCTCGGATGATGAAAACCTATCCAGAAAACCGACATCATTGTGTCCACAAAGTTCCAAAATTCGATCAGTCTATGACAAACACCATTCCCCAGATAAATGTGATTTGATCAGGATATCGAACCTTCAAGGCAAGAAGCAGTAAGAAAGTCTCCACAGAGTAAAAACCTCTATTAACAAAGTCGCCTAAAAACAAATAATGGTCTGTGGACAATCTACCCCAACTTTAAATAGCTCTTTCATAACATAAAATTTCCTATGAATGTCTCCACAAATAGTGACGGGGGCGTCGACTCTAGGAACGTTTCTCTCCTCAACGAGGATCTCCATGGCCTTCACGCAGAGGGCCTTCACTTCTGATTCCTTCACTTGTACACAACGAATAAACGTTGCCATCGCGCAGGCTTTCGAGCAAGGGATATCAGTTGAGAAATGTTGCCTTGTGAGCTCCCTCCATATGTCTTGCGCTGAGTTTTAGACATATATTTATGTCGATGCTCCGATCATGGGCTCTGGGTGTGAACCTGGAACCTTCCTGAAAATGTAAACTTCTACACCCTGTTGTTCACCTTCTCTGCACGCATGAGTGTGAAACGAACTCTCCACATCTACAGAGTCTCGCAACTAACACCTTCAAACCCTGCAAACACTTGGCAACGATTCACTTAAACACCTGCCAACAGCTGTAATACGCTCTGCGTTTTAGTTTTATTTGCTAATGGGGACATATCCCACATTTATAGGGAGGAAGAAAAAAATTGTTTTTATAAATGTCCATGCTTTAAATTCATTTTGATGCGTTGTGCATGAAGGCATCCCCGTGGGCTCTTTTTGGCACTTGGCTTTGTGTTATGTGTTGGTGTAGGTGCTTGGTTCGATAGTTATGGGCTCGGATAATTGGAGATTAGGCCTAATAATTTTCGGTTAAAATGATAAGCCCGAGAAAGGCTAAAAATCCAAAAAGAAACCTTATTTCTTCACATTTAAAATTTTGTTCAAGTCCAATATATTTTTTAAGATTGTAAAACATAATAATGGTATAAATGGGGTTTTGGAAATAAAAACAAAATCACACCTTTTCTTGAGAAATTAAGTTCTTAAGAGGCTATAAAGTCTTAAAAAGGTATCTTATTTTTGCAGATTATGATAGGAGCTCTGACACCTATAATGTAGGCCACGATGAAGATTGCAGGATTTGGTGAAAAAACTGATAATAAAAGTTAATCATGGATTAATGAAAGAATATGGAGGGAACGGCAAAATACCCTACAATTTTTCAAATCTAGCACAAAATTCGGTGAAGAAATTTAAAATTTTGATGGTGCACTTTTGAGTGCTAACACTATCTACAATTTTACTGTGGCAAGCCAAAAAAAATTGTTTAGGGCCCCAAAACATCCCTGGAAGTACATAAATATGTACTGATATGAAAAATTCCAAAAAAAACAAGTTAGAATAGGTGGGTGGCCACCAATATCCACCTGGATGTTGTGTAGGGCTTCAAGGTATCCCTGGAAGTGCAAAACCCACAATTACAAAGAAATGTCATCATTACAGAGAAATGTATTGAACTAAAAATTGTCAAGATGAGCCAGTTGGAATAGTTGGGTGGCCACCAATATCCACCTAGATCAGTCATCCCCCTTTAGGAAGAAATTCTCTCTATTGCGTTGAGTGCCCCCATCAGGTGAGAAAATTTCTGTTGAATTTGGCCCCGGGTGAGCCACTTTCCTTAGTGCAGGAGTTTCCCTGCCTTGAAAGCCTGATAAAGTTGGATCCTTTGTTGGTGAATGCCCTTGACATGTGTGTCCACTATCTAATCAGTGTATTCATGTTCCATGCAATCAGGGTTGAGCTCTATTGGTGTCAATTGTTCTGCAATCTATGAGGTGTCCAATAATGGTGGAAAATGTGGTCGAAGGAGGTCCACATTGAACACTAGGTGCAATCCAAGGAAGGGTGGAGTGTTGATCTCAAAATCATTTCTACCCACTGCCTTGGTGATAGTGTAAGGCCCATAGCGAAGTGGATGGACCTTTTGATGGTGCCTTCTAAGGCGTTCTTTCTACAAATGTAACCAGACCTTGTCTCCCACCTGAAATTGGTGTGGTACCCGGTGTTGATCATGGTGTTGCTTCTACTTAGCATTGGCTTTCTGCAAAATCTCATGGACCTATTGGCGGATGTGTTGAATCTGCTCAATGAATCTGGTGGATTTTTTGGCCTTAGACTGAACATGGGAATAATCTTCCTCTGTGGTTGCAAGAGGTAGTGCAACATCAATGGGACCCAAGGGTTGGAATCCCAACCCCACCTGAAATGGGCTATGGTCAGTGGAGTTATGGAGAGCCATGTTGTAGTTCTGTTGAACATAGAGAAGACTCTCATCCCATGTACGCGGATTCTTAGAGTTATACATTCACAGGATGTGCACAATCATCTGATTGACGACCTCTATTTGGCCATCAGTTTGGGGGTGGAAAGTAGTCGATTTAGTGAGATTGGTGTCCAACAGTGACCAGATACTCAACCAAAATGTGTTGAGGAACTTGTTTTCCCAATATGAGGTGATGGTCTATGGTATCCCAAAATGGACCCACATCCATTCGAAGAAGATCTTGGTAGTATCTGTCATTGTGATGTTCTTCCTGCACACTGTGAGAATGCCCATCTTCGAAAACCGATCAACCACCACAAATACACAATAATTTTCGTGCTTGGTAGAGGTAAGGCCAGACATGTAATCCATCGATATGGATTCCCAAGGCCTCTCGGGAGTAGGAAGAGGGATGTATAAGCCTTGATTCTTGATGGATGGCTTGGAAATGGCACAAGAAGTGTAAGATCTAATATACTTGTTGATGTCATGTCGAAATTTTGGCCAATAAAAATGTTTTTGTAGAACGGCCGCAGTTTTCTCCATGCCAAAATGTCATGCCATCCGTGTTAATGTTTAAGACATTATTAGAGTTCTTTGCATTTCAATAGATAACAGCAACATAAGACAAGATCACTGAGAAATACACAATCACAAGAGACACAGCATTTATCCTGGGAAACCCTCTAGGGGAAGAAAACCCAGCAAAAGTTCCTTATTATAGATAGCCAATACAATGCCAAGAGATAACTCAAACTGAAACAGAAAGTCCTCTCCTAAGGATGCACCACTCTCTCTCTCTCTCTTCTCCAACTGCAGCTCTCAAACTTGTCTCTCAAACCGGACAAGTGAAGTGTGTCTAAGTGAGGTGCTAGCCTCCTTATTTATACAAGTCTGGCACGTGTGAAGTGTCTCTTCACTGGCAGGGCCGACTTCTCAATCTGGGTGGTTATAACCACCTTTATTATATTTTGGGCCTCTTTAATATATTCTGGGGCCGACTTCTTCTTTAGCCTTTTACAATTACATTATGACCAATCCACAAAAGGGGATTTGGTCCTATTACAATAGCCGACATGATCAATCCACAATGGCGATTGATCCAATGAATAATATATCAATAATAATCAGAATACACTTTGCAGTTACATTATTTCAACACTCCCCCTCAAAAAGAAGGGTATTCTATAATAGCATCAGATGAGAGAGAGGCCTGCATCATCAGTGGCATCAGGAGGACAGCATCATCAATATCATCTTGGAACAATGACTAGCATATCTATAAATCATCGAAATTTTTCTTCATCAACAGCATCGTCATTCTCAAAGCAATGCAATCATCATCTGCATCAATATGGATTAGTATAAAACTAATACATTATCATCAAAGAACGAGACTGTCTCATCATCATAATACTAGACTAGCTTTATGTCACAGCTATAAAGACAAAAGCGCAGTTTTAGTCTCATCTCATTGTCTTGCTTTATGTCACAGCAATAAAGCTGGAAGCAAGATACTCATCCTGCTTTACGTCACAACCATCAGGTCAGAAGCAGGATACTAGACTGGCTTTACGTCACGGATATCAAGCTGGAAGCACAGTTCTAGTCTCATCTCATCATCTTGCTTTACGTCACAACTATCAAGCTGGAAGCAAGATACTCGTCTTGCTTTATGTCACAACCATCAGGTCAGAAGCAGGATACTAGACTGGCTTTACGTCATAGTTATCCAGCTGGAATCACAGTGCTAGTCTCATAAAATCATCTTGCTTTATGTCACAACCATCAGGTCGAAAGCAAGGTACACATCCTGCTTTATGTCACAACCATCATGTCAGAAGCAGGATACTAGATTGGCTTTACGTCACAGTTATCCAGCCGAAAGCACGGTACTAGTCACATCACATCATCTTGCTTTACGTAACAACCATCAGGTCGGAAGAAAGAGATGTCTCATCATAGCAACTACTCCCCCTTTCGAGGAAGGTCCTTTTGGACTATACCAAGATTATCTCGAAAGTGCTCAAACTTTACATGAGATAGAGGCTTGGTCAACACATCAGCAACTTGTTCATCCATGCTAATGTACTGGAGCTTTATGGCTCCTCTCTGCACCATGTCACGAATGTAATGATATTGGATCTCTATGTGCTTCGACTTATCAATGAATACAGGATTCTCTGTCATCTTTATGCAGCTCTGGTTGTCACATAGGATCGTGGTTGTTTCCATATCTAGGTCAAATAGATCGGTCAGCAACTTTCGAAGCCATATAGCTTCACAGCTAGCAGAACACGCAGCAATGTATTCTACTTCCACTGTGCTGAGAGAAATACTGGATTGCTTTCTACTCTGCCACGAGATCATGGCTGATCCCAAACTGAAACAGCATCCTGAAGTGATTTTCCTGTCAGAAACACTTCCTTCCCAATCTGAATTAGTGTACCCACTCAATGTGAAATCATGACCTCCATCATAACTGAGACCATAATCTAATGTACCCTTAAGGTACCTCATCACATGTTTTGCAGCCACTAGGTGAACATGTTTGGGTTCTACCAGAAACTGACTCAAGGTGTTCACGACAAAACAAATATATGGTCTGGTGTTTGTCAGGTACATCAGCAATCCAATAATCTGCCTATACAATGTGGCATGAATCAAATCTGACGAAGTATCAACCAGCAACTTCAACTTCGCTTCCATGGGTGTATTCATGGAATTGCACTCTAACATGTCGAATCTCTTCAGGATTTCGACAACATACTTCCCTTGGTTAAGGAATATCCTCTCTGGACTCTGCCATACCTCAAGACCTAATAAATAATGCATTAGGCCAAGGTCTTTCATCTCAAATTCCGAGGCAAGTCTCTTCTTCATTCGGTGATGAGCTTTTCTTCTCCAGTTAAGAATAAGTCATCCACATATAGAAATAGTATTACTGGCTCATCGTTCATAACCTTGAATTAGAGGTTAGAATCTGCTTTACTTTTGATAAAGCCCAAGCTCGTCAAGAAACTATCTATACGGCCTTACCAAGCTCTAGGAGCTTGCTTCAATCCGTATAAGGCTTTCTTTAATTTGCAGACATGAGACTTCCTGTCTTCAACTTCAAATCCTTGAGGTTGCTCTATATACACTTCCTCTTTGATGACACCATTTAGAAAGGTTGTCTTTACGTCCATCTAGTGTAATTTCCACTTCATCTTAGCTGCAAGAGCTATGATGGTTCTGATCAAATTGTATCTGGCTACAGGAGCGAATGTCTCTTCATAGTCAATGTCTTCCTTTTGAGAAAAGACATGAGCGACAAATCTTGATTTATGCTTTTCAATACTTCCATCAGCAACATGTTTTATTTTGAAGAGCCATTTGGACAATACCACATCCTTACTCTTTGGTCTGGGAACTATTTCCCATACATCGTTCTTTATTATGGATTGGTATTCCTCTGTCATGGCATCTGCCCATTCTTTCCTCTGAATGGATTTTTCAAAGCAGATAGGCTCCTCTTCTAGGAGATCACACATCAAAGTCGTATAAATGGAGAATGGCTTTGGTATTTTCACCTATCTCATAGTTCCTTCAGGAACACCATACTTCTCTCCGTCTTGAATAAGCTCTCTAGCCCAAGATGGATTTCTTTTATGGAGGATCGTCATTTGAGGAGGTTCTTGAACTTCTATTATATCATGCACTTCTATAATTTCCTCATCAGGGGAAGTTACGACTTCCCTCATAGGTTTTGCAGCTCTGGGAACCTCCCTCACTGATTCTGTGATCCTGGGGATTACGGGTTCATCTTCATATACTTCTTCAAGCTGGCATATTCTTGATTTCTTGAGCATTGCATCTTCATCAAAGGTCACATCCCTATTGATCTCAATGTGATGGTGACCTGGTATATAAATTATGAAAGCCTTGGAGACCTCACAGTATCCCACAAATATTCCATTCTTTCCTGAGGGTTCCAGCTTGTTTCTCTTCTCTTTCGGAATGTGTATAAAGACTGAGCAGCCAAATATTTTGAGATGGCTTACCTCTGGCTTCTTTCCGATGAACATCTCTTCCGAGGCCTTGAACCCAAGTGCACTATGAGATAATCGGTTCTACACATAAACAGTTGCCATTGTTTCTTCTTCCCATAAGCACATAGGAAGATCTTGATCATGGATCATGGTCTTCATAGCTTCCATAATCGTTATGTTCTTCCTTTCAGCTACACCATTCTGTTGGGGATTATAGGGAGTAGTGAGTTCCCTCTTGATCCCAACATCTCTGTAGAACTTCACGAACTCTTTTGAGGTATATTCTCCTCCATTATCTAACCTGAGTATCTTAATATTTCTTTCAGAAAGATTCTCTATCAAGGATTTGAATTCCTTGAACTTGTTGAACACTTCATATTTAGATTTCAAGAGATACACCTAGGTCTTATGAGAATAATCATCAATAAATGATACATAGTATACATACCCACTAATGGAGGCCGACAGCATTGGGCCACACAAATCTGAATGAATGAGTTCTAGTATTCCTTCTATTTTTCTATCTCTCTTCAGAAAGGGGTTCTTGATGTTCTTCCCTTGTGCAAATCCATTGCATATGCCTTCATGGTCAACCTTGAGTTTTGGTAGACCTGTAACAGCTTTGCATATGTATGGTAGTGCCTTGTAGTTTATGTGAGCTAATCTTCTATGCCAAAGTTCGCATGAGTTTTCAATGGCGTGGGTCATGGTAGCCTCTAGGTGACCCTTTAGCTTATACAAGCCATTTTCTTCACTTCCAATGATGATTGCTTCATTTATGGTTTCTCCTTTAGCCCACATAAGAACTTCTCCATCTATAAAGGAAACTCTATAGCCTTTCTTTTCTAAAAATGAAATGGAGAGTAGGTTCTTTGTCAAACCTGGTACATAGAGTATGTCCTTCATCTTCAATGAATTCCCTGAATTCAGTTTGTATTTTGATTCTCCCACTCCCTTGATGGGATATTGGTAATCATCTCCAAGTGTCACTTTCTGAGAAAACTTATTTTCTGAAATACAAGAAACAATGTTTCTTTGACCTGTCATGTGCTTTGATGCACCGCTATCAATGAGCCACGTGTCCTCTCCAGGTGTTACCGATCCTGAGAGGGCTGAGATTAAGACATGGTATTTGATCTGCTCTCTTATCATATTTGCAAGTGGCTCTTCATCTTCGACTGTGTGGGCATGGTGCCTCTTATGTTTCCTCTTGTATTCTTCTCGTCTAACTGGAAAAAATTTCGCTATGTGTCCCATCTTGTCACAATGGTAGCATTGTATAGATGAGTAATCTCTTTCCTTGCATTGTCCTTTCTTCTGAAATCTCCTTGGATGAGATTCTTTATGATTGAATTTTTTGGGGGGTTGAGATTCTTTGTAGGACTCTTTCTGGAAGTAAGGTTTCTTTCTTCCTCCTTTGGTGTGAGTAGCTAGGGCTTGATCATCATCTCTTGCTAGTAATGCTTCACGGCTAGCTACTCTTGTCTCTTCTTGAATGCATTCTTCCCATAGACCATCAAACTTTAGTTTTTCCTTTCTGGCACAAATCGTTTGGATGAATGCATCCCAAGGTCTCGTGAGACCATTAAGGGTCTTCATTATGAGTTCGTCTTCGTCTATGGTGTCTCCAATCGCTTCTAACTATTGTTTGAATTCTGAGATCTTGGAGAAGTATTCTTCGATTGATTCTCCTTTCTGCATTCTTCTGTTCTTGAGCTGAGATCTAAGATTCATCTTCCGGTTTATGTTCTTTCCTTCATATAGTTTGTTTAGGGCACAAAACATTTCTTTCAGAGTCTGCTTTGATGACACATGAAGGATCAGGTGATCTTTGATTGAATCTGCAATGATTCTTTTGGCCCTTATCGTGTCCTTGTAATGCTTTGTTTTTTCTGCGACATCTTCGGGTTCCGGCACTTCGTTTTTTATGAAGCTTTCTATGTCATTCTCTTCAAGAATGAGGCCAATCCTATACTTCCAGGCACGGAAGTTTTCCACGCCTTCCATCTTGTCAACAAGCTAAGTGCTTGCAGACATTGTTTACCTGAAGCTAGGAAAATGACCAAAAAATGAAAATGCTCAAAATCAAATTATGAACTTACCAGGAGGTGCGCTTGGCTGAGGTGAGTAGCCTGGTGTGTCTAGATCTGAGAAAATCCAACTTTTGTCCCACCAAACTTGATTTGCAGATTTTTGGACTCGTGCTTCTGGTTTTCTGGTACCTCTGGTACTTCTGGTACTTCTGGTACTTCTGGTACACTGGTTTTTTGGTACTTCTGGTACTTTTGTGAAACTAGGGTTTCACTTTCTGGGAGATCCACCCACTGAAAAGGTGTGTTGATGATGCCAAAGTAATCCTTGAGGGAGGGCACACTTTTCTAGATGGTTTTGTGGCTGAAATACCTCACCATCAAAAATCCCTAATTTGCATGTACTGCAACAGTGACGTTTTTCACTTTTCTCTTATGAAAGATGCTCTCTTCAACTTGGCTCTGATACCATGTTAATGTTTAATCCATTATTAGAGTTCTTTTCATTTCAATAGATAACAGCAACATAAGACAAGATCACTGAGAAATACACAATCACAAGAGACACAACATTTATCCTGGGAAACCCTCTAGGGGAAGAAAACCCAGCAAAAATTCCTTATTATAGCTAGTCAATACAATGCCAAGAGATAAGTCAAACTGAAACAGAAATTCCTCTCCTATGGATGCACCACTCTCTCTCTCTCTTCTCCAACTGCAACTCTGAAACTTGTCTCTCAAACTGGACAAGTGAAGTGTGTCTAAGTGAAGCGCTAGCCTCCTTATTTATACAAGTCTGGCACGTGTGAAGAGTCTCTTCACTGGCAGGTCTGACTTCTCAATCTGGGTGGTTATAACCACCTTTATTATATTCTGGGCCTCTTTAATATATTATGGGGCTGACTTCTTCTTTATCCTTTTACAATTACATTATGACCAATCCGCAAAAGGGGATTTGGTCCTATTACAATAGCCAACATGATCAATCCACAATGGGGATTGATCCAATGAATAATATATCAATAATAATCAAAATACACTTTGCAGTTACATTATTTCAGCAATCCGGTTGTAGTGAGCCTCCCAAATCATCTTTGCAGGCTCGCTTGCGGGAACAGAGAGGTGGACCAAATGGCATAATAGTCCATCCTAGATGTGAACATTGGTGACATTTTCACATGTACCCAAGAGTTGATAGGTGGTGGCGAAGTCAGGGTCACACTGATAAAGTTGGGTACACTCAGATGCCTCATGCCCACAGAAATGGAGCATTGTGGTGAGTGCATCAACTGGAGGGAGACTGGGGCAATCAGCGATATGATTTGTGCTCCATGTCTTATACTTGATGTTGATATGGAACTGTTGCAGGTATGTGGACCACTTTTGATGGAATTCGTTCTATAACTTCCCCTGTGTCTGTATGAATTGTAGAGGCTTGTGATCAGTGTGGATGATTGTATTCTTTCCCATAATGTAATGTTTCGATTGACGGCAGGATTTCACAATGGAATACATTTCCTTGTCATAGGTGGGGTATTTCCAGACGATATATGAGAGTGTCTCACTATGGTATGCTACTAGATGATCGTGTTGAGTGCAAACTGTACCTACAGCATAGTCGGAGGCATCAATCTCAATCTTGAATGGTTGTTGTAGATCGGGTAAGGAGAGTACTGGAGCTAAGCACAAGCGATGCTTCAAATCATAAAATGATTGTTGTTGTGCCTTCCCCCATGCAAAATTTTCCTTGCCACCTCCCTTGATTACTTGGTTGAAGTCCCATGCAATATGGGAGAATCCCAATATGAACCTTCGGTAGAAGTCGGCAAGTCCCAAGAATCTCTGAAGCTCGATTAGTGTGGTTGGGACTAGCTAGTCATGAATGACTTGGATATTAGTTGGATCCACATGTACCCCATTCTCATAAACAATGTAGCCCAAGTATTGGACCATGTTCATGCCAAAGGATCATTTTTCCAAGTTGGCTAGCTTATGTTGTCGCAAAGTGCTCAAAACCTCTTGAATATGTTGCATGTGCTCCTCCCAAGTTTTGTTGAAGATGAGGATTTCATCCAGATATACCACCAAAAAATAGTTGGTGAAGGGTCTCAATACATCATCTATCAATCTCATGAAATTTGTTGGTGCATTTTTTAATCCAAAGGGCATGACCAGCCATTTGAAGAGACCTTCTTTAGATTTGAAAGTTGTCTTACATACATTAGTCGGTTCGATGGGAACCTGGTGGTAGCTAGACTTTAGGTCAATCTTGTTGAAGAATTTTTCCCCATTGAGTTGGTCAAGAAGGTCATCAATTCATGGAATTGGGTACCAGTTCCTGATTGTGATTTTGTTTAATGCTCTGTAATAATTGTAGAGCCACCAAGTCCCATCTTTCTTCTACACCAGTACAATCGGGCTTCCGCAAATGGAGGAGTTGGGTCGGATGTGCCCCTTTTGAAGCACCTCTTGGATTTGGTTCTTGATTTCTTCATTTTCCATCAGCAAGCAACAATAGACTGGTCCATTAGGCTGAGGTGCACCAGGGGTTATATCAATTGGATGCTTGACTTGGCAGTGCGTCGGTACCCCGGTAGGTGAGGAGAATATGTCTCTGTACTCTTCCATGATCCCTTCCACTTGATTCTACTGCAAAGAGAGGCTATGTGTAGAGTTCACGGATGTGGTGGTGACCTTCTACTTAGTTCGAGCATGGATCACAAATAAGACGAACTTCCCATTATGTTAAATGACCTTATTGCATTGCTTAGAAGAGATTAAAGAAATAGCAATAAGCAGCGCTACCTCTGGTATCCTGTACAATTGTATACCCAAAGTAATAATAAAACTGTGGGGTATAGACTCATACACAACATGTCGGTTCCACAAATATGGCTGGCCTAAAATAACATCACAAACTTCAAGGGAAGAAATATCACACAATACCTCATCTTTGAAGGGCTTGATGTCGTAGGGAATACGGTATTGTTGGCTAACGCGGAGATCTCTTCCTTGGGGAAGCAAACCGATGGTGTAGGGTTGCGGGTACGGTGTTATCAGCAAGTCCATCTACTTGACAACCTCTGCTGAGATCGAGTTCTTCTTACTGTCGCTGTCGATAATGAAATGAAGTGGAGCCCCCTTTACCCAAATATGTGAGTGAAAGAGGCGTTTCTCTTCCTCTGGTTCTTCTGGTTCGCTTGGATGGACTTTGGTGGTAGTGACAGTGGCACTAGGTTCGCAATCAATGATATGCTTCCCACTTTTTGGATTTGATTCGGAGTCAAAATATTCCTCTGACTCGGAAGCTTTCAACTCGACCACCAGTAACTGCTTGGAGCGACATTCTTTGGTGTTGTGCCAAGGGATTTTATGGTATTCACACCATTTTCTCGTATCCTTATTCAACTTCTCATTACCCTTCTTGGGTTGTGGCTTGGATCGATTATCCTGAGAGCGGCCATCTTTGCTTTGTCCCTTGTTGGGTGGGTTGCCAAACTCTCGCCTCTTCTTATTAAATTTATTCTTGATCTTGACAGCATATCTATAAGCCGCACCTAATGATGTGATGTACATAAACTCCATTTCTGTTTGAATGTATATGTGCAGACGGCCATGGTATTTGAGCACCAAATGTCATTCAGAGTCTTTGATACCCAATTTGGTGCATAGAGTATGGAAAATATTGGTGAAATATTGTACTTGTTAACACTGAGTAAATTGTTGGGTTGAAGAAACAATTTACAAAGGTAACCTACAAAACAATTTTAATATTGGAAGCTAGCCCTTCCAATCTAGAGAGGGCTCTCTCTGAGACTTGATCTCTGATAGATAGATTGTTTTTGAACTGATGGCTAGTTTTATATGATTGAGGTATTTTTTTCAAGGTTTGTTGGAAAGGAGGTATGGTATCTCTTGGGCTATGGAGTCAACCCCTGAAAACAAAAGAAAATAATGACTGGTAGGTAGAACTTCCAAGAGGAACAAAGGCTAAATTAGGTGATGAAATTTTAGTTTTGAGTTTAGTTGTGTAGGGTGGAAGAGGAAAAGAAACATATAACCGAGTCAGAGCACCATGGAAGATGAATTCTGACCTATTTAAGAAGAGAAACAAAGTTTAAATCACTTGAGTCTAAAGCACCATTAGATGAATTCTAGACCCTTTAATTATCCAATTTAAACAGAAGAAAAATGAAGATGAAAGTAAGGACACAAGAAGTGCATACAAAGATAAGAGTACAATCTTCAGATCACCACCATTAGAATCTTTTTCATAAAACATTCAGGACATCTGCGTTTGTATTTCTTTCAGATTCAAAGAAAATTACAATAAGGATCAAAATGACTATACTTCTGCCAACTCGCCCCCTCTTTACATCAAAGTGATCAAATATATAAGATCTTATTGCCACACTAGGCTACTAGGAGTCAAACTATTGTTGCCTGCAATGGTGGATCTGATTACATTGAAAGAGAACAACTCCTAAACAAATTTACTAAAAATAGTAAATTCGTTTGACCATCTTAAATGCAAAAACAAAAAATATCTTATACAATCATAGATCTGAGCAAATTTCGAATATGTTTTTGTTGATGAGTCATCATGTGTATCTGGAAAGCATATCGATTCATCCTATGCATTGTTGGAAAACTCTACCACCTTTGCGTAGCAAACTGGAATTATTATTGCACAAGTGCTACCTACATCATTTGTGTAGAAAACTCCTTTTGTTGTAATTTGTGTAGATTCAGGTGGCATCAAGTGACTGGGACACATATTTGCTTCAACACTCATATGTCAATCATCTCCCATTGTTCTTGCTAATCATGTGTTCCTACAACATTTTCATAGTGAGGACTTGCTACGCAAGTGTTGTGTATGACAGTTTACCAGTTGTTAGCGATATTTCTTGTAAGGGGGTTAGAATGTAAAAGAATGGGTTAAAACCCACTTGTCCTAAGTTTTGAATGTAAATGCGCCCGTGGTAAACAGTGAACAGATCTAGACAGTGTGCATCTGCGCGCCCAAATCAATGGCACATATGCAATTCCAGACCCCCCCTGCCTTTCTACCTTTAAGCGGGGGAGGGTCCGGAATCGGGGGCGTACCTCTCCAACGGTCCAGATCGACGCGCCCGGATCAATGGCGATGAAGACAATTTCGGACCCCCCCTTCCTTTCTACCTTTAAGCGGAGGGGGGGGGGTCCGGAATCGGGGGCGCATATTTCCAACGGCTGAGATCTTAGCGCCTGGATCAATGGCTCTCGCACAATCCTGTCCTTCTCATATGCGTTGTACTTAGCCTAATGTGGGCCCCCTTCCCGTCATGTCAGCTTGTGGACCATCCTCCCTCTCGCCATTTGTTCTCTTCCTGGTCGTGCGATGAGGCTCACTCCCTTTTACCCTTTCCTCATCGTCCGACATCTGTCACTCTCCCCTTCTCTAGTTCACATGGTCCCTTTCCCATTTCACCATCCATCCACTGCCTGCCATGTGTCCCACTTCTTCCACGTATCGCCTTCCGCCACATGTCTCCCTCTTGCCACTTCTCTTACACCTCATCGCTTCTCTCCGCCCCCCGCTGTTTCGGCCCCATCACTCTGTTCCCATGCCCCACCTTCCGCACTGGCCTCCACGCATATTCCTTGAACCATTCAGTTATTCCAAGTGGCAGCGCGGGAGGCCCTCCACGTTGCAGAAGTGACGAGTTGGTCGGGTTATCCTCGATCTCGGTGAAGCAGTTATTGAAGCGGTTGGTGGTGGTTAGACATCGTCTCCTCCATAATGGGAAAGCATGGCCATGAATTAAAGGCACGTCGATCCGCCGTTGGAACTGTCAAAGAATTAGATTGTGTCTGAATTAAGTTGCACAACCCTTCAAAGGTTGACTGTCAGAATTCCATGCAAACGCAAAGCCTTCAATGCAGTGTCTTGATTTTGCTGTTGATTGTTGTTCTGAGTATACGAAGGCGTTTTCGCCATTTTTGTATCTATCGATGGTAGAGCTAAGCTCCCGACTGTAAAGTTTCAGCAAATATTCTAGTTTCCTGGTTATGCCTCTGTGTCTGAGATTTCTTGGTTTATGACAAACAGTTTTCTTTTTCCATCTATGTTCCATCTCATGCCAGGGAGTCCACAGTCGAAGGATTCACGTGGACTGAACAATCTTGTTATGATAAAGGATTTGTTGTGACATTGTTGTGTTCTTTGGTTTTCTGTGTTTGAATGTAAAAGGATTTTGCATTTGGATTCTTTCTTCTCTAGTCTGTTATAAACCGGATGTTTGTGATAGACCTTCGCACTCTTCTCACGCAGGTCTTCCCCCTTACTCACCCTTTATTACAACTCATTGTTTGAAGTTTATCAAGACCTCATTCGTCCATGCATGCCTCGCCTAGTCTCTGAGTTGAGACGATATGGTTCTAATTTTTTCTCCATTTGATCACCCCTTCAAACAAATCGTGACATTAAACTGATGGGCGTCGGGCTCTGCTCCTGCAAGCAATCCAGGAGTGACTTTCGGCTCCAACATTTCTGGCACCGCTGCCGGGGACGAAGTTGAATATTTTCCCCGGATTTGAACGACAAAGATTAGTTGATTCTGAAGGTGCATCAGAAATCAGAACTTGAAGATTGCTACTATGCACCTGGCGACTCCATTGTAACGACTCCGCTGGGGAGAACCTGCTCTATCATTGTGGCTTCAAGAGGCAGACACACAAGGTCTAATCCACAATTGCCTTTAGCTACACCAGAAGTTGACTCGAAAGCGGTGCGCAGAAAGGGAAAGACTTCTGGGAAAGAAGTTTCCATCGTCGAAATAGGTAATGCGCCTTCCCCTTCTGTGAGAACTCCATTTTCTTATTCTCAGCTTCCTAGTCGTCCTTCCTCTGAGGTTTCCCGTTTTCTGAATTTTGGGAGTGTTCCTGCTGAGTTTTCTCCCCCTGGTCGGGTATCAGAAGGAGAGATCCTTGTCACTCCCCCTTCTCTGGAAGTTGTGCCTCAACACAGACCTCAAACCTCTGAAGGTTTCACCACCCCTCCTCTTATTGATACTGTTTCACAAAGAGAAGCATCTGCACATTTAGGTCCCTTAGCTCTCTCTCTGTTTTCCCCGTCATTCCCTCCAAGAAGCTCTTTTCCGACATCTCCCGTCCATACTCCTTCTCCTACGAGTTCTCCTCTACCTAATATTCCTATGGCTGGTGCTAATCCCCCTCTGAATAGAATGGATGCCATAGTTGCGGCTAGATATGCTCCTTTAATCCTACCACATCCTATGAACCCCCTCCCTGCTGGAGACTATTTGAAATACATGCCCAAGTTCAGTGGGGAGGGAGACATAACTGTCGAGGAGCATTTGGTTGCTTTTTACACTTATGAAGACAACCTAAACATTGAAAATGAATATGTCTGGATCAGAGTCTTTGTCCAGAGCCTGGAGGGTGAGGTTAGAAAATGGTTTAGAGGACTGGCCCCTGGATCTATTGCTGGAATTGAGGCTCTGGATAATGTTTTCTTGAGACAGTGGGGGGACAGGAAGGATTATATGTATTACATGACAGAGTTTGGGGCTCTGAAGAAAATGGAAGGAGATTCTGTCTCGGACTTCTCCAAAAGATTTAATAAGATGTACAATAAGATCCCTGCAAAGATAAATCCCTCATAAGCCTCCGCTCAAATTTCATATGCTGGTGCATTTGACCCTGATTTCTGTCTCTTATTAAGAGAAAGAAGAGCCACATATTTAGCTCAGATGCAAGATGCGGCTATAGAAGTGGAATCTAACATATTAGCAGCTGATAGACTAAGGAACCAGGCCGATGCAGACAGAAGAAAGGAAAAATCGGAAGCCTCAACTTCCGGCCCATCACTGCCTCACCCTCAAGTAAATGAGCTAGCCCAAGTGATGAGTTTCCTGAAAGAAGAGATGGAAAGATTGAAGGTGGAAAGGAAGTAGGTGAACAAGGGCCCTCAGGGCGTTGAGAACAAAGGGGGTTTCAGAAGGCCAAGTTATATTGCTCCCCCAATTATACACAGAGAGAAAGGAAGAGACAGGGATGACCAAAGAATTCAGGCTCCCTTTCAGAACAATTTTGTTGCTGATGAAGAAGAAGGAGAAACAGGCGAGCCTGAGCCTAAAATCCACTGCTTAGAGGTCACTCCCCCTTTCCCTCATCTCACTCAGACTGCTTATGAAGAGTCTCTCATGGATGGTTAGCTGAATGAATTGAGCAAGGGAGACAAAGCTAGTGGCGGTCGAGGAAGGTACAACCTGAGGTCTGACAAAAGGGCAGCAACAACTGATGTTCCTAAGCAGCCCACTATAACAGAGAAACCTGCTAATGAAGCAGCAGACAATCATAGAGGTAAGAAGGTCCAACCCCTCTCTCCCATTGTCCAAAGTCATGTTCCTGAAATTAGAGAATTTCCAAAGCCTATGTCTTCTTTCAATTTCGAACATGAAATTCAAAAGATCGGAATTCCTGTGCCACTCACTAAGCTAATCAAACATGGGGAATTCAAAAAATGCTTCTCTGAGTTGTTGAAATCTAAAGCCTCGTACCCCCTCACAGACTCTATAAACCTCCAGGATGAAAGGCCTGCAGTTTTCCTAGGTCCCATGGTAGAAGACAGAGATGATTCATCCCCTCCCTTCTACACATCCCTGAACATACATGACAAAGTGCTACATAATTGCCTTATGGATTCAGGGGCCTCTCACAACCTCATGCCCAAAGATGTCATGGAAGAATTAGGACTGGAAGTCACCCGAGCCTATCATGATCTCTATTCTTTTGACTCCATGAGAGTTCAGTGTTTGGGAGTCATTAAGGACCTGGTAGTCTCCTTGTTTCAGCTGCCCATGAAAAGTATAGTCATGGATGTTGTGGTAGTTGACGTCCCCCCTAAGTTTGGCATGTTGTTGTCAAGGTCTTGGATTAAAATACTTGGAGGGACATTACAGATGGAGCTCACATATGCCACCATTCCATTATTCGGAGGGGAGCATAGGAGACTGTACAGAGAATCCCATCTAGCCTACATAATCAGTGACGAAGCCAACCCTACCAATCACCCCATCTATGCCTTGGACACTGATTTAGGCTCCAGTCTACTGCATCTCACCCACACCCCTGAGGCTCCTTTGCAGATCAGAAAGCAGCTCAGTCTTAATCAAGAGAGCCCCCCTCCTACCACCTCTGTTTAGAAGATGTTCTTTGATGATGCTTCCTCCAGTATGGGTGCAGGTGCCAGGGTAGTATTCATATCCCCTTCTCAAGAGACCATATCTCTGTCATACAAGCTGGAATTTGAAGTCACCAACAACGTGGCAGAGTATGAAGCTCTGGTTCTGGGATTAAGAGCAGCAAAAGAAATGGAAATAAGGGAGATAGATGTGCTTGGGGATGCAGAACTCATTGTCCAGCAGGTCAAAAAATTTTATCAGGCCAAGCATCCTCGTCTCAAGAATTATAGGAACATGGTATGGGACCTAATTGACAATTTCTTCCTGGCTTTTAACATCTCTTTCATTCCCACGGAAGAAAATGCTCCAGCTGATTTTTTAGCCTTCTCAGCTAGTTCGCTCGAAGTTCTTGCGCTGCCCACTGTCGGGTCCGATGTTGAAATAAAATACAGACCCTCTGTGCCGGACAATGTCAAGCATTGGAAGGTATTTGAGGATGATCAGGAGATCAAAAAATTCCTCCAATCCATTGATGACTTTTCTGCGTCACGCATAGATGAGGATCCTGACGTTGAAGGAAAACCGGACCCTCACCCTGGAGAATTGTTGAATAAAATTGTTGACCACCAGATTATACGGCTACCAAGTAACCACATACCGAAAGGTCTAATCCCATTAGAAAGGTTGTTTGATGGAAATGGCGTGGCAGTAAAAGGTAGAGTTTCAGGTGATGATGCTGACACAGATGAGTGAAACATAGGCACACCAGGGGAGCCCAGGTTTGTTAAGTTGTCAAAGAGTCTAACTGAGGAGTAGAGGGCTGAATATACTAAGTTGTTGAAGGAGCTTGCTAATGTGTTCGCATGGACCTACGAAGATCTCAAGACATATGACACATCAGTCATTGAGCACAAGATCCCACTAAAATAAGAGGCTAAGCCATTCAAGCAGAAGCTGAGACAGATAAATCCCATGCTACTACCTGTTATGGAGAGGGAAGTGAAGAAGCTGTTGGATGCCCAGATCATTGTCCCCTTGAGATATTCTGACTGGGTGGCCAATTTGGTCCCAGTGAGAAAGAAAAGTGGTGAAATCAGACTCTGTGTTGATTTCAGAAACCTGAACAGGAG
>ML791513.1:12502-25927 GCA_009831015.1 Picea engelmannii | reverse complement strand
GGTGCATCCAGAATATCCATGATTGATGGTTTCTCTGGATACAATCAGATATCAGTCATGCCTGAGGACCGAGAAAAGACAGCATTCACCACTCCTTGGGGCACATTCATGTATGCCAAAATGCCTTTTGGGCTGATGAATGCTGGAGCAACATTTCAGCGAGCCATGGACATACCCTTCATCGGAGAAAAAGATAAGTTTGTGGTGATTTACTTAGACGACATAACAGTCTTTTCCAAGACTAATAAAGAGCACCGCTACCACTTGAAGAAGGTTTTCCTTAAGTGTTGGAGGTATGGCTTATCTTTAAACCCCAAGAAATCATTGTTTTCTATGCAAGAAGGGAAGCTATTAGGCCATATATTATCGGCCGAGGGAGTGAAAATTGACCCTGACAGGTTAGAAGCAATTCAGGCCCTGTCACTTCCCAGATCTAAGAAAGAGGTTCAGGCATTTTGGGGAAGGATCAATTTTCTGAGGAGATTTGTCTCAAATTTTGCTGAGTTGGTGAAACACATCACAGCCATGCTCAGGAAGGGGAATGAAGTGAAATGGACCTCTGAACCTAGAGAATCTTTTGTCCGAATAAAGAAGGCGTTGACTAAGGCACCTGTGCTAATCAGTCCCGATTATTCCAAAGATTTTCTGATATTTTCTTTTGCTTCTTGTGATACAGTATCAGCAGTCTTACTGCAGAAAAATGGTCAAGGGCAAGAGCAGCCTACTGCCTTCTTTAGAAAAGCATTGAGAGATGCAGAGCTCCGGTACAAGATCATGGAGAAGCAGGCTTATGCCTTGGTGAAAGCTCTCAAAGCTTTCAGAGTCTATGTATTTCATTCAAAGGTCATTGCGTATGTCCCTTCAACCTCTGTGAAGGACATTCTTATGCATCCTGACATAGACGGGAGGAGAGGTAAATGGATCGCCAAGATCCTAGAATTTGATCTGGAGATTAAGCCCACCAAGCTGATAAAGGGGCAGGATTTGGCCAAGCTGCTGGCTGAATCCAACTGTAATGCCTTGGGAATTAAATCCATCAACGAACAAGCTGAGTTATCCGACAAGGATTCTCAGACCATCATACCATTAGCAGCATGCCCCTGGTACAAGGACATCTTGTACTTTATGAAAGAATTAAAGCCCCCTGATGGATTGGGAAAAAGTAAGGCCAGGGCTTTAAAACTCAAAGCGGTCAGATATTGCCTTATTGACCAAACCTTGTATTGAAAAGACCCTCTGGGAGTATTACTAAGGTGTCTGGACCCGCAGCAAGCCCAGAAGGTCATGACCAATTTCCATAGTGGTCTCTGCGGAGGTCATTATTTATGGAAGACCACAGCTCACAAGATCCTCCGAGCTGGGTATTACTGGCCCACTTTATTCCCTGATGTCTGCAGAGAAATCAGAGCTTGCATCAAGTGCCAAAAGTTTTCAGGAAAGCAGCAGCTCAAATCTCTGCCATTGAAGCCTGTAGTTGTTTCAGCACCCTTTTAGCAGTGGGGACTGGACTTTATTGGAGAAATTCATCCTCCCTCAAGTGGCCAGCACAGATGGATTCTGACTGCAAGCGACTACTTAACCAAATGGATAGAATTTGTTCCCACCAGAAGCACTTCTCACAAAGTGATTATCAACTTCCTGGAAGATATTATATCCAGATTCGGTTGCCCCAGTAGAATCGTCACTGATAATGCTTCTCCCTTTCGGTCTGAGCCTCTGGTCAAATTCTGTGAACAGTTCCAGATTGCACTGATTCACTCCACTCCCTACTATCCTCAGGGGAACGGACTGGCAGAGTCCTCCAATAAAATCCTAATCAATCTCATTAAGAAACTACTGGAGGACAATAAAAGGGCCTGGGACTC
Source organism: Picea engelmannii (assembly GCA_009831015.1). Taxonomy (NCBI): domain Eukaryota; kingdom Viridiplantae; phylum Streptophyta; class Pinopsida; order Pinales; family Pinaceae; genus Picea; species Picea engelmannii. The sequence goes on along the minus strand of ML791513.1, from coordinate 24,062 downwards.
AAAGCTCAAATTTTCTCTATGGGTTGATCGGGTGACAACAAAGAAATTGTTGGGCATCTCACCTTTCCAACTGGTTTATGGAATAGAGGTTGTTTTCCCCACTCAGCTCGCCTTACCTATGGCGAATCTCCTCCAGGACTTTGAGGGGGAACCTAACCATGTGCTCAGAATAATTCATCAGATGGTCGAAGTGCAGTAGATCAGAGAGCAGGTCATGGATAGAGCTTACAATCATCAGCAGAAGATCAAGCAAGCTTTTGACAGAAAAATCAAAAAGAAGGAATTTGAGCAGGGTGATCTGGTGCTCAAATGGGATTCACCCAGGAAGGAAAAGGGAAAACACAGTAAATTTGATGCCCTCTGGTTCAGACCTTTCAAGATCTTTGAAGTATTTTCAAACAACACTTACAGGTTGCAGGATCTGGAAGGCAATGAAGTTTTTAGCAGCCCAGTAAATGGGCATTTCTTAAAAAAGTGTTTTATGTGAGCCGCAGTCGGCTCTTTTGTTTTTTTTTGTAAATATTGTTTATGTTTTTGTTTTTCAGACTAATAAATGACTCCATATCCCAACAGAAAAGGCACTGAATCTGCAAAAAGAGTTCTTAGAGCATCACAGGGATGACTCTATCCCCCATGGAGCCAAATGTTAGCGATATTTCTTGTAAGGGGGTTAGAATGTAAAAGAATGGGTTAAAACCCACTTGTCCTAAGTTTTGAATGTAAATGTGCCCGTGGTAAACAGTGAACGGATCTGGACGGCATGTATCCGTGCGCCCAAATCAACGGCACATATGCAATTCCGGACCCCCCCTTCCTTTCTACCTTTAAGAGGGGGGGGTCTGGAATCAGGGGCGCACCTCTCCAACGGTCCAGATCGACGCGCCCAGATCAACGGCGATGAGGACAATTCCGGACCCCCCCTGCCTTTCTACCTTTAAGCGGAGGGGGGGGGGGGTCGGGAATCGGGGGCACAGCTTTCCAACGGCTAAGATCTTAGCGCCTGGATCAACGGCGCTCGCACAATCCCGTCCTTCTCAGTTGCATTGTACTTAGCCTAATGTGGGCCCCCTTCCCGTCATGTCATATTGTGGACCATCCTCCCTCTCGCCATCTATTCTCTTCCTGGTCATGCGATGAGGCTCGCTCCCTTTTACCCTTTCCTCATCGTCCAACATCTGTCACTCTCCCCTTCTCTAGTTCACATCGTCCCTTTCCCATTTCACCATCCATCCAATGCCTGCCATGTGTCCCGCTCCTTCCACGTATCGCCTTTTGCCACATGTCTCCCTCTCGCCACTTCTCTTACACCTCATCGCTTCTCTTCGCCCCCCGCTGTTTTGGCCCCATCACTCCGTTCCCGTACCCCACCTTCCGCGCTGGCCTCCACGCATATTCCTTGAACCATTCAGTTATTCCAGGTGGTAGTGCGGGAAGCCCTCCACGTTGCAGAAGTGCCGATTTGTCCGGGTTATCCTCGATCTCGGCGAAACAGTTATTGAAGCGGTTGGTGGTGGTTAGACATCATCTCCGCCATAATGGGAAAGCACGGCCATGAATTAAAGGCACGTCGATTCGTCGTTGGAACTTTCAAAGAATTAGATTGCGTCTGACTTAATTTGCACGACCCTTCAGAGGTTGACTGTCATAATGCCATGCAGACGCAAAGCCTTCAATGCAGTGTCTTGATTTTGCTGCTGATTGTTGTTCTGAGTATACGAAGGTGTTTTCGCCATTTTTGTATCTATCGATGGTAGAGCTAAGCTCCCGACTGTAAAGTTTCAGCAAATATTCTGGTTTCCTGGTTATGCCTCTGTGTCTGAGATTTCTTGGTTTATGACAAACAGTTTTCTTTTTCCATCTATGTTCCATCTCATGCCAGGGAGTCCACAGTCGAAGGATTCGCGTGGACTGAACAATCTTGTTATGATAAAGGATTTGTTGTGACATTGTTGTGTTCTCTGGTTTTCTGTGTTTGAATGTAAAAGGATTTTGCGTTTGGATGCTTTCTTCTCCAGTCTGTTATAAACCAGATGTTTGTGATAGACCTTCGCACTCTTCTCACGCAAGTCTTCCCCCTTACTCACCCTTTATTACAACTCATTGTTTGAAGTTTATCAAGACCTCATTCGTCCATGCATGCCTGGCCTATTCTCTGAGTTGAGATGATATGGTTCTGAGTTTTTCTCCATTTGATCACCCCTTCAAACAAATCGTGACATTAAACTGATGGGCATCGGGCTCTGCTCCTGCAAGCAATCCAGGAGTGACTTCCGGCTCCAACACCAGTCCAAACAGCTTTTGTGTCTAGAAAATGTTTATCTTTTCATCCTTGTGAAACCTTTCTCCAATATCAAAATGCATGTTTTCCACATATATTATGACATGAACAAAACTTGAGATGGTCACATACCCAAAAATACAAACATGAGAAGTTTATTCAATCATATCTCGGCTACTTCTGCAAGTAGTTCTAGTCTTCTTCTGGCTTCATCATTCAATTGCATCATTTGTTTAAGATACATTTTTTCCTTCTTTAGTGTTAAGTTTTGTACCTTCAAATTTCCCACTTGCCTGAACATGGCTGCATTTCTTTTTAATTTTGACTGGGCATTGGAAAGGGTTGCACAAGCATTTTCTCTGGTTGGTTTGCATTCCTTAAAATGTTTCATGGCTTTGTCATCTGATATCCTCTTTTCTTCCCTGAGCTACATGATTTGATTTTGAGCTTCCCTTAACTTCTTATCAAGCCATCTTATGTTTGTTTCTCCTTCTGTGGGAGAAGTAGGATGTCTTTCACTTGTTGCTAGCTTGCCCTATATCTCTGGACTATTCTTTCTAGCTGAGGATCTTTTCAGAGGTGGTGTAGGCTTGGAAAAAATGGTGGTCTCATGGCTATGCATGAATTCCTTCCCCTTTAACATTTCATTCTCGGGCTCTAACTTGTTTTGTGGTGTTTGTTCCTCAAAATCCTTCTTAGGTAGCTTCCCTTTCAATTCTCTATACTCTTGATAAAACTGAGCTATCACATGTTGAGCCTCTCTGATTTGTTGTTGCATTCCCCTAAACTCTGAGTCTTTCTCTCCTCATTTACCTTGTTCTTCATCCATCTCATGAGCTACAACCTCAACAAATTATGTCTACATTGCAGGTGTGGGAAGCCTTCTAGCAGTTTCCCTTATGGTTGGTTTGATGGGTGTTTGTGTCTCCTTTGTCTCATCAGTGAACTGTAGCATCCTACCCTTCTTTAGAACTGGTTGTCTTGGTGATGAGCCCTCAATATCTTTTCCTTTTCCCTTTTCTGCAGCACTTCTTCCTTTTTCACTTGAGCTATTAGAGGCCAATATTTCAGTAAACAAGGGGGTATCTCCTTTGGGATCCAGGGAAATATTTGTTGAATTTAAGAAGGACTCCCAGTCCCTGTTTATCTTTATTAACTCCTCAAATACTAATATCTTCACCAAGGAAAAGTGGAAAAGATTTCTCTTAAGCTGGTCATCCCTGGCTTGCACTTTTTATGTCATTTTTCCTAGGCTTCTATATAGATAAAAGGGTAAGTTTAAGGGGATTTTCCCTGTGAAATGCATGAGGAGCCTTATGTGGTATTGATATACTCTGTCAAACCTACCCTCACAAGTAAAATACCTTTGGATCACTTTCAACAGTTTCTCATAGGGTTCCAAAAGATACTCCCTAGGATAGTGGCACCAATCTTATGCTTTATGTACTGAGGCTTGAAGAAATTAATATAAAACATAAGCTCGAGAGGCATACCTTTAAACCATTTCTCTCCCTGTATGGGAATATTTGTGGTAGCTGATATGGTCTCTTATGATACTGGAAAGGTGACCCCTGCAATGATTGTATTGACACCATTAAAATTCAGAGCGAACTCCTTGGTTAGTTGCACGTTATACCCCTGGATTCTTTCACAAAATCTCAGACACCCAACCTGCTGAAAAGACACCCTATAAGAAGGATATGAGTTTACCAAAGTCATCTCTTGGGGTTCATATCTCAGCACATTTCCTCCCTTGTATTTCTTATTTTCTTGTGATGGCATGGCTCTGCAATGTCTAATTTGCAAGGCAAATTTCAAATAGTTCAAAGAAAATATGTCATGAAAATCAGCAGGCAGGCTTGCGCAGCAAACTAGCAAGGCTAGGGTTTGGCTTGAATAGGTGAAACAAACCTTTGATATATGAGGGGAAAAATTATTCAGGGGATAATCTTGCATCAACACATGCTCAAAAAAGGTTTTTTACATAGCAAATAAGGCGAGCACGATATGCGCAGCAAAAACCGAGCAGTAGGCTTTGCGTAGAAAATGATACCACACAAGGTTTGCGTAGCGAGGGAAATTTGCATAGTGTTTGCATAGTGAGGAGGATCATTTGCATAGCAGAGGGCTTTGAAGCTTGCTCAAGAGACTATGGCTTATGCACAGGTCGTGAATGGAGTGCAAACAAACAAAAGGTGGAAAATATGTATACATGAGTGGATAAGGAGTGGATTTAAAAAGGAAAGTACTTGTCCAAAGATGACAAGAACTCTCAAGCCAATTTAAGTAACTTGCGCAGCAAAATTGAGAAGCATGCATATGTTTGAAGCTTTCCAACAGTACAAATGACATGGAGTGTAATTATTGTCCCTTTTCTGACCTCATCAGGTGTGATGATGAACCATGATACCTCTTTTGACATGACTTTCATCCCTAACTTGTGACTCAACTTTGACACATAATTAACCATTTTGTGACATGATTTTAAACGTAGGGACACAAGGACCTTTACAAATCTTTCAGCATGATGGACTCTTATACCCCTTTATGGTGTATCATGAGATAGACACAACACTTTTTGACTCAACCTATGACTTAACTCTCTATTGACATGCATATGACCTTTATTTGATCAATGACTTTATGAAAAACACACTTACTATGACTCATTTAGGAATACCTTAGGAACTTCAAAATATGGTAGATGTTGGTATCATAGCCCCCATTAGATATTCTTCATGGATGTCTAATTTGGTAGTTGTCCGAAAGAATAGTGGTGACATTCACCTGTGTGTTGATTTCTGAAATCTTAACCAGCTATATTTGAAAGATAACTACCCCCTCCTAAATATGGAACACTTATTACAAAGGGTTATCGGGGCAGACATGATGTCCATGCTGGATGGATTTTCTAGATACAATCAAGTACAACTCAAAAGAGAAGATCAAATCAAAAAAACATTTACCACGCCATGGGAAATGTTCATGTATTTGAGAATGTCATTTGGCCTTATGAATGAAGGTTCAACCTTTCAGAGAGCAATGGACTTTGATTTTAGGGATTTTATTCAAAAGATTATAGAAATTTACCAAGATGATCTCACGGTTGTATCAAAAGAAAGAAAAGACCACATCTCACACCTCATAATTGTCTTTGAAAGCTGTAGGAAATATGGTATTTCCTTGAACCCTAAAAAGTCTATTTTTCGGGATAGATAAGGGAAAACTCTTGGGACACATAGTTTCGAAGGGAGGAATTTATGTAGACCCAAAGAGAATCCAATCTATCAAAGATGTACGCCCCCTTGTTACAAAAAATCCTTGCAATCATTCTTTGGGAAAATAAACTTTATTCGAAGATTTGTCCCAAAATTTGCTGAAAGAATAAAACCCATGAGTGCCTTACTTAAAAAGGACACAGCATTCAAGTGGGATGACAAAGCCCTTCAATATTTTGAAGATATTAAAAATGCCATCTCCCATGCCCCAGTTTTGATTGGTCTTGATTATTCACGAGACTTCATGATATTCTCCTTTGCTTCTCAAGACACTACCGTAGGTGTCTTTTTTCAAAAAGATGTTGATGACCATGAACATCCTATTGTGTTCATGAGTAAAGTCCTTAGGGATTCGGAGCTGAATTATTCAATTATTGAAAAGCAATCTTACACCTTGGTGAAATCCCTCAAGCATTTTAGAAACTATGTAGGCTACAACAATATTAAGGCTTATATCCCTTACCCAGTAGTAAAGGATGTTTTGTCACAACAAGATTGCATGGGTACTAGGGGTAAGTGGGTTTCCAAGATCCAAGAATATGACTTAGAAATAAAACCCACCAAGATTGTGAAGGGACAAGGGTTAGCCCAAATGTTGACTGAGAGCAACCGAGAAGCTATACAAATGGGAGAAAATGAACATGTGAATGTGATGCTAAGAAAATTAGAACACGATGAATGGTATTCCGACATAATATACTACCTCAAGAACTTATCATGCCCAAACTATCTAGTAGACTACAAAAGAAGAGCTATGAGACTCAAAGCTATGAAGTATTGTTTAACTGAAGATGGTCTTGGTTGGAAGGACCCAGATGAAGCTCTCCTAAGATGTGTGAGCAAAGATGAGGCCGACAAATTACTAAAGGAGTTACACTCTAGGTATTGTGGGGGGCACTTTGTTTCTCGTACTACTGCACACAAGATCTTGAGAGTCGGATATTATTGGCCAACATTGTTTGTTGATACTCACCGATATATCCGCTCATGCCAACCTTGCCAATACTTTTTTGGTAAACAAAAAACCCCTGCACAACCTTTGAAACCCATGGTTGTAGAAGCCCCTTTTCAACAGTGGGGTTTGGACTTTATTGGTGAGTTCCAAGATAATTCAAGTAATGGTTATCGACGGATTTTGAGTGCCACAGATTATTTTACTAGGTGGGTAGAATCTATTCCCACAAAAAAGGATACTGAGGAGGTGGTCATGAAATTTTTGGAAGAGAGATCGTAACAAGATTTGGGGTACCATATAAAATCACCACTGACAATGCCAAAGATTTTAGCTCCCTTGCCTTAGTAGAATTTTGTTTTAAGTGCGACATCATCCTATCTCATTCATCAAACTACTACCCTTAGGGGAATGGTTTGGTGGAATTGAGCAATAAGAACCTCATGAATATCATTAATAAGGTTGTGGGAGAACACAAGAAGTCCTGGGATAGCAAGATCAAGTATGCCTTATGGGATGACCAAATAACAACAAAGACCTCAACAAGAAAAACCACATTTGAACTAGTATATGGGTTGGAAGCTAAACTACCTGTGAATCTTCAAATCCCTATCCTCTGTTTCGTTCAGCAGTACACCACAGAAGAGGAAGCAATCCAGGGACGAATTGACCAGTTGGTAGAGTTGGATGAATCCAGGAGAGTTTCCTTAAGTCAAATGGTGAAGAACCAAGAGAAAATTAAGAGAACCCTCGATCACAAAGAAAAAGAAAGAGATTTCATGGAAGGGGACTTAGTGTTGTTATGGGATAAGAGAAGGGAAAAACCTGGTATGCACAAGAAGTTGGATGGATTATGGACAGGTCCCTACAAAATCATGAGTCAAGCAGGTAGAAACTCTTTTAACTTAAAAACACTTGAAGGAGAAGCTTTGAAACTACTTGTGAATGTTATACACCCAGCAGCATGACAGGTAAGTACATATGAGTTAGTTAGGAATTTGCATCTGTTGGATTACTGAGAGGGGGGGTGAATCAGTAATAGTGTAATTATAATCCCTTTTTTTCTCCAAATAATCCTAGTTTTGTATCAATGTAGAATTATTATACAATAATGAGCAATAGGAAATGAACAATCACACACATACACAGTACACCAGTGTTTTACGAGGAAACCCAAAATGGGAGAAAACCACGAAATGTTTTTTCTTATATGTCTTGAAGAATTACATTCATTGGAAGCACCAACTTCCTTTGTTTTCCAGCTGCAACTAGAAGGAGGCTCCAACCCCCTAGTTTCTCAGGCTACAACCTGAGGGAAGCTCCAACTCGCCAATTCTTTGGCTACAACCAGAAGGAGGCTGCAACCCCCTTTGTTCTCCAGCTACAACCGGAAGGTGGCTCCAACCACTTGTCCTTGCCCCGTCCAACCGTCGTGAAGTATAAGTAGAATGATGGAACCATTGTCAATTTGTCACTGTGAGATATACTATTGTACGACTGTAACAACCTGTACCACTGACATGTATCCAATCTGTACAACTGCCCTTTAATCAATATGTACCTGAACTGAACATGTATCTACAAAAATTACGACAGATACGCAACTTGTAGTGTTGCAGCTCGCGTATGTACGTGCCCTATCTGTTATGCAGCCCATGTATGTACGCTACCAAATTGTTATGCAACCTGCGTATGCCTTCTAAAAACTAGGGTTTCCTTTTCTTGAAAACTTTTGACCTTCTGTAACTCCATTCACATAGATCTGTAACATGTCACAGTGTGCAGACTGTAACTGTACCCTATGCATGCATCCTCATATATAACCTTTACTCAAGACAAGTATGTCTTTCTCTAGTCATGTGTCATAGAGGTATGTGTAATTATGAACAAGTATAATATCCCTCACATGATCTTAGTCATCAACCCCTTTTTTATATTTAATCTCTCAATACATCAACTACTACAAAAATACAAGCTCTCAACCATGTATCGTAAAAACCCTTAGCCATATGCCAAGAAATACAAGATGTGCCTCACAAGAAGTATCAATGATGAATATACCAGCACTGTATTTCTGTAGATCTAACTTATGCAAAAGATCCCATGAAGCCACTAGTCTCTCTAGGGAGAATCCTCAAATCTCCATTGCCATTCCTCATCCATACATCAAAATCCGACTATTCATAGAAATAAGACATACCTTTTGAACCAATGGATGGATCTGATGTATCTGAGCACTTTAGACCTTCCCGGGAGCTTGATCTCAGAATCTAGAACCTCTGCATCTTCATCTCTTCAAGTTTCCATGGATTTACCAACATGTACGCACCTTGTACACAGACAGTCTGCGTATAACTCAGCATGTACGCAGCTTGTACACAGACAACTCGCGTATAACTCAGCATGTACGCACCTTGTACACAGATAGCCTGCATACACCTCAAAAAATAGGGTTTTGTTGTAATTCTAAGAATTTCGTTGTCAACCCTTTGTGCTACCTCAGACATTCACCACTTCAAATGTATCCACAAGTATTTACAAGAAGCTTTACGCAAGAAAATAGATATACAATATGTACAAGTGTGTGTTTAATGAGTGAGATTTGCCTCTTATTTATATCTTCATGTAGCCTTACACTTTCCTTATTTTAGGGCTTCTTCATTTAAAATAATTTCTTTTGCAAATCAATTTGACCCTTGGGGGCTTCTATAAGACTTATGAGGGGTTCTCCAACTTCATATGGTCATAACTCTCTAACCATGAGGAGTTATGTGACATTCCACATACCACCGGAAATGGCATGACAAGCACTATCCATCTAGGATAATTTCACTGACAAATTAATTGTCCTTCATCTCATTATTCATCAAATAAGCATGGGTTCTCTCACTCCGCAAAGCGTCTTCCCGTGAGGGCTTTCACCATAAGGGGACCACTTTGGAGTTCATCCATTTTTACTTCTTATAAACCATAACAAGACAATAATGAGTAATCTTTACATTAAACAATCTTGGGTCCATTACCCAAACCTTGTGGGGTTTTCTTCAAGGGTTGACATCGATGAAAACCAACCTTAATCAATAGCATCCATTGTATATACCATCTGCATTCATGCTAGTGTAGTTTCATTTTCATCATTGTATTTTTCGTTCATGTATATATGCTTGATTATATTTATTTTTATATCATGTATGAGCGAGGGGTGATAACACCACCCTGACGATTACTGATGTATTTTGTTGAGGTTTAGCAGGCACAGGACATACCAGATATGTTGAGGTTCTCATGCGCTCTACGGTGAGCATATGTCCCCGAGTTGGAGCCAGATGTTATCTCATATCCTAGGGATAACTAAGGAGATCATGTCTCGAGGCCCACATGTCCTAGACATGGAGTGTCGAGAATCGGATGAATTGAGCATGGCCCCGGAGGGCCCATCTTTTCATCAGTGCAGCCCATCTACCAGCAACAACAGTATCCATCCCACCAGCCTGGTCCTGAAGTAGCAGTAAGTCTTGCTCCATGAGGTAATGAGTTTGGGTATCATGGTATGTGTCACTCTGATTATTAAATCACTTGAATATGTTGCAGTGAATTCTCTTTCATTTCATTAAGTTTGCTTGGAAATTATTCTCTTTAACTTGTTCATACCTGGGAGGGTAACATGATTCCCTAGTAAGTTGGTTTCCCCTTTAGGATGGGTTACCACTGGGTGGCTCTATGAAAGGTCATCATCCATTCCCTCCATACTTACCACTTTCCAACCTTACTCCTCTCATTTTCCCCCCAACCTTTGTTCGGGCATTGGGTTTGCCACACTAGGAAGGGTTGTACCTTGCCTTGTGGGAAGAAGGGGCTAAAATCCCAGAGGGTAAAAGTAGCTGGCAAGAGTTAAAATCCAAAATGAAACCTTTGAGATGCTTCGCCTAGGGATTCTCGAGAAAGCAGTAAAAGGCTTCTCAGTAAGAAAAGGGAACCCGTAAGATAAATAAACACTCCAGGTATTAGTTGGTGGATAGGAGGTCTCATATTAAGTCGGTCTATTAGGACCATGAGCATGTAGTTGTATGACACTACCATCTATCTAGTCACCAAACCAGGGTAGTGGCTCTTGGTGGCATAGCCAAGAGAAAGGGGGTCTCATCACGAGCCAGCCCAACCATCTTCGTGAAATGCTTGTGGGTAATGATGTCAACTCTGGTCACCAAGCCAGGATAGTGTCCCTCGGCTCTTCCCTTGAAGCACAAAAAAAGGGCAATAAGACTAAGAATAAAAGGCATTGAATGGGCTAGGAAACAATGGCATCCATGACAAGGTGCAGCTCGCCCTCTATAGAGGCACCTTTTATCGCACAGTTTGTAGCTTAAGTTATAGGCTAAGGGATAAAGATCAAACTGGCATAACAGGAACCTTCCCCACCCAATGTCACCTCGATGGGGAGGTTCTTTCTATTTAGGGAGGTTAACCCAGGGGAGACGTCCCCGGTAACCTGGGGATTGAAGAGGCAGAAGATACAAGGTCAAGTTTTAGAGTTCCGTCCTCACAGGTTACCACCTAGGTCAGATAGTCCGGCTAATCAGCCAATAAATGAAGTGTATGCCCTATTGAAAACACCTGCCTGGAACAAGACAACAGCAATACAATATATATATTTACAGGCTATAACTCAACAGGTTAGTACTTCATTAAATATCTGATATTATTCAATAAGCAATGCAATATATACAAGATGAAGTCAACGTTTTGTTAATTAGCTTATGAAAGACTATCAATTCATCAATATCTAAAGAGATGATTAAGCCAACAATAAGTCCAATCGATGATTTACTCAATAAAAGCTTCAAGTCATCATTTAATTGCTTATATCAGAGTTTTTTTGCATCGAGATGAAATATCCAATTGTGACATTAGCCTAAATAAGTTAGTTTGTTAGTTAGGGTTTGAAAATTTAAAGTTTTGAAAGTAGTTTTGCACACTAAAGCTTCAACGTTGGAGATCAAATCAGTGCCTTAGGGTATATGGAGTCAAAAGATAAGGGCACAAGGTCTTGAA
>ML791512.1:332822-346815 GCA_009831015.1 Picea engelmannii | reverse complement strand
GAAGGTCCCTTTTTGGGTGGCATGTTGGCCAAATATCACTTTTGAGTCTTGATTTTGAGGTGGTTCTGCTAGACAATATTTATTCTATTCTATCTCCCAAGTTTCAGCCCTTCTGGGTATGAAACTTTATTTTAGGTAGTTCTTTGATATTTCTTCTCTGCAATGCCACAGGTATGATCAAAATTGGATGTGCCAAGTGGAATTTATGGTAACTTCCTCACAACTTGCCGATTTTTGGACTTTCCAGGATATCTCACTTGTATAGAATGACCCGCACAAAATAATTGATATCAAATTCTAAAATGCGCACCCAAAATACTAAAGACTTTCTAAGATCCAATGCAACCAGTCCCACTCAATTTGGATACTCTAGCAAGAAGTTATGATTGTTTTACCTGGAACACCTTCTTGAGACTAGTCAATAGGATTAGTCAGATACCCTATCTTACACAAGGTGTATCTACAAATTTAATATGACCCAGAATATGAAATTTTTACCACAGATACCTTACTAATTTATGTAAATGGCCCCCAGAGTTCAAGGTATGAAACGTTACAGAAACGTTTTTATAGCGAAAATTCCGCAATGACTCATTTCAAGATGATTCCAAAACCCTATCTTGTACAGGCTGTATCGCCAAAATTATAAGGCCTCGGGAGATGAATTTTGATCCCAACGTACCTTGATCTGTCTACTAAATACCCTCCAAGCGGTTCCTTCTGAAACGTTGTAGAAAAAAAGTTATAGTGAAAATTCCACAGTGTCTTAGATGTAGCAGCGAAACCCCAAGACCTTGAGCTTTGATACCATATGTTAAGAACCAAACATCAATATAGCATAGAAAAACCTCAGGAAAAGTGCTCAACACCTTGAAAAAGAAATAATTTTAGATAATAAACCTCTTCGAGGGGGCAACCTCCTTTTACGCCACTTAAATGTTCAAGTACAAGATGATTCAAAATGAAAATGTCTCCTTGGTATATATAGGAGAATAGGAGGTATAATTACAACTAATGGCCTAAAGCCGACATAAATAAAATAACATTACTAATCTAATATGCCCCAATTAAGGGTTAATGAGCCAATATTAGGGCTTAACATGCAAGCTTTTTCTTTTCTTTTTTTTAAGCAGGAAGGAAACAACGACAACAATTAAACAACACAACTTGATGACGAACACCACACACGCAGATCATGCAACAGACAACAACGACTCATCACACTAGCACATCATGCAATTGGATCAACATGCGATAATCAAAAGATAGATAAAAATGACTACCTGCCTGACACAAGAAAGACAACGCCTACAAGCTAAAGGACAATATCAACAACCCGACACAACGACTTTGATGACTAGGAACTAGAAGCCTCTACGATGCACAACCCAACGCATTAAGGCATTACAAAACCAAGTACCAACATCCATTAAAACGAACAATACGTCCACATCGGGAAGCACAAGACTTTGTCTAGGTTATCATTCATGTCTATCCATCAGGCTACACAATGATCCCCTCATCGGGAATCATGTCGTCACAAGGCGATAAGCGTGTTAGTAACCATGGCGCAACATAACAATTCTAGACCCTTAACCCAACCTAAATCCAAAATTCTAGGAGACCAAATTAATTGTCAAAAATACATGAAGACTATACCCAAGCACCTAAGTAACAAGTCGATAAGACACAAGGTGACATCACTCAAATTAAATTGTGCAACTAACCGAAGCATTTATGGGTTCCTACAAGGCAACCTGAGTGGTGAAACAACTAAGACCAACCACCATTTACAGTTCACCTTAAGACGCACGGTTACGCCATTGCATCAAACAATGATATGAACATGATGTAAAATACACTATTTATTATACAAGGCACCTTCATGTACCTGCAAAAAATATTTATATAAGCAAAAGCATTCATTGATACATATAACATTAACACTTATTTAATTATTATAGATATTGTTTAAAAATAACTATATCAAACCTTATCAATTCATCTAATATTATTATCATTTAATTTTAAATATCATAAGAAGAATTTAGGTAAACCAAAATTTTCCAATATATTTATTATGATGGGAACCCAATCCCCAATTCCATTGATTATAGGTAGATTGCAACACTAACTAAATATCATTATACAATTTAACAACATAACTCATTGAGGTGAAGTGAATAAATAACTCGATATATCATAAGGCCCTTCAAATTAAAATAAGTTTCATTTTCAAATTATTTAACTCAACAACTTCCAATACACAACTTGACCTTGATGCCTAACCTAAATTCACTATATTTTAAAACTAAACAAACAGATTATTCTCATAACAAGTATATCAATTATATTTGTAATGGATGTGATTTATCAATCAAATATATCGTTGTGATTTGGGTAAATGCTAGGAATAAATTGTAAATGTTGTGATTTATCAATCAATTATATTGTTGCTTTTTTAAACCATATCGATTTATCAAATATATCGCTATCCTTTAAACCATACAATTTTTTGTCCTTTGAACAATATATCGATTTAAACAATCAAATATATCGTTGTCTTATACACAGGATTAACAAATATAAAAAATAATTTAGCAAGAAATTAAACTATACATCGTTGTCGAATTATACAATGAATGAAAACGAAGTCAACACAACAGTCATCACAACGCTGTCAATCCCATAATACCACACGGTCATTCCCTACAAAAACGTTGGCATTCATATGCAGCGTTGTCCTTTCAATTGTATAAATTTGCTATCAATCAATGTGTAACTCGTTGTCATTCAATGTATAGTCTCATTGTATTTTTTTCTCTGTGTACATTAAATTCGCAATAGGTATATCTTTGTGTATATTAAGTTTGCAGTATGTACATATCTAAATCCCAGAGTAAATAATGGATAATGTTGTCATTTAAATCTATGAAACCTCAGGGTAAATAAATGGAGTTGTTGTTCATACAATAAATACAAAATCGTTGTGTGTAATATGCCAAGAAAAAGTGGGTTGAATGCTAAGTAATTTCCAAGAAAAACATGGGGCAAATTCTGTGTAAGATGCCAAGAAAAAGTGGGTTGAATGCGGGGTAGTTTCCAAGAAAAATGTCCTGAATAAATTTGTTGTCAATATAAATCGCTTGGTATCAACGATTGGGTAAAGACGAATTGGTGAAAACGAATTGATAAACCGATTTGGCACAAATGAATTGGTAAAAGAGAATTGATAAACCACTGTCAAGAATAAATCAATGTCAAAGGTGAATTCACTGTCTAACACCAAGAAAAATGATTTGATAAAAATGTTAATTTTTTAAAAACAGTTTCTTCAGAGGTTAATCCTTTAGAGATTTATCAATCAAGGTTAAACATTCAACACAGAGTTTAGACATTCAGGGATTAATCATTCCAACACAGAGTTTAAACATTCCAAGAAACGCAGAGTTGAGCATTCAAGGCAAGGAAGAGGTAATCATTCAAATAAATGCATGGATAATCAATCAGGAAAATGCAGAGATACTCATTCACAAGGAGGGCACAAGGATTAGAGATCAATCAGAAAAGAAAAACACGGAGGTAAGTAAGGGATAGATAGCTGGGAGAAAAAATTATCCTTCACTTATTATCTGTGCACAGGAAAGTGGGGCATTAGAATCTATAGGTTTTTAAACACCGAAGTGATGGTCGTTGATTTGTCTCCTGTCCAATTGCTCAGGCACAGACTAATAACTAAAGGGATAACGAAAAAACACAATTTCTTCGTAATAATCAATAAAACAAACACAAATAATTCATAGCAATCAGAGTTTGGGTTCGCTAAGGGAATCAATTAAAAATACAATGAGCATAAGGCTGGGTTGACTTTAAGTTCTTTGATTATAAAACATTGAATAAAACATAATATTTATACAACAAAAGTACAGTATTGAAAGCGCAGGAACAATATTAAACTACCATTCAAAATATACGCATGTGTACCATAGCCAAATGTGAAAGCTCTGATTCATTGTCCCACACGCGCTCCATCCAGCTCCTGCTTGCCGACCAATGTGACCTCACTGGTACCTCCCAACCAACGCTAGGGATAATATTCTTCCCCTTGAGCTCCCCGAGCCGCAAAGGGGCCACACACACAATACCAGAGAACTGTTAGCACCCCACTCGCCTCGCAAGCTCGAGCTACCACTCATTACTTGAGTTGGGTATCTCAACTCCCACAAGAGAAAGTTCAGTCAAGGAAAAACTCAACAGCGTAACGTTACGCAAAAACATGAGATCCATACTCCTCCTCCTCCATCATTTTTATAGAGTTTTCAAGTAATTAGTTTCCCAAATTCTCATTAAATCCCTTTTTCATTTAATTAATTAGGAAAAACCTTCCTCGTACACATGTCGCCTGATCCCCTAATTGCACTAGAAAATTAATTTTATTAACTAATTAATGATTCCTATTTCCCTCGCCCACCTAAAAGCATTCCTAAAAATGCTCCTTGGTGTCCCAATATTCTCTTACAAATATTAAATGACTTACGCCTTACTTAATTCCTAGTTGAGTTCATAATTAGTAAGTTCCCAAGGCAAGATTCCTTACTAAGTTAGACATTCATATTTTTCTTTACGTTTCTCCTTTTCTTTAAGTTTCCCCTTTTTCCTTAAGTTTCCTATTCCTTTTAAGTTTCACTCTTTTTCCTTGTTAACTAAAAATCAATTTAGCAAGTGTAGAAAAAAACAACCATTTACCCTTTTTCTTCTTTAATTAAAATTAATTTAGCAAGTGTGGATAAAACAACCCTTTACCCTCTTTTCATTTTAACTAAAATTAAATTAGCACATGTAGATAAAAAAACCATTTACGCTATTTTATTTTTAACTAAAAATTAAATTAGAACATGTAGATAAAACAACCATTTCCCTTTTTAAAATTTTAATCCTCCATTATAATTTTGACTATAATAAATTAATTTGAATTTCTTACCCCCCTTCCTGTTATATGTTTATCTATCTATCTATCTATCTATCTATTATTATTATTATTATTATGACCACATGTTCTACTTAGACCTAGGTTTTAATTTCACTAGGCTGGGAGACATTTTTAATAGGGAATTTTGTTTTTAAATATTACTTATCACATCATTCATTTTAAGACCAACTAGGTTTATTCACTTACCCATTGAGATTGCGACGTTCCCTTCATGATGCACTACGTGATCCAAGGGTGTCACTCGCCTCTTTATGTTTTCCTTGTGCGATGTTCCCTTTAGGAACCACTATGTGCTCCAAGGGTGCCACTCACCTCTTTCTATTTTCCTTGCACGACGTGCCCTTCAGGACGCACTACGTGCTCCAAGGGTGTCACTCGCCTCTTTTTGTTTTCCTTGCGCGACGTGCCCTTCAAGATGCACTACGTGCTCCAAGGGTTCCACTCACCTCTTGACTGACTTTGGTAGATTTCAAAAACCCCTGGATTCAATACTCCACCAGATGATCTTGTGGGATACTAAGGGCCTATAAGGAATATGGCCTCTGCTTTATTGCGCACCCCTTAGAATCATCGTGAGCGACTGTCACAGTCTGCCCTCGTGGCATCGTGGGTCTTCTCGAACTAGGTAATCATTAACCTGCGGTTCGAGCCATGGTGGGAGTGCTAGTAGGTTGTGTCAGGGTTGTTTCTACACCTCTCCCTCAAATTCTCTTGTTTTCGTGTGTGACCCCTCTACTCCACATGTGAGTCTGGTCGGTAAGCTATCGCCAGCCTGCATCCATCAATGAATCATGTCAGTAATAATAATCAATCATCACAACATCTAATCATATGTACATGTGTCACATCAATAACATGAAAACCCAATAGTCCACTCCCTAACTCGATCTGGAGTCCAAGGGGTTTCATCGATGCCTCTACATCCTCAATGTCCAAAGTCCTGCACACTCAGGAGAACCCAGTCAATAGCACCTGTCTATGTGAATACAACAAATTAACATATCATTAATCCATAATGTCTCATAATCATAATAGAACGACCAATAGTATAATAATCTGGATCACTTGCAAGCAAGTGTCCTCAAAGAATAAGTTCGCTCAGTGCATGCAAGAGCGGGATGTTACAGTAATTTCTCCATTAACTCTATTATTTAAACAATTTATTTGTATCCACTTTGACTTAAAGTACACTCATCACTTCACTTTATTATTTAAATAATTTCTTCTTTGTAACCACTTTGACTACTTTGACCTTTTGGGGCTTCTAGATGAGTCATGAAGGTTCTCCAAGTTCACATGGCCATAACTCTCTAACCGTGAGGAGTTATGTGACGTTCCACATACCAATGGAAATAGAATGACATGTACTATCCATATAGAATAGTATTGCCTACAAATATATCAAAACTCATACCATTATCCATAAAAAAAAAACTTGGGTCCATTACCCAAACCTTTGTGCTACCAGAATTTCCTATCGGACTTTCTTCAAGGGTTGACATCAATGACAACCAACCCAATTAATCAACACTCTCGACAACCAATCGAAATCAAGTTTTTTCTTATTTTTTTCTCAACTAATTTAAACACTCGTGTTAGTATTAGGAGACTAAGATACACTATATATCCCTCTGTCTATCATTGAACCCCACCCACTCATTGAGCATTTGATTGCCAAGCCCTTAGGTAGTCTTCCCTATAACAGAATTGGAAACTCCATTGGGGAAAGAGCTTATATTTATTTCCTTAGTTATTGCGGGTTTTTCCTTGCTTCTCTTCATCATAGGAAGTTGTTTTAGACCTTGTAGTGTGCAAAATGTAATCTTATATGCATGCAAGATTGCTTGATTGATTTATGGGTGGTTGCTTTTACTTTTCTGTGTGCTTGTGGTTTTTATTAGATATAGTCATGTCCTATCACATTTTTCCTTTATAAAATGCATGAACATAAACCCTGATCTCTTTTTTTTGAACACAAATTTATTATCATCCCCATTTGGCTACCTATTTTTGCACAAACAAGTGCAGCCATATCTTTTAGGTGAAATTTTTCAGAGTTTTCTCAGCCTAAGCCTATTTGATTGAGTTTGTAATTTCTTGGAAAAGTTAAGTTTATTTTCTTTACTGGCCTGTGCATCTTAAGTTTTTCATTTTATCTCATTTGAAAGGAAAAATAAAAGGTTAAAAAGGATTGCATTGCATTTATTTTTTAATTTCATTTTAGGCATTTGTTTTACTTTTAGCAAAGTTGCATGTTGGAGTTGGTTTGTTTTAGAGATCTACATATTCTTGAAAAATCCATTTTGTAGTTTTATTTTGGTGAGTTTGTTGCATTATTGAGAAGTTTTTTTTTTTTAAAAGGGACCTCTTAATATCTTCCAATTTGTGTAGTATTCATTGAAAGGAAAAGAAAATTTTGACATTGCATATTTTATCTTATTGCCTTTATAAGTTCAATAAATTGAAAGAGTCAAAAACACCATTGAATTTCTTTATGTACTTTTGAGTAACTACTAGACACTAAAAGTAACGTAATCTTAAAAAGAATTAGATCTTTTATTTATAGAAAAAGTATTTACTATAACTTCTATGGCGTTGGTGTGGGGTTGGAGAGTAAATTCTCTAAGGCCACATAACCAAACTAGAAATTGAATAAAGAATAAAGAGAACTTTCTAGGAAAGAACATCTAAAACATGTGTCAAACACTATAGTCAAGTTAAGAAAGTGGATAATACTATCCCCTCTTTACATTTTTGGTGGGCTATCATGTTTACAAGGGTTTTGGATTGAAGTGGAAAGTCCTCTAGTGACACCACTTTTCTCTAGAGATTCAAGTTGAAGACTTTGTCTTGCATTCCCTACTCATACACATAGACTTGAATCACGACCAGTACCCCCAACTACTAATTTTGAAGTGGTAGAATTAGTTTCCTTTCCTATGGTATTACACATGTAACTCCAAGTGGGAAGTTATTTTGGTACCTGAGACATACACATAACATATGTTTCAATTCCCTTGGAGGGTGCATGTCTCCATGATGGTACTTTCACCTTGGGTAATTTTTGTGTGAGTTTTAACATAATTGTCTCTCGCACATTCATTGATCAGTCCTCACCCCTCATCATCCTAGATTGGTTTTCTAAAGTCCTCTTTGATCATCATATGATTATTCATTGGATATTTAATATTCTTAGAGTGTGCTATTTGTTGACTTGTGTCTAGTTGGGCTTAGTTTTATTTTTCTTTCTTTGAAACACATATTTCATAGTGGTTTACCAACCTACTTTCCACTTTTGTAAACAACAAGGGTTTCCTCCTAAGATAGAGGAATCATCGACCATCAAGAAAATGATATACACATTGAATGACACAGAAACAGTTGTAGGGGCTCATTCCTCATATATATAGGAGGTTGAACACTTGAATATTGAATTCATTGATAAAAATATTTTACTTAATTTCAATTTCCCTTTAGCAAAGCCTTTAGAACATTTTCTTATAAAGGTGGGTGAACCCCCTTTGTGTGATCCTTTTTCATGTTTGAGTATTTCTCATATGATGTTAGTTGTCAGTGAGTCCTCCAATGTGGGAATACCTACATATAGTACCCCAAAAGCATCAAGAGGAGTCACCATTGGCACCTCCATACCACCACTTAGTGGGATAGCCACTTCCATTTCTATGCCTCAAACATCAGGTGCCTCTATTTGGGGAAATCATCCACTCCATAAACATATTCCTCTCTTAAGTATGCTTATCTTTATTATTTCCATTGTGTCCACACATTTTCCTACGTCAAGATTCTCTTTTGACGGGGAGAAAAACCTTGGTTTCCACATCTATAGTGAGCTTCCACCTATTTCTTATATACCCATAAGTACTTAACAACCTCTAACATAGGATTTCACTTTTGGTTATAAATTTCCTCATGGGCCTGGCCCACGACCATCACTACGATTGTTCCTAGGGGAAATGGGGTTGGGGGATATATGACTTCTATTGGGCCATAAGGCCCATCATTCATCCACCATAATATGTTTTCCAACACTTGGTTGTCAATATTGGCTAACTTGAACTTACAAGATTTATTAGGGGAAATTTGAGGTCTAAAATGGGCCTCCTAAGGAAATTAATAAAATAAGAATTATGAATTTTCAAACGAAAAGAAATAAAACCACTTTTTTTAATCATATTTCATTTTATCTCCTTATAGGTTTACTCAAATTTCAAGTTTAGGAACTCATTGAATGCATAATTAAATTCTGCATCTAATGAATAACCACTCTACATACTTTTGAGAGACCCTCAATGAGATAAACTATAAATACATGGGAACACATGTGTTTCTTTCAAGGGGTTGGTGCTGCGACCACTATAATTCTATCAAGAAACACATTTTTTTCATGTATTTCCAGTTTATCTCAATATGAATCTATAAAAATTATGCACCATGGGTACTAATTAGATGTGAAATTTAATTATGCATCCAACGAGTACTTACCCTTGAAATTTTAGTAAACCTATAAGGAGATAAGTCAAAATACAATTAAAAAAAGTAATTTTCTTCCTTTCCCTCCAAAAATATTTACCCTTATGGTTGACATCATCATCTTGAATCCTATTGGTTCTTTTAAAGTTGATTTTGATAGTACAATTTTTGTTTTAAGGCCCATTTTTTACCTCAAAATTCCCCTAATTAGTATCTTGATTTACAAATGACCCCATTCAACATCACCCATGATGGTTGGTTATACGAACTAAATTTCCATCAAACATTCCCAAATTTGATAGACAATTCGAAGAAGATCCTTCTACCCATGTCATGATGTTCCACCTAAACCTTCAATGTTCACTTGGTCCAATCAACAAATATGAGAAACAATTATAAACCTAGAGGAAAGAAGAAGAATAAAAAGAAAAAGTATATTCATGTGCAAGGGACTACCCCTAATCCTAAAGGTAATGTGGAAGCCACTAATGAGATGAAGAAAGATAAATTTCCTTGCAAGATTTGCATTAGAGATCAGTATACCATGAATGTCAATGTTTCCATGTGTGGACAAGATGTTCATATACATATGAGAGCTCATGATTATGATATTTCTAAGAGTGGTCCTACTGATATGGATCCATCTTCATCCCAACCAGGTATCCCTCTAAAAATAGAGAATACATCTAATGATATAGTGCTTTGTACCCCTAAAGGTGCCTTACGAAGGTCTATGCACAACCTAAATGCATGAGATGCTCACAATTTCAATATTGTGGAGGATTTAGCTCGAGCACTATGTGTTATGTCTTCCATAGAGGTCTTTTAGAGATTCCTTTTGTAGTGCAAAGAATTGTTTACCATAGTTGGTGAAGTTGATCCCCTAAACACTCATCTAATTGTTGGCTTACTGAGAGGGAGGGGTGAATCATTAATAGAGCAATCTAATCATTTTTAACCATATAATGCAATGTTATATCAATGTATCATTATCATACAATATTTTCAGAGTAAATAAACAATGAACAAATGAACAATCATACACATACACAACACACCAATGTTTTTACGTGGAAACCCAAAGAGGGAGAAAACCACGATTTTTTTTTTATTATATGTCTTGAAGAATTACATTCATTGGAAGCACCAAATTCCTTTTTTTTCTAGATGCAACTGGAAGGAGGCTACAACCCCCTAGTTTCTCAGGCTACAACCTAAGGGAAGCTCCAACTCCCCAATTCTCTGGCTACAACGAAAAGGAGGCTACAACCCCCCTATGTTCTCCGGCTACAACCGGAAGGTGGTTACAACCACCTGTCCTTTCCCCTTCCAACCACTCTGACGTATAAGTAGAATTATGGAACCATTATCACACAATCACTGTGAGATATACTGATGTAAACCTGTACCAATCAACCTGCACCAAACAACCTGTACCAATAACTTGAACCATGCATCAACATGTACCTCAACCTGTACCATAAACAAGTGCATCAACCATGCACCAACATGTACCTCAACCTGCAAACCTTCCTTAACTTTAACAACAAGAGACTAGAATTTTCATCAAACTTTACTTTATTCTCACATGACTAGTTTTGGATTAGTCAATAACCCTAACTTGAAATAATCATAAATATTTACCTGTAATGAATAAATATCTAAAAATAGTACACAATGTTCTTCAGTGTTTTTTATGCAATTCCTCCAGATTTCGCTACTTGGAACCTCTCAGAAAAGGATTTATAGAAAAAATGGAATACCTTGTTGAATTTTAGCTTATTATAGAGAGAGAACTTGTAGAGCGTGCTCTGCACGGAATATTTTTTGTATGGATCTAAAATTTTTACAAAGAATACTACAGAATGTACTCTAAACAACATATTTGGTCTTACTGAATTAGGATCTTTTATGAATAAGTTGTGATGTTTTTACCCAAATACCTTGTTTTAGACTAGTTTCAGGACTAGCCACAAACCCTATTTTCCACGGAGTGTAACTCCAAAAATACAACAACCCACAAGATGAAATTTGTACCACAGTTACTTGGATATTTTTCCTCAATGGCCTCTCAATTTCATAGTCTGAATTAGTCTAAAAAAAAAATTATTACGAAAATGGTGAGATGACCTTTAAATAACATACCTTAGAAAACATCATCAAAAGAATTTATCCTCCCTTGAATTTACTTTGGTTACCTCAGTCACTTGTAGATATTCAATATTCTCAAGTGCGATTAAAATGAGAGAGCCTTGGCTCTTATTTATACTCTCCAAGTAGCTTCCTTAGAAGCATCTTCTAGGCCACTTTGTCCACATAGCCAGTTTGGCCACATAGTCACCTATGTCCAACTTTTCCCAATTTGTCACTTGTCCATGTATCCAATAGCCACTTGACCACTTAACCCTTTTTCCTCATTTTAGGGTTAACCTTCTTATAACCACTTTCCATAATTATAAAGTTCTATATTTACTTTATTATTTAAATAATCCTCTTTGACTTTGTCACTTCACTTTATTATTTAAATAATCATTTTTGACTTTGTCACTTCACTTTATTATTTAAATAATTTCTTATTTGCAATCACTTTGACTTCTTTGACCTTTTGGGGTTTCAAGCCAATCATATGAGGTTCCTTCAACTTCATAAGGCCATAACTCGCAAACCATGGGGATTTATGTGACGTTCCACATACCATCAGAAACGGCATGACATGTACTATCCATCTAGAATAGTCTTACCTATAAATATATCAAAATGCATACCATTATACAACAAACAAAATTGGTTCCATTACCCAAACCTTTGTCCTACCGTAATTCGCTACTGGACTTTCTTCAAGGGTTGAAATCAATGACAACCAACCCAATTAATCAACAATCTCCCCTTTTGGCATTGATGGAAACACTCTGATGCAATACTGAAATCATATCACTCATGCTCCCCCTGGAACCATGCCTGCATCTTTGTGACCAACGCTCCCCTTGGAACCATACCTATGTCCTCTACATCTGATAAATCTCTCCCCCTTTGTCATCAATGGAAAAGGTATATTTCCATTCGAGGTTGCTCCCCCTAACTGACTCATCTGATCTCCCAACTTAAAATTTTCTCTTTATGGTGATTCTTTGTGTACATCTAATACATATAAGATAAGCATTCAAAAGCATTCATTTTGGAGTATAAATAACTCTGAGACTCTGGCGAAAATACTCAAAGGCTTCCCATGGAAGCGATTTTGTAAAGATGTATTCCACTTGTTCTTTTGTGCTCACATATTCAACTCTGGTGTTCTTTTCTACAACATGTTCCCATAGAAAGTGATACTTGATTGGAATGTGCTTCATCTTGGAGTGCGTCATCGGGTTCTTTGAGATACTGATGGTGTTTGTATTATAAAAATAGATTGGAATGGGCTCATCGTACTCAACCTGTATATCTGTTAGAGTTTTTTTCATCCATAGAACCTATGTTCAACATGTTGTTGCTGCAATATGTTGGAAGATTGATTGTTGTCATTGATGTCAACCCTAGTCATGGGTTTTGGACCGCAAGATTGATAAAGGTATTTGGACATGTAGGAAAATGCACATGCATATACAACACCCATGAATGGATAATATACATCATGTTGTTTCCGGTGGTATGTGTAATGTCACATGGATCCTCATGGTTGAGGAGAAATGAATTTTTGAATATGACAAAGTGAATTGAAAAAGGAAGTACATCTAGGCCCTGAAAATAATTAAAGAAAATAATTACAAAATAAGAAAGTGTCAAGTCGGCCCTAATGTTAAAAGGAAGTGACATAAATGGTATAAATAAATATCATTATACATTCATTTGATACAAGTCAAATTTCAGAGGGAAGAAGAAGTAAAAGAAGGCCGGATTTCAAGGGAGGATGAAGTCTTTTGGTGATGTGTTCTAAGGTATGTTATTTTCAGGTCATCTTACCATTTTTTCTATAACTTTTTTTCTAGAACGATTCATATGGTTAAATCTCTATGTTATTGAGAAGACATATCAAGGTACCTCTGTTAAAAAGTTAAGCTCTTGATTCTATATAATTATGGAGATACACTCTATGGAATATAGGGTTTGTAACCAGTCCTGAAATTAGTCAATAAATATGTGTTCTGGGTAAAACAATCATAACTTTTTCATACAGAATCCAAATGCAGTGGGACCACTTCCATTGGAAATATTACGGACTGTAGTTTCTTGTGTGCGAGTTTCAGAATCAGATGTTAAATATTGAGCGCGGGGCATGCTGTACATGTTGGGTCTTCTGAACAGACCAGAATTGAATAAAGTCTACCATTCTTTCTATAACCTCTTTTTGGAAAGGATAGAGAGTTCAAATATCTCTTGATATTGGAGGATTGTATCTTCCTCTTGGAGTTTTATCCCTCCCCTTACATTTGGAAGCTGTAGCTACCTTTGGAAGTCATTACTTCCCTTGAACAAAAACTATTGATTATTTCTCATATATTGTGCATGGTGTATTGT
>ML791512.1:304712-329597 GCA_009831015.1 Picea engelmannii | reverse complement strand
TATTTCTCATATATTGTGCATGGTGTATTGTGGTGTATTGGTGTAACTCTTATACTATTGCTCATTGCTCATTGGATATAATTGAATGGTTTAAGTATAAGTTAAAAATATTTTTAAATTGTACTTGATACTGATTCACCCCCCTCTCAGTATCAACACAATATACTCTGCCTCGGTTGTAGATAAATATATTGATGATTGTTTCTTGTTTATCCATGATACTAAACACTCACCCAAGTAGAACGTTGCTCCACTGGTGTTTCGTCGGTCATCAATGAAACCTATCCAATCTGCATCTGTGTAGGCAATAAGTGATAGATCCTTTCCTTTTGGATACCATAATCCAAACTCTTATGTTCCTTTGAGATATCTGAAAAAACTCTTCACTGCTAATACATGTGATTCCTTTGGTGTTGCTTGAAATCATGCCACATGACCAACTTCCTGCATTACATCTGGTATGGATTTTGTCAGATATAGTAGGCTACCAATCATTAACATGTATTTCCTCTGATATGTAGACTTTGAATCATTATCTTTTCTCAACTTGCAACTGGTTTACATGGGAGTGATAACTGGTTTGCAATCTTCCATTCCGAACCTCTTTAGCATTTCTCTGATATACTTGGTTTGAGAAATAAAAATTCCTTGGTTTCTTTGATGTATTTGAAGACCTAGGAAGAAGGATAATTCTCCAAGTAATGACATTTCAAATTCATTATGCATGTCCTTCGCAAATTTTTGGCTTAACCTTTCATGAGTACTTCCAAAAATAATATCATCAACATAAACTTCAATTAATAAAATACTATCTTGAGTTACCTTGATGTAGATTTCAATGTATGCACTTCTTTTTCTGAACCCTTCCTGTTGTAGATATTTATCCAGTCTAGAGTATCATGCTCTAGGAGCCTGTTTTAGACCATACAAGGCCTTCTTTAATTTACACACATAATCTGTGTTTTATGACAACTGAAATCCTTATGGTTGTTCAAAGCAGACTTCTTCTTCAAGTTCCTCATTCAGAAAGAATGATTTTACATCCATCTGATACACTTTAATATTTTTGGAGCATGCATAAGCTAAAATCAATCGGATTGCTTCCTTTCTGGCAAATGGGGAAAATGTCTCTTCAAGGTCGATTCCATCAACCTGTGCATATCCTTTACATACCAATATAGATTTGTTCCGTGTAACCTATCCATATTCATTTAATTTATTCTTGTATACCCACTTTGTTTTGATCACATTCTTATCCTTTGGTCTTGGAAAAAATTCCCAAGTGTCATTTTTCTCTATTTGATCCAATTCTTCATCCATGGCCTTATTCCAAAATTCATCCTTCCCGGCCTCTTCAAAACAGGTTGGTTCAATCATATATGAGAGTGCTAGGTACGTTTGTTCTCATGAACAGATTCTTCTTCTAGTCTCAACTCCTGCATCTTTGTTTCCTATAATTTGATCTGAAGGATGATTCTTCTGTACTCGTCTGCTAGGTGTCTTTGGAGGCACTTGATGAACTTGCTCTTATTCTTTTGTTATATCCTCTTCATCTTCCCCTTCTTCTTCGTAAATTTGTTCCATTGATTCATTTTCTTCTTCCTTTAATTCTTGTCTACATGTTTCATCAATTGTTATGTTGATGTTGTCCACAACTTTGTTCAATCTTAGGTTGTAACACTTGTATGTCTTCCCTGTACTTGAGTAACCAAAAATTACTCCTTTGTCCAGACAAGAGTTAAACTTTCCCATTCTGCCATCTTCTCTTTTGATGTAGCAGTTTCTTCCAAAAACTTTGAAGTGCTTCACATTTGTTGGTCTTCCTTTCCATAGCTCATAGGGAGTTTTGTCAATGTTGTTTCTGAACATTACTTTGTTTTGAATGTGAATTTTTTTATTGTCCAAAAGATATCTGTCAATTTGGAATCCATTAGCATTGTTCGAGCCATTTCTTGTACTATCATGTTCTTTCTTTCAACAACTCCATTATGTTGAGGTGTCCTAGAAACAAAGAATTTCCTTTTTATTCCATGCCTGCTGCAGTAGTCCATAAATTACTTTGAAGTGAACTCTCCTCCATTATCATATCTCAAGCATTTGATTTTTGAATCCATTTCATTTTCAGCCATTTCCTTGTAGACCTTGAAGTTTTCAAAAGCTTCTGACTCATTCCTGAGAAATCAAACTGCAGTCATTCTTGTATAATAATCAACTAATAACATAAATTATTTCTCACCTTTTAAACCCTTTGTTGTAGTTGGTCCAACTAGATCAGTATGCACAATTTCTAGTGGTCTTGTTGTTGAATATTCTTTTGATTTAAATCTGGTCTTTGTTTTATTTACTTGTTGACAATGCTTGCATAAAGTGTTGGTTGGTTTTGTGATCTAAGGCATTTCTCTAACTGCTTCCCTTTTGTTGACTTTGACAAGGTTATCAAAATGTATGTGACCCATTCTTCTGTTCCATAGCCAAATTTCATCTTCATTTCCTAGGAAAAACTTTTCATTTCCAATTTCACTTAATATATATATGTTTCTTGAAGTTATTGCAGTTGTTGCGATCAATTTTCCTGAATGTCTTCTTTCTTGTCTAGTTCTGCTTGTAGTTTCTTGATTTTCTTCTTTTCTCTTCTGATAACTTCTATGGCACACAAAAATTCTTCTTGGTAGTCAACTTATGCCTCTTCATATTCTTCTTCAGCTTCTTCATATTCTTGTTCAGCTTCTTCATATTCTTCTTCAGAGTCTTCTTTATCAGAGTCTTATATTGCCATGAATAGAACTCTTTCTATCTCATTGTCACTAACTTCATCTTCATCTGATGATGAGATGTCTTCTTTGGTGCATAAGCTTTTCTTGAAAACTTTCTTTGTGGTTCTTTTTCCTTTATATGTTTGTTTTCTATTTGAGTAACCTTCATCATTTCTCTTTTTCTTATGAGGACATTTGTTAGAAAAATGACCAATACCATCACAATTAAAACAAATCAAATGAAGCTTACCTCTATACCTTTCATTGGTTCCCTTGTTCAATCTTCTGATAAAGTTGGTCTCTTCTTCATCATCTTCTGAGACGTCACTGCTACTGTTATGTTATTTTTCTTTTTGCTTTCCCTTTTGCTTTGACCTTTTGGATGCTTTGAAGGTTGCTTCTTTTATATCTGGATTTTCCTGTTTAGTTCTCATTTCATATGTTGTGAATATTCCATGTAGTTCATCCATGCTTATTGAGTTTAGATCTATTGTTTCTTCTAGTGTTGATATATTAGCGTCAAATATCATAGGAAGAGATCTTAGTACCTTTTGAACAATTGCAGATTCTTTGATTTGTTCTCCCGATCCCAAGATTGCATTTACTATTTCATTGAATTGTAAAAAGTAATATGGAATATTCTCATCTTCCTTCATCTTTAGTTGTTCGAACTGACCTGTTGACACAACCCTCCTAACCCGCAGGTCGGAAATCCACGTACACAGGATCTTTCCTCTTCCACCGGCCCGAAGAGATCTCAACAATTGGCTCTTCTATTTCCCTTTCGGGAAATCAACACCCACAAATAACCTTTGAGAAATTCCCCCCTTTTATACTTCGGGAGTTCAAGACTCTCGATGCCAAAAACCTCATGCCAACACAAACTCTGAATTCCCGAATCCTGATATCTATTTTGGCTTTTCGGCTTTCAAGAGTTGCAATGTCATACAACTCTGCTCCATGAACCCCGAAATCCCGATTGACTTTCCTATCGAGATTTTCCCGGAACTCTTGGATTTCCGCCACGCATCCTCCTATGATGGACGGTCCTCAATCATTATGCCAAAATGTACTGACATCTTGTCCCTTTGATCCCCGAAGTTATGAACTCCGAAATTCTGACGACTCCCGATCTCCGCCACATGTCCCAACCGATGGATGACTCAGATCTGTTTTGGGGTTTTCACCATGGAAATTCCCGATCTCCTGTCCTCAGGACTTTCGATATCCTGATTTCTGAAGTCCCGATATCCCGATGCCTTTTAGGACTTTCTCTCTACTTGCGAGGGTTTAAACCCCGTGCAACTCCTGTCAGATCCCACGACTATCGGACATCGAAGTGAGGTCCGACGGTTCACGATATCCTGAGCTTGAACCTTTGGAAACAATCGTAACTCCCTTTCTTCTCTGTCAGATCGGACGACTGGCAGGACTTCACAAATTCTCTACGGAGAATTTCGACCGTCTGTCTCTTCCCTTGAGAACTTCTGCGAAATTCAAATAAAATATTTCTCTGCGTGGAACTTGTCCTCCTACAGCATGATGTCACTGCACCTCCTTTCAATTCTTCAAGGCACTTAGCCTCTTACTTCCCTTCGATGACTTTGAAGGTTCGAACCCTTCTAAGGTTTTCCACGACTTCAAGTTTTTAAGAAAAACTCTTGCTGGCACTCCTTACGACAGACCTTCGAACACTTTCAAGTGTTGAACTCCCTATGACTTTGCGCACTCCCTGCAGTAGCAGTCTCTCAACAATTCATTAAGGTTACAAACCCCTGAAGCTTCACTCGGCCTGCGCACACTTTGCATGGCTCTTGTGCCTAACTGCACCTTTGAGGAAATGAGAACAAAGTTGTCCTATCTTATCTTTCAGAGACAAACCTCCGAACCCTTTGTCAATGCACTCCTTGCGGAAAAATTCAACTGCACTCCTTGCAGGAACTCTCGCTGAAACAGAG
Organism: Picea engelmannii; assembly: GCA_009831015.1. Classification (NCBI taxonomy): domain Eukaryota; kingdom Viridiplantae; phylum Streptophyta; class Pinopsida; order Pinales; family Pinaceae; genus Picea; species Picea engelmannii. The sequence goes on along the minus strand of ML791512.1, from coordinate 324,886 downwards.
AAACAATTGAAACTCATTTCCTAACACTTTCTCTCTCAGACTTCAAACATAATCCTGAAATCATTCATACACAGCATAGAAAGCAAATGTATAACAGAAAGAGTAAAACCATGAACATATCGTTTAGCATACACATACAAGAAACAAATACAACACCATGAATCTGAAATAAGACTTCTTCTATTAACTCAAATCTCTGTACATGGGTGTTTTTCAAACACAGTTTCTCTATTCCAACTCTGTATTGTCTTCTCTTGGTAATGTTCTTCACTATCATAGAATAATACAATGAGGGTGTCTATATCCCGTTTCCCTCCTTCATTCTAAATTGTCCAATCTACGCATTAAATTTTATCTACTTGCATTAACTATTATAAATGCCTTCTACCTACTAAGGACGAGAGCGGATCGCTCAAAGTCCTTTTACATTATACAAGTGTGCCTCCGTTTAATGATATCATTTTCATTACATAACATTTTCAAAATTTGCGTTGGGTGCTTTCCCAACTGTCTTTTACCTCCATGCTGGCTCGCTTGAGATGCTCCTGCATCATACTCCCTCGCTTGAAAATTTTCATGGGCTCCTGTCCATGAGCTCGTGCACAGTCTATCCATGCCTCTGGATCTCTGCTTTGTTCTCCCAGCTGGCATCTTCAACTGGGTGGCCCTTCCATTTGACCAAATACTCAAATTATTTCTTTCGCCTGGTCTTTTTGCTCACTCTTTTGTCCAGTATGTGCTCCATCTGCGGCCTTTCTGCAACTGGCATCTGTTTTGTCCACTGGACCTCTGGCTGTTCATTTCCTGTCCCTATTTCCTCAGCTTTATATGGGTACAAATCTGAGATATTGAATATCAGAGAAATTCCGATCCCATCGAGTAATTCAATCTCGTAAGCATTCGTCCCAAATTTCTTCAACACCTTACACAGTCTAATTTTCTTCATTTTTAGTTTATTATATGTTCCTCTCGGGAACCTTTCCTTTTTCAAATGTGTGAGGATCAAATCACCAAATTCAAATTGAAGCTGTCTTATGTGTTGATATTCTCTCCGCTTATATTCCTGGCTCGAACTCTGCAATCGTTCCTTCACCTGGCTGTAAAGTTCCTTCATCGCCTCTGTGAAATCTTCTGCACTAGCGCTCCTAGTCGCAGTCTATTCTAAACCTCTCAATTCAGAAATTTCTCTCGGCTGCATGCCATAGACAATCTAAAATGGACTCTTTCCTGTGCTTCTATTGGCTGCTTCATTATAAGCAAACTCCACCTGTGGTAATATGTTGTCCCACTAGCTGTGGTGTTCTATCACCAAGCTTCTTAGTAAGTCTCCCAGACTCATGTTCACCACTTCTATTTGTCCATCCGTCTGAGGATGATAAGATGAACTAAACGACAAGTTTGTTCCCATCTTCTTCCATAAGGTTCTCCATAAGTTTCCTACGAACTTAATGTCTCGATCTGAAACTATGCTTCTTGGCAAACCATGAAGTCGAATGACTTCTTTGAAAAACAGATTCGCAATGTGAGTTGTGTCACTAGTCTTATGACATGGAATGAAGTGTGCCATCTTGGAAAATATATCGACCACCAAAAAGATTGAGTCAAACCCCCTTTGTGTTCTTGGCAACCCTAATATGAATTCCATGCTGACGGCATCCCACAGCCTCTCAGGTATGTGTAATGGTTGATAAAATCCGGTATTATGCCTCTTGCCTTTCAAATGCTGGCAAATTATGCCTCTGTCCATGAATCTTTTGATGTCTGCTCACATTCTTGGACAAAAATATGACTCATTCAACTTTGTGAACGTCTTGTCATGACGGAAATGTTCGTCCAATCCTCCACTGTGTTTCTCCTTCAGTAAATTATCTCTCATGGAGAATTTTGGAATACAAAGTTGATTACCTTTAAACAGTAACCCTTCCTGGATCATGTATTCTTCCCATTGGATTCTGTCTCCGAGAATTGGATTCTCAGCTGCTTCATACGCCTCCTTAAAATCTGGATCATCTATGTACATGTCTCTGAGATCATCAAAATCCAATGTTTTGACTCTGAACTCTTGCAATAGCAAACATTTCCTTCTCAAAGCATCAACAACCTTGTTAGCAGTTCCAGAAATATGCTTAATTACAAAAGTAAATTTCTGCATGTATTCAACCCATTTTACATGTCTTTGATTCAACTTTTCCTGTTGAGTCACAAACTGCAGTGCATGATTGTCACTGTATAGGAAAAACTTCTTCGGGATCAAGTAATGTCTCCATTTCTTTAATGCCTGAATAATAGCATAAAACTCCTTGTCATACGTGGAGTATTTCACCTTCGCTTCGTTCAGCTTCTCGCTGAAGTATGCTATCGGCCTGTCTTCTTGACTCAAGACTGCCCCTATTGCAAATCCACTTGCATCACATTTCACTTGAAATGTCTTTTGGAAATCAGGCAACACTATGATTGGTTGTTCCGTGATTTTCCTCTTCAACATATTAAAACTCTTCTCAGCCTCTTCTATCCAGTGAAAATATTTGTGTCTCTTCTTCACTGTGTCAATCATCGGTGCACTAATCCCACTAAAATTACTAATGAATTTTCGGCAGAAACTAGTCAATCTGTGAAAACTTCTCACCTCAAATATGCTCTTTGGTGATGGCCAATTCTTGATCACCTCCACTTTATCTGGATCCATCCTCAATTTATCTACAGAAATAAAAAATCCCAAATAAATGAGCTATGTCTTCATGAATGAGGATTTCTTCATGTTTATCAGCAGCTTCTCTTGCTATAATCTCTTCATCACTGTAGCTAAGTGTTTCATATGCTTTTCCTCTGTTTTACTGAAGATCAGTATGTCATCCAGATACACAATGAAAATTTTTCCAATGAACTCCTTCAGGACTTCGTTCATCAACCTCATGAAGGTACTTGGCACGTTCGTTAAACAAAATGGCATAACAAGCCATTCATACAACCCTTCGTTAGTCTTGAAGGTTGTCTTCCATTCATCACCTTCTCTCATACGAATCTAGTGATATCCACTTTTCAAATCAATCTTCGAAAAAAAAATTGCTCCACTTAAGCAATCCATCAGATCATCCATCCTTGGCAATGTAAATATGTACCTGATTGTTATCTTATTGATTTCCCTTGAGTCAGTACACATCCTCCATCCCCCGTCTTTCTTCGGACTGGGTACTGTCAGAACAACACACAGACTCAAGATTTCTCTAACCAACCCTTTGTCCAACAAATCCTGGACTTGTCTTTTGACCTCTTCATTCTCCTGCGGCGTTAATCTATATGTTTCCTTGTTTGGAAAACTAGCTCCAGGTATGAGATCAATATGATGACTCACACTTCTGATTGGCAGAAACGAACGAGGTAGTTCGTCCACTACTATGTCAACGAACTCTTCCAATAGTTCCTGAACCTCTTTTGGTAGATCATCTACCCTTGTGCTGGTTAAAACAATCTTTGGCTTCCTGACCACAATGAATTGTGGTTCCTCCGTCTTCTTAACCTCTGTAAGAAGTTCCTTCCCACTCATGAGAAGTACAACGTTGCTTACTTCAGGTTTCACCTCCTTATCTTTGATTGGAAGCAACATGTGAGTTCTCCCATTCTTCTCTAGGGTGTATGTGTTCATCCTCCCATCATGAATAACATTTCTGTCATATTTCCACAGTCTACCTAGCAATAAATGACAAACATCCATGGGAATGACATCACAAAGTATCTTATTGTTATATCCTCCTATCTTAAATTCAACTAAACATTGTTTAGTGACATTTACCTGATGTCCTTTTTGTAGCCATGAAACTCTATATGGACTTGGATGTTCAATCATCTCTAGCTCCAACTTTTCTACCATCTCTGTAGAAACGATATTATCCATGCTACCACTGTCCACAATGAATTTGCATACCCTGTCCTTGGTTTTGCATGCAATCCAAAAAAGTTTGTTTCTTTGGACTGAACTCTCCACCTCCTTCTCTGGTGTCAAAAGATCTTTTCGCATCATCAATGATCTTCCACCTTCAACATCCTCTACTTCAATATTCTTCCTTTGTGCTTCAGCAATGTGAGCCTCACCACCTTCCTTCTTTCTGTATGGACATTCATAAGACTTGTGTCCGACCTTTCCACACATGAAGCATTTTATCACTCCACCTCTTCCTCTTCCTCTACCTCTAGTATGAGGAAACATGTTATTATCAACATACTCTCCTTTCTGATCAATATACTGTCTTCCCTGTCCAGCATATTGCCCTCACTGTAAGCTTCCACCTCTCTCAATATGAGGTTGAGGTTTCTTCCATTCTTCTTTGGGCTTCTGATTTCTATCTTGGACAACTGATTTTCCCATGTCTTGACTTCTGCCTTGGCCTCTTTGACCTTGTTTTCGGTTCATCTTCTCTTCCGCTTTTAGAGCCATTTGATAAGCATCTTCCACCGTTCATATGGTCATCATGCTCATCTCATCCTGAATTTCATATCTTAGGCCATTCATATACCTGGAAATTTTTTCATCATTACTTTCCCGATGACCTGTTCAGCCTGTAGAATTCTTTCGTGTACTCCTTCACTGTCATTAGCTTCTGTCTCAAGTTCTTCATACTTCGAAATAGAGTAATTTGATAATCCCTGGGGATGAATTTTTCCTTCATCTTCGCAATCATCCTATCCCAACTCTTAATTTTCTGCTTGCCTTTGCAGCGTCTGTCAGCTTGTAGTTCATCCCACCACAATGTTGCATGTCCTTTCAATCTTATGAAAGCATGTTTGACCTTCTTGTCTTCCTCGACATCTTCATAGTCAAAATAAGTGTCCAGAGCTCTAATTCAGTATAGAATCTCTTCAACATCCGAGTTTCCCTCATATACTGGGATGTCCATTTTTTCTCTTGCACTCATCCTTGCAACAACTCTAAGTAAGCGTTCATTTGCTGCATCTTCTGCTATGACTTTTTCTTCTCCTTGTCCAGCTTCATCTACGCTTTCAGACTCACTGACATCTCCAACATCAGTTGTGCGCCTTTGTCTTATTTCCATATCCACGAATCTGGCGCGTATGTAATGCAGATCTATTTCCACCTCTGGATTCTACATCTGCATGCCCCTTCCTCTGGACATCTCCCTTTCCTCTTCTGGATTGGTTGTTTGCATGTCCCTTCTTTTTGGAGGCATGGTGAATCTTCCCTTTTCTTGCTACAGAAAGAAAAGAAACCTTTCTGGGCTCTGATACCAAACCTGATGCAGCCCTCCTAACCCGCAGGTCGGAAGTCCATGTACATAGGATCTTTCCCCTTCCACCGGCCTGAAAATCTCTCAACAATTGGATCTTCTATTTCCCTTTCGGGAAATCAGCACACAAAAATAACCTTTGAGAAATTCCCCCCTTTTATACTTCGGGAGTTCGAGACTCTCGATGCCAAAAACCTCATGCCAACACAAACTCCGAATTCCCGAATCCCGATATCTATTTCGGCTTTTCATCTTTTGCGAGTTGCAATGTCATATAACTCTGCTCCACGAACCCCGAAATCCAGATTGACTTTCCTATCGGTATTTTCCCCGAACTCTTGGATTTCTACCACACATCCTCCTATGATGGACGGTCCTCAATCATTTCACGATTTCACGAAATCAAATGCCAAAATGTCCTGGCATCTTGTCCCTTTGATCCTCGAAGTTTCGAACTCTGAAATGCTGATGGCTCCCGATCTCCGCCACGTGTCCCAACCGATGGATGACTCAGATCTGTTTCATGGTTTTCACCATGGAGATTCTCGATCTCCTATCCTCAGGACTTTTGATATCCTGATTTCTGAAGTCTCGATATCCCGACACCTTTCGGGACTTTCGCTCTGCTTGTGAGGGTTTAAACCCCATGCAACTCCTGTCATATCCCATGACTAATGGACATCTAAGTGAGGTCCGACGGTTCACAATCTCTTGAGCTTGAACCTTTGGAAACAATCGTAACCCCCTTGCTTCTCTGTCAGATCGGACGGCTGGCGGGACTTTGCAAATTCTCTACAGAGAATTTCGACTGTCTCTCTCTTCCCTTGAGAAATTCCATGAAATTTAAATAAAATATTTCTCTGCGTGGAACTTGTCCTCCTACAGCACGATGTCACTACACCTCCTTTCAACTCTTCAAGGCACTTAGCCTCTTACTTCCCTTCGACAACTTTGAAGGTTCGAACCCTTCTAAGGTTTTCCACGACTTCTATTTTTTAAGAAAAACTCCTGCTGGCACTCTTTGCAGTAGACCTTCGAACACTTTCAAGTATTGAACTCCCTACGACTCGGTGCACTCCCTATAGCAGCAATCTCTCAACAATTCATTCAGGTTACAAACCCCTAAAGCTTCACTCGGCCTGCGCACACTTTGCACGGCTCCTGTGCCTAACTGCACCTTTGAGGAAATGAGAACAAAGTTGTCCTATCTGAGATTTCAGAGACAAACCTCTGAACCCTTTGTCAACGCACTCCTTGCAGAAAATTCAATTGCGCTCCTTGCAGGAACTCTCGCTCAGACAGAGAAACGATTGAAACTCATTTCCTAAATCTTTCTCTCTCAGACTTCAAACATAATCTTGAAATCATTCATACACAGCATAGAAAGCAAATGTATAACAGAAAGAGTAAAACCATGAACATACCGTTCAACATACACATACAAGAAACAAATACAATGCCATGAATATGAATTAAGACTTCTTCTATTAACTCAAATCTCTGTACATGGGTGTTTTTCAAACACAGTTTCTCTGTTCCATCTCTGTATGCTCTTCTCTTGGTAATGTTCTTCATTATCATACAATAATACAATGAGGGTGTCTATATCCCGTTTCCCTCTTTCATTCTAAACTGTCTAATCTACGCATTAAATTTTATCTACTTGCATTAACTATTATAAATGCCTTCTACCTACTAAGGATGAGAGCGGATCGCTCGAAGTCCTTTTACATTATACAAGTGTGCCTCTGTTTAATGATCTCATTGTCATTACATAACATTTTCAAAATTTGCGCTGGGTGCTTTTCCAGCTGTCTTTTATCTCCGTGTTGGCTCGCTTGAGATGCTCCTGCATCACCTGTGTAAGTTTGAAGCTTTGCTTCTTTGACTTTTGAATCTCATTCATAAATATTTTGAAGTTTGTCCCAAATATATTTAGCGGATTTACAATGTGCAACTTTGGTGAATACCGATTCCCCAACACCATTCAGAAGTGCATTTGTGGCTTTGGAATTATTCTGACTGAGTTTCACTGCTTTGTCATTTGTCGGTGGAAATGTTGGTGTTGTGTATCCATCTACAATTGATTGAAAAATTTCAAATCCACGTGCCTATATATATTTCTTCATCCTTATGCTCCAAAATGCATACTTATGTCCATCAAACTATTGTATTCCATTTTTATACATGTTGTTTCTCTCCATGATCTACCTTTTAGTGGTTAAACTGATTTCTGAAGGAACCTTCTCTTATTCCAATTGTTGGATTAATGAGAGGTGGGGTGAACCAGTAATAGAGGAATCTAATTATTTTTAACCATATAATGCAAGTTTTATATCAACATATCATTATCATCCAATATTTGCAGAGTAAATAAACAATGAACAAATGAACAATCATACACATACACAGTACAACAATGTTTTAACATGGAAACTCAAAGCAGGAGAAAACAATTGAATGCTTTTTATTATATGTCTTGAAGAAGCTCATTCATTGGAAGCACCAAATTCCTTTGTTTTCCAGCTGCAACTGGAAGGAGGCTCCAACCCCCTCTTTTCTCAGGCTACAACCTGAGGGAAGCTCCAACTCCCCAATTCTCTAGCTACAACCAGAAGGAGGCTACAACCCCCTATGTTATCCATCTATAACTGGAAAGTGGCTACAACCACCTGTCCTTGCCCTGTCCAACCACCCTGATGTATAAGTATAATGATAGAACCATTGTCACACTATCATTGTGAGATATACTCATGTAAACATGTACCAATCAACTTGTGTTACACATTATTTTCGTCACCCTTATGACCATTAATGATGTAAACCTATATGTTGCCTTCAAAAGGGTCAGTGGCCTAAATTTCTAAAGAAAGAAGAGAGAAGAACTTTTCCTAAGAGATGAAGTTGTGTTTTCCTCTGTAAAAACCCTATTTTGGGGGATTTCCGCGGGTTGCACCATAGCTAGGGTGTGAAAATGCCTAATTTCCGTAGGCTGCACTATAGATAGGGCACGGAGTTTCCGTAGGCTGCACTATTGATAGGTCATGGCGGCGTTCGTACATGGGAAAAATGAGCATTTTCTTGATACTTCTAGAAGGAGAAGATTCTATGGTGAGGTGGACTCCGAATGGTTTGGATCTTACTCACTTTCATGATTTAGTGGGATCATCCTAACCTCCTCACCTTATCCTCTTCAACTTATAAAAGGAGAGGAGCTCTCGTGGAGAAAGTTAGTTGGTTTTGGAGCTTAGTTTGAGTTGGATTTGGCTTGGAGTTATTAGCTTGGTTAGAGTGGCTTTGAGATTTTCTTTTGTCAAGATAGATGTAAGACCTATAGTCTCATAATTCTAGATCAGAAGTGTGTGGGAAGCAAGGAACTATTGGAAGAAACCTTACGACATCAAGGCATCTAGTTGTAATCTCTCTTCCTATTATTTAATATAATACAGTGGCATGCTTCTTTCCCATATAATTATCTTTATTTTATTTCATAATTCCTTGATCATATGCATAGGTTGTTATTGAATATACTTCTACTTATTTCACTTTGGTTGGTTTGTGTCTCACTACGGATCAGTATCAAAAGAGCACTGGATCAAAACAGGAACAACAAAGACATAAATAAGCGACATTTAAAGGTATGCCTATCATATTTTGTTCAGTAGTAAATTTGATTATTAGATCCTAGGGAAAGCACCATGTCCTGTCGTGTTTTGTTCTAGATCTAGGTGGATCTAGGGGGATTAGTCTATGTCCGCATTAAACCATTTTCCCGTTAACAAAATTGGAGACTCCACTGGGGAAACAAATGTTTTCCTAGTTTTCCTAGTTTTCTTTCTTTGATTGCTTGGTTTCTATTTTGTGAGTCACTGGAATATCCAGATTGACTCTCTAACTGTTAAAATTCATTGGAAGACCTTCATAATTTTTTATTTTTTTCCATTTTTGTTTGATTTCCACACCTTGCTTTGGGGATAGTGCAGCGACCAAGGATTTCTGCACCCCACCTGTTTAGACCAATGCAGAAACTCTGCACCCTATCCATATTTGGCCCACGAAAATTAGTGATTTCCGCATTGTGCTAGTCTTCCAGCCTGCGAAAATTTTGAAATTCTTGATTTTTTATGGTTTTCCTTGCCTAGACCTTGGATTTGGTTTTGGGGTGAATTTTTGGGTTTGATTATGATTTGTTTATAGTCTACTTGATAGTTTTTCAGCTGCTTTTAGCCATCTTTTCTTTGTTTTATTTTGAAAGATTTGATATCTTCCTTTGAGTGTCTTTCAGTTACAAAGCCTTGTTTTTTCTTTAGAATTGTTTAGTGAAAAGAACACTTCTTTTTTCTAAATAACTCACAGTAAAAGAGAAACTTTGTTTGGGTTGTTTTTTGTTTTGAATTGATTTGCTATTGCTTTTAGCTACCTTTGAAACAAAAATCTGATTTCTTTCTTTGCATTAGATTGGGGGCATATTTTCATTTGAAGTAGCAAAATTGTATGATTTTTGGTCTTAAATTCTTAAAAAAAATCCCCCCTCATGGCTAGGGGGGGTGTGAATCGTGTATTGGTGTACAGTCTATTTGTCTCATTTCTTGAGAATCTTGATATTGATGAGTTTAATATATTTTGGGACATTGTGTATATGGGAATGATAAATGTTTTCTCTTCTCGTAGCATATCTTTCATCGAAATGAAAAGATTGCATCTTCATCTCTTTGCATAACTTTCGAGTCGGTCAAAACACCATATTGTCAACGCCATTTTCCTTTTGAGTAATAACAGCCATAAAATAAAGCGCTTATAAAAATTGATTAGACATTTTTTATACTTTCAGGTAGCAAACCTACATTAGATTAGTTGTAGGGCTTTGGAACAACTGTGAAAGATAACTTTCCAAAGTTGCAAACAAACATAGAATCTTGAGTTAGGGAGTGGTGAAATCCAATTATTACATTTTGTCATGGGAAGCCCTTCTAACACAAGGGTCAATCACGAGGTCGCATTGATACTAGTAGAGTTACTCACCCTGCTTTGTTGGTATTGGTGTAGATATTGTGTGTATTATGGGGGTCGCTTGAGAGGTATACCCACAATGATGAGTGGAAGCCTTTCAAGTTGATTTTGGGCTAGATACCCTGCCCTTGCGCGTGGATTGGACTGTCGATTGTTTCCCCAAGCATCACTGTAGCGATTGGTAACCTTAGTAGCCTATCTCTTTAGGGTCTTTACACAAGGTGATTGTGGAGGGGCAAGTCTTCACGGTACCTGGAGTCGACGTTGGCCAAACTCACTCGGGCTCCTTGGAGAGTATACCCACGTTTATGTGTGGGAGATTGCACCAGGGTGTAAGTCCGTTAAGTAGGTCATCAACATAACTTTTCCACTAGCTCTATCTCATCCCCTTCTTAATTTGTTCCCATGACATTGGATTTCATCACCAACTAGTGTTCTCATTGTGAGAAGGTTTTGTTTGTTTGCTTGCTTCCTAGACTTTTAGCATGTGTTGTTTGTTTTCCCTAGAGGAATCTAGGTTGGATCTTTGTTTTAATGGTGTCAGTTCCCGAAATGACCAATGAAGGAACCTATGCTCTGATGGGACCTTTTGTTTTTCCTTCTTATGGAAACATTGGTCCTCCTCACATCGCTACTTTGAGCCTTCCGGGTCTCACAATTGGATTACCAGTATGGTTGTTTTCCACTCAAGTAATCCCAAATGCAGTAAGTGCTTAGGTCGTAAGAATTTCCTCCAAGAGAATCAACCTCATGTTGATCCTTCACCTTCTTCACCGGTAATATATTCTTCACCTTCTTCACTTGCAAGGTCTTCTTACATTTCATCTTCTTCGTTGAGTGAAAACTCTAAAGCTAGTAACTCGGTGGATAAGAAGAAGAAGAAAAATGAGAAAGATTCCAAAATTCCAACCATTGCCAAACATGTTAGAAAACAACCAGTCACTGATAATCGTTCTAGGAGTGTTAATGATACCAAGATCACCCAAACAACCCATAAACCCAAGTTCCCTTGCAGGATTTGTAAGGGTATCCATATTCTTAAGGATTTCCCTATTCGACACCCCCACAAACCCATGTCATCAGCCTCTGAACAACATGTTGATGACTTCCCGTCGACTAGTCACGATATCGTTGGGAAGAAGAAAAGTAGAGCCAATTTCCCGTGTATGTTATGCAAAGGGAGTCATCTAACTCATATTTTCCCTCATATGTAAGAAGCCTCGAAATTCTTGGAAGACATGATTGTTTCACAGCCCCAACTTCCAACTACTTATCACAGACTTTCTCTCAACCCCCCTTGTAGTTGATGAAATGATCAATCAGGTTCCCCCTTCAGTCCATCTGGTTGATCAAGTGGTCAATTTGGTCACATCCCTAGTTGAACTAGTAGACCGATTTGATCCCATCCTCGGTCGATCCCACTCTCCTGTTAGAGAGTGAAACCCAAGCGGTCGATCCTTTTCCAAGCATAGACCCCATTCTCCCCTTGAAGAATGAAACCCAAGTGGTCGATATGATCTCGTCATCGGTCGATCCTGCTCTCCCACTAGAGAGTAAACCCAATTCTTCTCATGTTTTTCTCATTAATACAGACTCTGCCATGTCGGGGGGTATTCCTCCTTCTCTCGTGGAACCCCCTCCAAGTAATGAGGCCATCCTTTTTAATTGGGGTGTGCTAACCAGAAATCATCTTCCCTCTCACATTACTTTTCAGATCACAGTACAGGTTTGTGGTCAGGACATTCCTCAGACGTTGATAGATGAAGGTGCGTCCGCTAGTATTTTGTCTTCCATTACTTGGCAAGCTTTGGGTTGTCCTCAGCTTGCGCCAATTACGCAGAATCTGTTAGCTTTTATCAAAAGAACCAGTCAACCTTTAGGGACACTTCCTCAGTTTCCTATAACTTTGGGTGGGAAAACTATCTTTATTGATGTCATGTTAGTCCAAGACCCCTTGGATTTTTATTTACTCCTTCGGCAAGATTATGTCTATGCCATGAAAGCTATTGTGTTCACTCTTTTTTGTGTGATATATTTCCCTCACGATGGAAGAATGGTGACTATTGATCAAATTTCATTCATTTTTCCTGACTGGATTACCTCCCTAAATGGTTATTATATGAAAATGGTATCACCCTTGCCATAATTCAATTATGTGGCATTGTCTCCCATGCCTCCAACTCCTGATGAAGATGAGCCTCTCACTGAAAGTTCACTCCCTTATGACTTGGATCCAGTAGTGGACATGGTAATATCTTCGGTAGGGATATTGGAGCCTGACCTCCTTACCCCTCTCACGACCCTCGTCATGTGTTCCTTCTAGAGTGTGTTTCTTCCATCAAATGAAGATCTCTTGGAAGCCATGACCGAGTTTTGTCCGTTGACATGGTGTCCTTCCAGAGCACTATCCTCTTGGAAGCCGTGATCGAGAGGAGAGTTGAGCATGATTTTCTGATTTCAAGCTCGTTTAAAAATGAAACCAACATCAAGCATGATTTTCGGATTTCAAGCTCATTAAAAAATGAAACCAGTGTCGAACATGATTTTCTAATTTCAAGCTCGTTAAAAAATGAAACCAACTTTGAGCATGGTTTTTTGATTTCAAGCTCATTAAAAAATGAAACCAGTTATGAGGATATTTTTTTGCATCTCTGTCGCAACCTCATTAAAAAATGAAATAGAGGTTATGAGCATAGTTCATGTTTTTGTGTCAATCTCGTTAAAACATGAAATAGAGGTCTGGGGATTATACCTAGAGTCTCGATCATAGTTCTTCTCTTGTGTCGAGCTCGTTAAAAAATGAAACAACTTCCCTCTCTTTGTTGAGTCAAGTGCTTCGTCTAGTATTTGAAGCTTCCTTTCCTTTGCCTTTGCAGTTGGACGAAATGAAGCTTGGGGGGTGATGCTTTTAGCCTTTGGATCATGCTGAAGTTGAGCCACTAGCTTCTTAAGCTAGGGTCTAAGTACCAACCATGCATTGGGAAGTCGCAAGCATAGTTTTCTATGGTTCAAGCTTGTGTAAAAATAAAACCACCTACCTCAAGCATAGTTTCCTCTGGTTCAAGCTTGTGTTAAAATGAAACCATGTCCAAGCATAGTTTTTGTTTAGTTTTTAAGCTTGTGTAAAAATAAAATCTATCCCAAGCATAGTTTTGTTTTGTTTTAAAGCTTGTGTAAAAATGAAAACAATCCCGAGCTTAGTCTTTGTTCTTTCTCATGCTCGTAAATACATAAGAATAATACCGAGCTTAGTATTTGTTCGTTCTCATGCTCATAAATCAATGAGAATGTAACCGAGTACACTTTTATCACTTTTTCGGACTCGTAAAAGTTATACAAAAAAGGAACCCACTGGAGTTCCCTTTAAGCTCTTTTTAGACTCTCTAAACATGAAAAGATTAACGAGTGACCTTATTCTTTTCATGCTTGTTAAAGTATTTGAAGAAAACGTTTGTTGAGAAAGAGTTTATCTCTTTTTCGGTCTCATTGGACTAATTTACGAAAAAGGAACTAAGAGAGTTCTCTTTAAGTGTTTTTCGGACTCTATAAACATGAAAAACCCTTGAGTTTTCTTCTTTGGACTCATTAAATAAACATCAAAAGGCCCATATGGGACCGAACCACTCCTTTCTAGGGTTCGTTAAACATACTTCGAGGGACTCGTCCGAAGGATGAGATTACATTACAAGCATATGTTATCCTCCTCAAAGCTTGCGTAAAAACAAAGAGGTACTCGCCAGTAATGGTGGGGGAAAATTTGGGAAAGAAATGTGTCTAAGCCTATATTCTATGGAAGTCTAGTCACCTTTAAACATAACACCCTTTCACTTGCCTTGTGTCTAGGTTGGAAAATTATCTTGTCTCTCGGTCATACTCCTTTATAAGTTTGGTTTGTGGTCCCTGTTATTGAGTTAGTGTTTCCAAGACAGTTGTCGTGTCATCAATATGTTCAAAGAGAAGTTCAACCAAAAAATCCTTCTATTGTGTTGGCCATTTTTGCAGTCCTTAAGACTTCTATTGTGTCATCCATCCATGAGTCAGTCATGAATCACTTGTTACTCTGATCTACATCAAATCTTGTTACCCATTTTGTGTCATTGATGGGGGATACATTAAGGCCCTCCTGTGACGAGTCTTTTTCTGTCGAATTCAACTCATTATCCAGGAATTAGACTTAGAAACTAATTGGTACCTTGGAACTTGCATGCCTCAATGGCAGGTTTCCTCACTTTCAACAGTGGGTTTTCATTATTGACCCTTGATCAGGAGATTCCACCGAGTGTTCAACCTCAAATCATTGATTCACATTCGTTGGATTGTACTAGAGTACCTTGGTAGTCATTGACATTAATGGTGATTTATATCGCACTTGTTAACGGTATTCACTAATGATCGGTAATCAAGTGGTTTCTACCATGTTCGACTTCAGCACATGTATTCACATGGTTAGATTTGTACTATAGAGTGGTGGAGATGAAGACCCTGAATATTTTCTCACAGATTCAAGTTGCGTGGAGTATATTCAGTTTGTATTGTTGCATAGATCCACATTGTATGTCTCATGGATATGTTCAAATTTGAGTCTTTAACACATAGATCCACAATGTATTTTGGTGGTTATGTTCAGATTTGAGTCATAATGGCATGGATCCACAGCGTATGTTTTGTGGCCATGACCTGTATTACTTGACATGGATCTTCACATGTCGACATTTATGCTTTGATTCATTTCAATTCTGAGTATGGGAATGCCTACGTCGGTGATGATATATTATTGTACTGTATTTTCTTGTTTGTTGGCAGGTTTTCGATCGACGTGTTCCTTGTTCCCTACACACACTCGACAAAGTATTTCAGCTATCACTCTGTTCTAACTTCATACTTTGGGGGGCTCTCTGTTACACATTGTTTTCGTCACCCTTATGATTGTTAATGATGTAAACCTATCTGTTGCCTTCAGAAGGGTCAGTGGCCTAAATTCCTAAAGAAAGAAGAGAGAAGAACTTTTCCTAAGAGATGAAGCTGTGTTTTCTTCTATAAAAACCCTATTTTGGGGGATTTATGCAAGCTGCACCATAGCTAGGGTGTGGAAATGCCTTATTTCCATAGGCTGCACTATAGCTAGGGCGCGGAGTTTCTGCGAGCTACACTATAGCTAGGTCTCAGCAACATTCGTATGTGGGAAAAATGAGAATTTTCTTGATGCTTCTAGAAGGAGAAGCTTCTATGGTGAAGAGGCCTCTGAATGGTTTGGATATTACTCACTTTCATTATTTAGTGGGATCATCCTAACCTCCTCACCTTATCCTCTTCAACTTATAAAAGGAGAGGAGCTCTCATGGAGAAAGTTAGTTGGTTTTGGAGCTTATCTTGAGTTGGATTTGGCTTGGATTTATTAGCTTGGTTAGAGTGGCTTTGATATTTTCTTTTGTCAAGATAGATGAAAGATCTATAGTCTCATAATTCTTGGATCAGAAGTGTGTGGGAAGCAAGGAACTGTTGGAAGAAACCTTATGACATCAAGGCATCCGGTTGTAATCTCTCTTCCTATTATTTAATATAATACAATGGCATTCTTCTTTCCCATAGAATTATCTTTATTTTATTTCATAATTCCTTGATCATATGCATAGGTTGTCATTGAATATAATTCTACTGCTTTCACTTTGGTTGGTTTGTGTCTCACTGCAGGATCAGTATCACAAGAGCACCGGAGAGAAACGGGAACAAAAAAGACATAAGGAAGCGACATTTAAAGGTATGTCTATCATCTTTTGTTTGGTAGTAAATTTGATGATTAGAGCCTACGGAAAGCGCCATGTCCTGTCGTGTTTTGTTCTAGATCTAGATGGATCTAGGGGGATTAGTCTATGTCCGTATTCACTTATTTACCCATTAACAACATGTACCAATACCTTGAACCATGCATCAACCTATACCTCAACTTGTAGTCAACCTGTGCCATAAAAAAGTGCATCAACCATGCACCAACCTGTACCTCAACCTGCAAACCTTCCTTAACTTTAACAACAAGAGACTATCATTTTCATCAAACTTTGCTTTAGTCTCACATGACTAGTTTTGGATTAGTCAACAACCCTAAGTTGAAAGAATCATAACTATGTACCTGTAATGAATAAAGATCTGAAAATAGTACACAATGTTCTTCAGTTTTTTTTATGTAATTCCTCCAGGTGTCACTACTTGGAACCTCTCAAAAAAGGAGTTATAGAAAAAATGGCATACCTTGTTGAATTATGGCTTATTATAGAGAGCAAACTTGTAGAGCGTGCCCCGCACGAAATATTTGTTGTATGGATATGAAAATTTTACACATAATACTACAAATTGTACTCTAACCAACACATTTGGTTTTACTGAATTTGGATCTGTTATGAAGAATTTATGATGTTTTTACCTGAAACACCTGTTTTAGACTAGTTTCAAGACTAGCCACAAACCCTATTTTCCGCGGAGTGTAACTCCAAAAATACAACGACCCACAAGCTGAAATTTGTACCACAACTACTTGGATATGTTTCTTCAATGGTCTCTCAATTTCACGACCTGAATCATTCTAGAAAAAAATATTATTGTGAAAATGGTGAGATGACCTATAAATAGCATACCTTAGAAAGCATCATCAAAAGAATTTATCCTCCCTTGAATTTCGGCCTTCTTTACTTCACCTTCCCTCTGAAATTCAGCTTAGATATCCTTTGGTTACCTTAGTCACCTATAGATATTCAATATGCTCAAGTGTGATTAAAATGAGAGAGCCTTGCCTGTTATTTATACTCTCCAAATAGCTTCCTTAGAAGCATATTCTAGGCCACTTTGTCCACATAGCCACTTTGTCCACATAGTCACCTATGTCCAAATTTGCCCATTTTTCCACTTGTCCATGTATCCAATAGCCACTTTACCACTTAACCCATTTTCCTCATTTTAGGGTTAACTTTCTTATGACCACTTTCCATAATTAGAAAGTTCTATATTTACTTTATTATTTAAATAATCCTCCTTGACTTTGTCACTTCACTTTATTATTTAAATAATCCTCTTTGACTTTGTCACTTCACTTTATTATTTAAATAATTTCTTCTTTACAAGCACTTTGACTACTTTGACCTTTTGGGGTTTCAATCCAATCATATGAGGGTCCTTCAACTTCGTAAGTCCATAACTCTCAAACCGTGAGGAGTTATGTGACGTTCCACATGCCACCGGAAGTGACATGACATGTACTATCCATATGGAATAGTATTGCCTGAAAATATATCAAAACTCATACCATTATACATCAAACAAACTTGGTTCCATTACCCAAACCTTTGTGCTACCAGAATTCGCTACCAAACTTTCTTCAAGGGTTGACATCAATGAAAACCAACCCAATTAATCAACACTAATTACATTTTACCTTGACCAAGATATTCCTAGGCTTCCCCACTAGATTTCTTTCCAAATAAAAGTACATTCACGTGGGACAAACATTTTTTTATGTGTCACTAATGAAGGAACCTCTACCTATGTTATGTCATTGTCTTATTGAAAATTCTTGGGTTCTATAGAGATTTTTCCAACTTCTACCATGTTGAAATCATTTGATGCTCATGCTTTTAATCCACATGGAATCATCATCACCTTTCCTATAGATTTAGGTTGAAATACTATTTAAATTGAGGTTGAAGTAGTCAACACTCCTTTGGACTATAATATTCTATTAGGTCATAATTGGTTTTATGTGATGATCACATTTTTGTCCTTGGCACATTCACCCTCCCTCCACTATTCAATTTTTTTAACTCATATATCATATATATGATTTCATTGGGTACTATTAAATCCCAAAGTTTGTCCTCAATGTCTAATTTTATGGCATATCTTGTGCTTCAGCACTTGAACTCTTCTAACATATTTTTTGTAAATAGGGACCCTTGGGTATTTCCTCATCCATCATATATTGAGTCTTTAGGGTAAAGTGTGTTGTTAAGTGTGTTTGAGATTGAATGTCAAGCTATCCAATTGAATTTCGCTGTATATTATCAGAATCTCCATAATTATATGGAATATGATCATTTCACTTCACCCATCTGAGTCGTCAACCCTCTCAATTCACATGATTTATTATATGTTGAGATTCATTTTGATGAGGCTATATTTAAATCCATGAATGGGTCCAAAATAATGTGGGAAGATATGAATCATAGATCATTTTTCCTTCTTAAATTGGAGAAATTAGAGATTGGCATGCAAATCCTAGTTTCATTCGATGACCTTGAGTGGTACTAATTCCCCATCCTAACATGTGATGTGTATGTGGAAGGGAATTTGGTGAATATTTCTAAAACAATTCTTGGCGATATCTCAATGAATCCAAGTTTAGTCGAAAACATATTGATTGGTGCAGATTGTTCTCCTAATGAAATTGAACTTTTCACTTCCATTTTTAAATAGTTTTGTGATGTTTTCACTTGGTCCTATGAGGCAATTATAGGCAGAGATACTCATATTATCGAACATGAAATCAAAACATATGATGGTTCTAATTCTATTGAAAAACAATTGTGGCCAATTAATTTGAAGAAAGTAGCTACCATCAAGGTAAAGGTTGAAAAACTGCTTCATGCTAATTTCATTTACCTGGTTCTTTTAACATAATGGGTTTCTAATCTCATTCCTAGTTGCTAAGAAACAAGGAAACCCCTAAAATAGGTTTTTTATTTTGGTTGTAACTTTCCTCATGGGGCTAGCCCCGTGACCAACACTACTATTTTTCATGGGGGAAGTGGGGTTGGGGGATTTATGAATTCTATTAGGTCACAAGGCCCATCATCCATCCACCATAATACATTTTCCAACACTTGGTTTCCATTCTTGTATATCTTGACCTTAATATATTTATAAGTGGAAAATTGAGGTCTAAAATGGGCCTCCTAAGGAAAATAATAAAATATGAGTTATGGATTTTCAAATGGAAATAAAGAAAACTACTTTTTTAATCATATTTCGACTTATATTCTTATTGGTTTACACAAATTTCAAGTGTAGGCACTTGTTGGATGTGGCTGTAAATTCTACATCCAATGAGTGTCGATTATACATACTTTTGATAGACCCATAGTGAGATACACTGGAAATACCTGAAAGAAACACATTTTTCATGTATTTCTAGTGTGTCTCATTGTGGGTCTATCAAAAGTATGCAAAGTGGGAAATCATTAGATGTGGAATTTAATTATACATATAACAAGTGCCTACACTTGAAATTTGAGTAAACCTATAAGGAGATAAGTAGAAAATACAATTAAAAAAATTAGTTGTCTTCCTTTCACTCCAAAAATATTTACCCTTATGGTTGGCATAATCATCTTGAATCCTATTGGCTCTTTTAAAGTTGATTTTGATAGTATATTTTTTGTTTGATGCCCATTTTTTACCTCAAAATTTCCCTAATTAGTATATCAATAAACAAATGACCCCATTCACCATCACCCATGATGGTTAGTTATACCAACTAAATTTCCATCAAACATTCCCAAATTTGATGGAAAATTCGAAGAAGATCCTTCTATCCATGTCACGATGTTACAGCTATGGTTTTCATCTAATGTTAAGAACCAAATATCAATATAGCATAGAAAAACCTCAGAAAAAGTACTCAACGCCTTGAAAAAGAGATAAGTTCAGATAATAAGCCTCTTCGAGGGGGCAACCTCCTTTTACCCACTTAAATGTTCAAGTACAAGATGCTTCAAAATGAAAATGTCTCCTTGGAATATATAGGAGACTAGGAGGTATAATTACAACTAATGGCCTAAAGACGACATAAATAAAATAACATTACTAATATAATATGCCCCAATTAAGGGGTAATGAGCCAATATTAGGGCTTAACATGCCCCTCCCCTTGAGACAAGT
>ML791512.1:255221-280207 GCA_009831015.1 Picea engelmannii | reverse complement strand
TTCCATCTGGTTGTAGCCAGAGAAACAAGGGTGGCAGGGTGGTGCTAGGGAGAATAGGTGTTCTCTGTTATGCAGGTTGGAGCCTGTGTAACTGGAAGTTGGTGCTTCCATCCAGTTGGTGCTGGAACTTTCAGGAAGTTGGTCTTCCATCTAGTTGGTGCTGGAATACTCAGGGAGTTGGTGCTTCCTTCTAGTGGGTGCTAGAGAAACCAGAGAGTTGGAGCTCTCAAACAAGTTGCAGCTTGTAAAATAGAGGTAGAAGCCTCACATTGAGTTGGTGCTCAATTTTAAATGATGTACAGAACTGAAAAAGACTGCCTATCATTTCGAAGAAGAAGAGGTTTTCTCCCTTTATGGGTTTCCTCGTGAAAATTTGTCTTTGTGTGTACTTTATGTGTGACTGATGGTCTTTATTTTTACTGTTCATATGCTATATATTGTTGATGACCACATGAAGAGAGATTAACAATGTTTAATAAGTATAAAATCGTTTAAGCTCACANCAGTTGTTTTAGTAATTCCAACATGACTATCATACTAGTAATTAGTCAAAATCAAAGTCAAAAGTATTAGATTGATTAAGGTTGAGATTATAGAGTTTATTCTCTAACTTGAATTCCTGTCAAGTAAGCATATTATCTTAGTACAAAGGACAGGTTGAAGAGAATACTTGTCATATTGAGTGAGGGAAACTCAGAAGAAAAACAACAACACTCATTCTTGAGGACAAGAATCCAAGTTTCAGGTTTGATTGATTAAGTTGATAAGATTAAAATTTACACATGTCAAGTTTGATTACTTACTCATTACAAGTAAACATTATAGTTGAGAGAGAAATCCTTGAATTTTTTTATACTTGGTAGCATGTGAGCATTATTGAGATAAATTCTTATTGTAATCATTTACCAGATATAACTAACATCTCCTCTAGGAGAAACCTCTTGTTTTGTTTCCAGGTTACCATGGAGGAATGATTGATCACAACACTAGAAGAGTGTTTCTCTCATTAATTATTATTGTATTTCTTACTTTTTACCCGTGTTTCAGGAAGGTCACAAGTGATATCTCTGAAGGAGCTACTATGACGGTTTTTCTCTCTATTATTTTTATTATTATTATAAAGAGTATTATTCGTGTCTATTGTTTCTCCCTTGTTGTTCTTGTTTCGGGTAGGTCACAAGTGATAACCCTGAGGAAGCTATAATGACAGTTGCATGAGGCAACATATTAGATGAGACATGGAGAAGACTATCCAAGTTGTATACATGACCATATACATCCATGTACCAAAGAATATGAAAAAGAAGCTACTTTTGAGATATAGAGTATCTCATATGGAGATTGATTGTAAGGAACAAAAATCTCCAAAAGATGACCAGAGATTAGAATAGAACTCATAATAGACTTGGTCAATGAATAATGAGCCATCTTGACAGGAAGAAAAATTTGTTTGAATTCTGACTCATCTTTTCATATTAAGACTTGGTATTCAACACCAAGTATATTCTGCAGAGACTATGAAGTTTTTGTAGACTTGGGAGAAATCAAGACTCGGAGTAAGCATGATCTCATAAAGGATCAAATGGGAAAAATAGATTCCCTCCAGTACTGACAGACACATGCCATGAGTTGAGAACACTATATCGTAGATTTAGGGACCTCTAGGAGACATGAAATATTTTGAGAAGATTACCTTGTTTCAATGACAAAGGAGGAAGCCCGTTAGAAGGACTGGGATATGGATTTTTCCTTGAGACCAGAAGGGAAGTCAGTGGTGATTTACAAGATTGATCTAACATATCAAGAATGTTTCAAATAACAATATAAAGATGTAGAAAGTATGATTTGTGTCCAGAGGAATCTCCCAGCAAGAGGGACAAGACTATGACAAGACATTTCTCCATAAATTAAAGAAAGAGTTCCAGTATTCATGAAGACAACCAGAACAACCATGATTTTGATACAGTATGAGATTCTAGGGGTGTAGTCCCTTTATTTGAGATTGAGTTACCTCCATGAAATAAGAAAATCTACCTTCATTATTAGTTGTTGAGCCACTCTCAGTTTCAGATGAGTTATATTGCTACTATATGTGGATGATTTATTCTTGATAGGAGAAGAAAATATCATCATAGACACCAAGAAGAAGCTCACTGCAGAATTTGAGATGAAAGACCTAGGCCCAATGCATTATTTATTAGGTCTTGAAGTTTCGTAGAGCCCAAAGAATATCTTCCTTAACCAAAGGAAGTATGCAGTTGAAATACTGAAGAGATTTGATATGTTGGAATGTAAATCCATGACCACACCCATGGAAATGAATTTGAAGCTCCTGGTTGATACTTCATCAGAGTTGATTGATGTTAATCTATACAGACATATTATTGGATCGTTGATGTATCTGATGAATACCAGGCCATATATATGCTTTGTTGTGAACACCTTGAGTCAGTATATGGTGGAGCCCAGACGTGTTCACCTTATAGATGCAAAGAATGTGATGAGATACCTAAAGGGTATGTTGGATTATGGTATTTTTTATACTAGAGATCATGACTTCACACTATTTGGTTATACTGATTCATATTGGGATGGAATTGCTTCAGAAAGAAAGAGCTCTTTAGGATTTTGTTTCAGTTTGGGGTCAACCATGACTTCATGACAAAGTAGGAAGAAATCCAGTATTTCTCTAAGCACGACAGAAGTGGAGTGCACTGCATCATGTTTTGCCATTTGTGAAGCCATGTGGGTTTGGAAGTTGTTGACAAGTCTGTTCGATCTAGAGATGGAATCCACTGCGATTCTATGTGATATCTAGAGCTATATAAGGATGAATAAGAACCCAGTGTTCCATGATAATTCAAAGCACATAGAGATATGGTACCACTACATTCGTGGTATGGTGCAGAGGGGAGTTGTAAAGCTCCAATATGTCGAAAAAGATGAGTAAGTTACAAATGTGTTGACCAAGCCTCTGTCTCGTGTGAATTTTGAGTACTTTTGAGGCAAGCTTGGTGTAATATAAAAGGATCACCATCAAAAGGGGGAGTCATGTTGATGATATTATGGTATCCTGATGAACATCGGGTAGCTCCATTAGGATTTGATATCCTAGGGGATTGATCATCCCTAGGTAGATCCCAAAGGTCCGGTAAGGACATTCTGTCAGCGTACTTGTGCATGTATATACCATTTGTGGTCAATAGTGGTAGCTTTGTCAGGATTTTATATCCTAGGGAATCTTATGATTCTCGAGAAGATCCCAAAGGTCTGATAAGGATGGTCTGTTAGAATACCACGTGGTATCTTGTTAGGATTTTATATCTTAGGGAATATTATGATTCCTAGGCAAATCTCGAAGTTCTGGTAAGGACGGTCTATCAGATTACCACGTGGTAGATTTTTAGGATTTTAAATCCTAGGGAATGTTGTTATTCCTGGGTAGATCCTGAAGGTCCGGTAAAGATGGTGATGATGTTGCCTCATTCTGTTACCACATGTTTATGATGATGTTGTTCCAACCTCATGTTGATGATGGTTTTGTTCCAACTTCGTGTTGTCGATGTTGTTGTTCCAACTTCGTGTTGTTGTTGATGATGATGTTGTTCCAGCTTCATGTTGTTGATGATGATGATGTTACTCCAGCTCCGTGCTGTAGATGATGATGAGAAAAAATTTCGATGACCTATAGATATGATCGACAGTGTTCTCGAGGTTGGTGACGATGTCCCCTCTTATTGATGTTGTATTGAGTCCAGTTAGTTGTTGTTGATGTTGTCAGTAGAATACCCTTCTTGTTAAGGGGGAGTGTTGAATTATTGTAACTTCAAAGAATATTCTAATTATATTTGATTCATTATTGTATAGATCAAATCCCCTTTTGTGGATTGATCAAGTCGGGTCTTGTATATATCAAATCCCTTTTTGTGGATTGGTCAGAGTCATGTCAATATTTATTTGTGTATTATATTTATTTAGGCCCTATTGTTCCTTTGTAAAAGTCATCCCTATTGAGCCTTGAAAGTTAAATGTAAAATAAGAGGGTAAAGTGATAGGTCGGCCTAGACCTAATCATAGGATGGTCAGACAATTATTTATAAGAGAGGCTAGTGCCTCATTTGGACACTCACCACACTAGCTTTGCAACTATGAAGAAGTGTGAAAGTCTTCGAGGAACTGCTACTACAACTAAGTGTGACATCAAGAAGGGTTTTTGGCCTATCTCTTGGTATTTATTGGTTAAGTGGATTGTTACTCTTCCTATTGAAGGAGTAGAGGAGGATCTTATGTTTGGTATTTGGTCTATCTATATTGATGAAGTTTTGTTGGGTTTTCTTCCCCATGAGGGCTTCCTAGGATAATCTGTGTGTCTTTATTGTTTCTGTGATTTCCTCTCTTTCAGTGATCTTATTTATACAACTTAAGTGCTAAATGATTGTCCTAATAAAGAAGAACTATAATTACTAGTTGTATAATTAAAAAATTCAATAGTTTGGTTGAGGACTGTTGGTTTTTTTGTTGGTTGTTGGAGCATTGGTCTTAATGTTATTTGCAACTAGGTTTGACGTACTTGGTTTGTTGTTGTTGGCTGAAGAGGAAGAGTTGTTTTTATTGTCGATGGGATTTGGAGCTTGAGTGCTTCGTTTCAATGCAGGAATAATGGGTGTGATCTTTCTGAGGGGAGTATCAAACTTTGGATAAGACGTATTGGGGACAATACCTTTGTTGTGAATATTGTAGTCTCTAGGGGTAGATTTTAGAACTAGAGAATCTCCTATAAAAACTTCTTCTATGTGTTCATCATCTGAGTCAATACACCAATACAATAAGGTCATAGCAGACTCTGGGGGTACCTCTTTAGTGGTTTCTTTGTTTTCAATTCTATTGGATTGTTCATCACTTAATATTTATTGGTCTAACAATTGATTAATGACCAAATTCATGGGTTAACCCACTGAGTGCATGTATTTTTGAAGTTATTTTTATGGTGATACAGACAGAAGTTATCATTGTTGAAGGTATCCAGGTTTAGCATAAGTTGTTGGATGTCGTGCGTCTTGGCATAGTTGTTGTTCCTTTTGAATAAAGGGTGAAAAGTTTTGGGTCTTGAAGGAACTTCCCCATCATTCTTCTTGAGATCAACCACTTTTTTTTGACAACTTCTTGATTAACTTAACCACACTATCGATATATTTTGGTTCCTTTTCAAGGGGTTTCATTAGAATTAATGGTTTCTTTCCAACTGATTTCATTTATTTTGAGTATGGGTGACTTTCATAATAGGATAACGCATTTTCAACAGTTTCATCTTCTTCAAAATTCCTAGCTAAAGTTTTGTTTCTAGATTGTTTAACAAACATGCCTATGGAAGGGATTAGGGATGAAGAGTAGTATTTGATGGCTAGGGATTGTAAAGGAGTTGTCTCGGCCATAAAATTAGTGAGGATTGTAGTGAATCATTGATTTAAGTTAGTCACTTTATCCCTTTTCTCCATTTTTATGGCTCCTAACTCTTTATATAAGGCAACAGTGGTTTTCTCTCTCCAAATTTTCCAATGAAAGCATTTTTGAAGTCTTCCCAATTGGTTATGGAGTTAGGCGGCAGGTTAAAATACCATGTGGATGCTCTTCCCATGAAATTGTAAGGAAAAAATCTACAAACTATGTCCTCGTGACAAACATTGAGGAGGCGAGTAGCTAAAAAGAAATTATTTATGTGATCTTTTGGGGAACCAAGTTTGTCCTGGTCAAATTTTGGAAGGATTTTTTTCAGTTTTCTGGGCATTTTGTGCAAAGGTTCTGATAAATTCATAGCACCTTTAGACAACCATGGTAGAATCACTACCCTGTGTTCTTGTCATTCTCCCATGTCGTACTCGGAATTAATTTCTAGGTTTTCACCATTGAAGTTATGTCCGGACTTGGGTGAGGTAGGAGGAATCTAATTCAAAGATATAGGTACTTCTTGGAAAGATGTCTCAATCATATCTTATACATAGTATACAAGAATGTTAGTTTGATTACGAGGTTGTATCGTGCAAGTAGTTCCCCTCCTTGGGAGATCTCTAGTTATTGGTAGTTTACTAAGAAATTTAATTTATGCATGGGTAATACTTTTAATTTCAGTAAACTCTTCGTAGGGTACAAGAAACCAAGTTTCTATTTGAGTTTCGATACTTCCAGCAACACTTTTGAATGTGGGGTTTGTATCCTCAAAGGTAACATCTTGTTCTAAATTGATATGAGAAAAAAGTGTTGGAACAAGGGTGTTTTCAAAAGAATGGCCATGCATATGAAGTGAGTATATGTAAGCCATACAAATTCAGGCCCTCCTTCTAGCGCTAATTCTGTTGACAGAGCATAATTTCCCAACAACAGTAAAGGGTACTCCTCGGTACAAAGTCCCAATTAGACCAAGCACTTTTTGGTTTAGGAGACCCATCCGAATTCTGGCCTGACTTCCATTATTGGTTGTGAGGGTGAAATATGGTTGGTTTTTCAAATGAAATATGTAGATGAAGACTACATAAATTCATAAAATCTAATCTACCTTTAATCTATCCTAGCCTAGCTATGATAAAATTATCATAACTAAATGAGTTGTAATGAAACTAAAATATGAAAATATCCCTATCAGATAGTTGTCATGAAGGTGCATAGTTAGAAACACATGCATAGAAATATATAACCATAAAATTCTAAATTATATTTCTGCATACATCAACTCATGTACTCAGGACATGAATAATAAGAAAGAATAACAAAACTGCAAGAGTAACATAGAGAAACATCTATAAGAAAAGCATGTTCTTACATTCCATGTGAGTAGAAAACATTCTACTGGAAATATTTCTCAACAAACAACAATGCATAGGATTTATTCTCTCTGTTACAATTTGGCCCTGAGGGATTCTAAATATTCATTAACATAGTATACTTCATTGAAATAGTTATCGATCTTATACAATGTTTAAAGAGCCCCTAAAAAATGGGTCTCTTTCCTTGTTTATACAATTATTCCTAACTATTGAAAGTGACTTCTTGCATTCCTCAATAAGTTGTTACAAAAAGAGACCTTCCATCTTTCTTTACTAGTGTTGTGACATATGTAAGGAAAAACACAAAGATGAAAGTGGTTGGAAAAATACAAAATAGAACACAATTAACAACAATTTTCAATTGTTATTTTGTCTTATTCATGGATCCTTGTCCCTGATGTATGTTTTCCATATCTCCAATTGATTGTATAGAGACATGAATCTACGGTATGACAATTCCTCAAGGGATGTTTCATGCAGGGTCATTTTGTCTTTGAGGGTATATGTATCTTTTGATAATGTATCCATGAATGCTTGAATCATAGGATGGACATTGGTTGGTTGTATGAGATGTTGCTTGATTAATTCTAGCATTACTTTGGTGGTTGAATCGGCAATTTCTCTTATGTAGATTGTACTTCTCTATATATTATCAACCAGTTCTTCCATTGGGATCATTTTTACAAGGTCTTCTAATGGGGGGGAGTTGGCACCTTTTGATCAATTATTGTGTTTCTTTGTGCAGTCACAAACATATCTCCATCGATCTATTTTTCTCTTTGTTCGCCCTTTGTCCATCTTACTGACATCACTCCAATGCATAAAGATATGTCTGTCTTTCCATGCTCAAAGGGCAAGGGAGATCGAATGGTGCATCTAGATTCTCTGCAATCCATTTATCTACATCATCCATACCCTCCCAGATGGTGTTGAAATGTGTATTTTTGGTATGTACTATGTTATGTTGATCAATGATTGTGGAAATTATTTGTTGGAATAAGTGCATATGGGTTTACATGTCAATGATAGCCTCTTCTAGTTCTATTCTAACCTTATTTTCACTATCCTTGAATATTTGCAGGCTTCCCTCATGAATCTTTACATGTTGGATTTGTTCTTCTATATCTCTTATCCTTGTCTCCTTTTCTATATTTTGGCGATGTAATTTCCTAACATTATCTTTTTTCGTCGTCATGAAAGTTGTGTCGACACATGCTACAGAGACCAGGTCTTCAATAACATTTCTCATCACTAGGGTTTGTGTAAGGACTAACACTGGATTTCCCCCTATGATTGGCACTTTTATTATTTTCTCTTGCTTGATCCTACGATGGGTCTTATCATATGTGAACATATTTAGATTTGGTACTTCACTTGGTCTAAATGGGGTTCAAATCCCCATCCTATCCCAGTGAATTGTGTATGTCCACAAACCCATGCTATTAATATCTTTGGGATATCAATGTCGATCGATGAAGCATCATTATTACTTACTTTGTTTTATTTCTTGTGTTTCTCTTCAGATGTCCTTTCTACATCTTCACTTGTTGATTTTTCTAACGATGTTTCCTTTTCTTCTTTCTCGTCATTTGTTTTTTTAGTGGCCTCTGTCTTAGTTGTTGTTGATGTTGCGTCATCTTTAGCCTTAGCATTAGTTTCATCTATTTTCCTTTTCTTTTCTATTGTATCTTCTTTTTCTTGTGGGTCTTTTCTTTCTTTCTCCTCTTTTTATCCTTTATTGTCTCTTCTTCTTGAGTTGATCCTAATTGCACCAATGTAGTTGCAACATATGTATTTGTTGTTTCTTCTTTTGTTGCTTTCTTATTGGATTTTTCTCATTCCTTGTCTTCATCAACAATCCTTCCCATAGTTTTCCCTTTTCTTTTCATAATTACTTCGTCATAGGTCATGGCTCCGTAATGGACCTCTTCTTCCTCCCAAAATTTTGAAGTATATTCCCAGGGCACGTCAAGCTTATTGAAGTGTTCCTTGACTATTTTCTTCAAGTTGTGCCTCCTGAACCTCTCTTCCCTAAAGTGTTATGAGAACAATGTATCCACTTCTTTCTGGGCCTACATGGTGTTGTTGAATGATTAAGTGCCAATACATAATGGGAGCATGGGGGATATAGCTTTGTTATCTCTAAAGAGTATTACGTTGAATATATTGATTATTGTCTAATAAGATACCTCCTGGAGAACTATTTTGTCTAGGACAAATCGAGGTATTAGATGCAATGCTTTCATGACCCCATATATCCTGATGTATGTTCCATGCTCCATCAGGTACCAATACCCTATCCTCCTGATTACGACCAATGTTTTGTCGATCATACATGGGGATGGCAAGAAGAATATGAACTTGTACAATGGGTCTAGAATTTCTCACTGATATTATGATATTTTTTCATGTATTTGTGCTCTCACAATACCTTGCAATATATTTGTATAGTTGGGTCTGTTGGTATGATGACATATGAAACTTTAGAAAAGTCCCAGGGTGTGCTTTGAAAACTGATGTGATTTCCTCTGCTAATTTGGTTGACAGAATGTCATCCCAATTGAAAGATGATACTTTGTCTACACAATAGTGAATAAGGGGCATATATGATAGCGATAACTTGGAGGCATATGGATCTTTGTATAACCTCCATAGCATGGCCACCATATACTTATATGGATTTCTTAGTACGGTCGTAAGGTATCCACCTGTTGGTATAA
Source organism: Picea engelmannii (assembly GCA_009831015.1). NCBI lineage: Eukaryota > Viridiplantae > Streptophyta > Pinopsida > Pinales > Pinaceae > Picea > Picea engelmannii. The sequence continues at coordinate 270,669 of ML791512.1, read as the reverse complement.
GATTAAATTGTTTATCTATATTGTACTAGATACGACACATGTCTTTAGCTATATGTTTGAATCCCCAGAAAATTTTGTTTTCCAACATCTAGTTTCCTTTCTCTAGATGATAAAACTTTGCTAGGTCTTTGGGATAGAATGAGGATATAGGCTCTCCCCTAGCGTTGCAAATGTATCTATTTCCTAGATCCACGTGTTTAAGAATCTAGGAAATAGTGTCATCACAACGGAGTACTGCAGCATGGGCTGGTACTATATGAATTCCATATCTCTTTATGTTCTTTAAAACCTTGATTTCATCTTTATCTTCTGCATCGATGGAAAAATTATATTTTTTCAACATCTGGTAAACATTGTCCCATTTAAGCACATCTTCTCCATTTTCCAGGAATCCAATTGTGTCGTCGTACATCACTCATGCGATGTCAGGTTCATATTCATGTTGGAGGCCACTTTCGGAGGCCTCTGTGGCAGGAACTTTGTTGTTTTCCTTATTCCTTGGAAACATATCTTAATATTCCATGAATATACAAAATTAGTTCAAAGACAAAATTAAGCGATAATAATAATAATGGTCATATGTGTGTATAACAATAATCATATTGAAGTAACCAATAGAAATGTACCTGAGGATTCACTTGAGATAATTCTAGGTGGAATATCATCATCTGAAGATGAGTGTGTGATAACAAGCATCATGGAAATCTAAGTCTTAGTGAAAATAAAAGAGAAAAACCCATACTAATAATGAAAGTTATATTGGCAAAAGGTTGAAAGGTTTGAAACTGGAGAAGTTTGTATGAACTACTTCGAACTTCGATGCACATCACAGAAGCTTATATTAAGTGTGTCAATGGGTTATTGTGCACACCAATGAATTTTGTGTGAGAATATATGGTGTACACTTGACAATTTTATGTGAAAGCCTTTGAATTCATCAGAGCACTTTATGCAAATTTTGTTGGTGGGTAAGTGTGGAAATCAGAGAAGTTAGTGTAAATTCTTCCAATTTCTTAATTGTGTACACCATATGGGTTAATAAAAAATCCCTTGGGTTAAACTGAAGAACTTCATGCAAAGTGTGTCAATGGCACTACCAAAGTTCGTCACAAGCTCTCTGATGTATTACATTCCCTAACCAAGCTAGTAGGGTTTGTCTCAACTCCTTCGGTGAAGACCAGAGGAGTTTTTTCCAATATCTATAAAGGGACTAAAGCGGTTCAAGTTAAATTCTTTGGTTTCAAAATAATTTTCAAAAAAATTACTAATTCCTAGCGAAAGGTTCTCCATGTTTGAGTTTTAGGGTTTGATTCATATATATCCAAGGACCAAGGAAAACCAATATTGATTCTCACTGAGCTTGGAGGATAAAGGAAAACCAATATTGATTCTCACTGAGCTTGATTTTCCCTAGGGTATGAGCATCATCACATAAAGGGTCAAAAATATGCAAGGTTGATGGTATTAGAGTTTCAAGAGTTGGATTTAAAATATTTTCATTTTTCATGGAAGAGAGAGACAGTGACTGACTAGGGATTAGACCTTAATGGGATATGTCAGAGAGTTGTTTGGCATCGCAGGATAAGTCTAGAACTCTAAGGCAACTTTCCATTTGGGAGAGGTAATGGGAACGGTCAAAGATGGGTGAGGAAAGGCACTACTGGCTTGGAATATGGTGACTCAAATATGATAATTGGTGGATTGTAAGTTTGATTTAAAACCTTAATGAAAATAGTTGGATGGGGTGGCCATCCCAGCTATTCTAAAACCTTGGTTTTGAAACAAAAAACCTAACCTTAAATTCCTATGAATAGGTAAATATGGGGACAAACTTTAGGGCATACCTAGCAGTCAAATTACACATGGACAAGGGTAATTTGATGATGTGATGCCTTCATTCCTTGAATAGATTAATGATGCACTTTCTTTGGTGCTTTCTATCTTTCTTTTTCCTCATGGGAACTAAAAAATATGGCTAGACGATTGGGAGAGAACCCATTTTTATAACCATGTCAGGCAATAAATGCAACCGAAGTGGATTAGAAGTCTCCACCAGAAGGGTTAATGGGAAATCCTCCATTATAAACCAGAAGGAATTATGGGAAAGTCTCCAGTGTATACCAGAGGCTTTGACACAAAATGTGTTGATGAATATCAGAGAGGAAGATGGGAACTCCTCCGATTTGACTGAAGGAGTTTTTTATAAATCCTTCAGTCAAACTAGAGTTAGAATGAAGTTTCATGGTATGTGTCAGGAGAGGACAAGGGAAATCCTTCAGTTTAACCATAGGAGTTAATAAGAACTCCTCTAGTCAAATAGGAGGAGTTTACATATTTTTTCGTGATGAAAAACTTGGCATTTCGAAGGAGTTTGAAGAAAGTACTATGATGGTCACCAAAACACTTGGAAGGAACTCCTTAATACCAAAGGAATTTAAACTAATTTTCTAATGGTTAAAAATTAATCTTCAAAATTTTCCTAAGTGTCAAAAACCAAAATGAAATTTGTACCAAGCCAAGCAAACTTAAAGTGACCTATTTAGAGAGGGATTAGCCACGCTCAATCCTTAAGGAAAAATCAAAGTCAAGAAGTTTTTATAGAATAGAAAACGAGGCTCCATTTTCTTGGAGAGATAATTTATAAGTAAATGTAAAAGAAAAAGAAGGTTGTTGATGCCTGGCACAAGACCAGGCTATGCCTATGCTTTCCCACTATATTTCTTTCCAAACCCAAGTATCTTCGTGTGGGATAAACATATTTTAATTTGTTGCAAATGAATGAGCCTTCTCCTGTGTTATGTCATTGTCCTGTTGAAAATCCTTGGGTTCTCTAGGGTTTTTTCCATCGTCTACCATGTTGAAATCATTCGATGCTCATGATTTTAATCCACTTGGAATAATTTCCACCTTCCTATAAATTTAGGTGGAAATATTGTTTCAATTAAGGTTGAATTAGTCGACACTCCTCTAGGCTATAATCTTATATTAGGGCGTAGTTTATTTTATGCAATGATGGTAGTTTTGTTCTCGATATTTAGAGTCCTCCACTTTCCTCATCAAGTTAAAGTGGTTACCATAGATCAAATTTTATACTATACGCCTGATTCTAGAGCCAATGTTGAAACATATATTCCATTTGTTGGTGATTCCAAGAGTTCTTTCGATAGTATCAATCTTGGGATCTTTAAATATTCATCTCCAATGGGCACATTCACCCTACCTCCACCAGTTTGTTTTGTTAACTCATCTCCTATATGTATGATTTCATCGGGTACTATTTAATCACAATGTTTGTGCTCAGGAACTATTTTTATGGAAGATTATGTGCTTCAGTACTTGATCTCTTCTAGCATATTTGTTGTCAATAAGAACCCTTGGGTAGTGCCTCATCCATCAGAGATAGAGTCAATAGGGTCAAGTATGTCAATAAGTGCGGTGAAGATTTCCTATCAAGTTATCCAATTTATATCCACATAATATTATCAAAATGTCCATCAACCCCCCTAGTTCACATGATTTCTTAGATGTTGAGATGTGTTTTGATGAGGATATCCTTAAATACATGACTGAATTCAAAATATTGTGGGAAGATATGCATCATAGATCATTTTTCCTTCTTAAATTGGAGAATTTAGAGGTTGTCATGCAATCCTAGTTTCATCTAGTGATATCAAGTGTTACCAATGCCCCATCCTAACACATGATGAGTATGAGGAAGGGAATTTGGTGAATTTTTTGAAGACAATTCCCATCAATATCTCAATGAATCCAAGTGTCATCGAAAACATATTGATTGGTGCATATTGTTCTCCTAATGAAATTGAACTTTGCACTTCCCTTTTTAAATATTTTCACTATGTTTTGACTTGTTCCTATGAGGAGATGCTAGGAAGAGATCATTGGATTGTCTAACATGAAATAAGAAAATATGATGGTGCTAAGTCCATTCAATAGAATTTATGATCGGTTAATCTCAAGAAGGTAGCTACCATCAACATAAAGGTTGAAAAAATGCTTTATTTTGGTTTCATTTACCTGGTTCATTTAACAAAATGGGTTTCTAATATTGTTCTAGTTTCTAAGAAAAAAGGTACCATTTGAGTCTGTACTTGTTTTATGGATCTTCAAAAAAATTGAACAAAGGATAATTATCCTACCACATTCATTGATCATATCATCAATGAGTATGCCAACAGTGAAATATTTTTCTTCATGGATGGTTTGTCCTACTATAATCAAATTCAGATAAAAAGGGAAGAACAATGTAACATTGTTTTTATCTATCCTTAGGGTACTTTTTCAGATTGTAAGATGTTATTTGTTCTTAAAAAAATTGGAGCCGCATTCTAGAAATCCATGTCATATTATTTTCATGACATCAAACACATTGTTGAAGAATATTTGGATAATTTAGTCACTCAATCCCAGAGTCATGTTGATCATCCATCTCATCTTTGTATCATATTCACCAGATGTTGGTATCATAACATTCATTTAAATCCACATAAGTGTGTATTTTTTTTTTATATATAGGAGATTAATTGGTTTCACCATGTCCAATTTTGGGATCATGGTTGATCCTTTTAAGGCTAAGGAGATAGTTAAGTTTTCTTCCTTGTGTACTATTGGGAAACTTCAAAGTTTGCAAGGGAAATAAAACTTCATACAATGATTCATAGCGAATTATGTAGAGATTGAAAAAGGGTTCATGTGCCTTTTGAATAATGATGTACCTTTTATATGGGATGACCAAGAAAAAATCCCATTTGAATCTTTTGAAAGATATCCTTGATGTCATCCCCATTACTAAGTCCACTGAGTTACAATGAAGAAATTTTTCTTTACCTTTCCTTGTCTAAGTCAACCATTGGTATGGTTCTTGTCCAAGTGGATAGTTCACAAATAAAAAATGTCACTTATTACCTCAATATGGGCCTTGTCAGGCCCGAATTTCATTATTCACATGTCAAGAATTTAGCTTTAGCAATGGTTCATCTCTTCCAATGTCTCAGACATTACATCCTTCATTGCAAAACTTTCATTTTAGAAAACTCCAACCCAATGCAACACATTTTGAAATTTCATATCATTGGGGGTAAAAACTCGAAATGGATAGTCATCTTATAGGAGTTCAATTTGGAGTTTGCTACTTCGAAATCCAAGAAGTTTTTTTTGTCACAAAGTTGATTTCTTATCTTTCCAGAGGCATTGAAGAAACTGTGTTCAACAATTCCTTGCAAGAAATTTTTTTATTCCTCATTGAATTTTTCGACCCCTGGTATAGATATGTCTTGATATATATTCAAACTTGGTTATTTAACCCCCAGTTATCCAAATATGAGCATTAACATATTCGCCATTAAACCAAAATTTATCTCATCATTAGTGATACTTTGTATTGTCACATTGTAGACTTAGTATTGTATCGATGTTTAGTTTATGAAGAGGCTAAGAGGGACTTGAATGAATATCGTGTCGAATCATGTGGAATTCATCTTTTTAGAATAGCCATAGCATAGAAAATTTTGTGTGTGTGATACATTTTTCCATCCATATTTAAAGATTGAATTAATGCAGTCCAAAAGTGTCACCCTTGTACAATATTTACTCAAAAAATGTGTGCTCATCCTGCTCCATTACACCCGGTGGTTACCATTGTCCCATTATCAAAGTGGGGGATATACTTTAAGACATGTAAGCCTACTTTTGATAATGGTCACAACTACATCAATGTGGTTGTTGATTACCAAGTGGACTGAGGCTATGCCTACTTATTCAAATGATGATACCACAGTGGCTCGTTTCATATTCAACCATGTTATCACAAGGCTTGGTGTGCCTATAATGATCATTACTAATCATGGATTTCATTTTTGTATTAAAATGATGACTGAGTTAGTGGCAGTGTTGGGTTTTCATGATGAAAACTTGTCTCCTTTCTATCGTTAGTCTAATGTTCAATTCAAAGCCATTAATAAAGTTTTGAATACTATGATATAAAGGATGGAGGGAAAGCATAATACCAATTGGAACCTGTTTCTTTTCTCATCATTATGGTCCTATCAAACCTTAGTTAAATTGCATAGGTTCTATGCCTTCCCAACTTGTTCATGGAGTGGAGACAATTATTTTGATTAAATGAAAAATGACTTCATTGAAGCTAGCCATAAAACTCCTACCTAATACCTCTATGGAGGAAGAATGTCATTTATTTGTCTCATCTTGATGGACATCATCGAGAAGTTGCATTGGATAATGAGACTCATAAGAAGTATATTAAATCCCAATGTGATAAAAAAAACTCCTCCTCCCATCTTCATTGAGGGAGATCTACTTTTGGTTTATGATGAGGATCATGAAAAGGTAGGGGTAGTAAATTTTGAACCTCTTTGGCATGGTCCTTATATTGTGATCCATGTATTGAAAAAAGGGACCTATGTGTTAGTTGACGATGAAAATTTCCCTGAGCCTCACAATGAGCTCGATATAAAGAAGTATTAGTGGTATTAAATTTTGAACCAATTTGGCATAGTCCTTACATTATGAGCCATGTATTGCAAAACGGGGCCTATGCATTAGTTGACCATGAAGGAATTCCTTTGTTTGAATATTCACCAATATTGAGAGGGGGGGTGAATCAGTATTGATCAATTTTTACCATGTTTAACCTTAACATGTAAACATTAAGTTATCAACAATTTATCACATATGATTTCATTCAAGGTATCATCAACATATAACCACAGATACAAAATACACAACAGTTTTATGTGGAAACCCAAATGGGAGAAAACCATGGAAATATTTTTAATATATATCTTGAATATTACATCCAAAGGAAGCACCAACTTCCAAACTTCTCCAGCACCAACTGGAAGGAGGCACCAACCCCCTATTTATAGGATCCAACCTAAAGGAAGATACAACTCCCTAAATTCTCCAACACCAACTGGAAGGAGGATCCAAGCCCCTAGTTTACAAACTCCAACCTAAAGGAAGCTCTAACTCCCTAAATTCTCCAGCACCAACTAGAAGGAGGCTCCAACTTGAAGGAAGCTCCAACTCCCTATATTCTCCAACACCAACTAGAAGGAGGCTTCAACCTCCTTTCCTTTCCCCTTCCTTACTCCAAAAAATATAAATGAGAGAATCAACATGCCATTATTGTTGTCACTGAAACTAATACATCATCATCAACAACCTATCACTATTTTTGTTGTCGATATTGATACATCATCAAAAACAACATGTCATTGTTACGTTCACTTATCATCATCAAAATTGGTTCAACCACATAAATCTCATATGAAAAGATCTCCAAGAATATCCCCCAAATCATTTATCCAATATCATTAAGATATGCATTAATACATGTGCCAAACTATGCCTTATGCATGTGACAAAGCATCCATGATGTGCCTCAAACCATGTACCAATATATCCTAGATACACCTCATACCATGTGCCAAAACATGCCTTAATCATGTGCCAAACCATCCATTATATTCCTTAAATCATATCTCATAACCTCCAATATATTATTTAAGCATATACCATAACCTCTAAGCTACAAGCCTCTAAACAAATAGAAAACATACCTTTCATTATGTGAAATCTTGGAGTAGAAGATATCAGACCATTAGACCTTCCTCAACTTCAGCATCAAGAGAATAGCACCTTCTTCAAAATTTTGCACAAATATGTGATTCACCTATTGTCAACCTACAAAATGTTGGACACACCTACCACACTTAGAGGGGGGTGAATGAGTGTGGGCCTCTTTTTCCCAAAACTTCCCTCCTACACAAAACTCATTAGTTAGCATTCAACATTTTACTCATTGCACATTGTTGTCATTTATAACCAGTTAGATGTGAACACATATCAACAACATATATCAGCAATATATCATCAAAAATTCATCACCACAAGGAACACAAAGAACACAATATGTATGTACAATTTTCTTTTTATTACGGACTACAATCCTTGGGGGTTTTCAGCAACAACTAAATAGAGTACAACACTACAAGAGCACCAGCTTTATCATGCAAGACTCAACTTACACACTCAGCAACAATTGATATTAGGAAACAATCCTCAACATATATCAATCTGCAACAGGTACGCGACATGTCAGTAGTGCAGCTCATGTGTGTACACGCCATGGCTCACTACAACCCATGTATGTATGCAACCAAGGTATACAATAGCCTGTGTATACCTTCTGAGCTATTAGGGTTTATCCTTCAAGATTAACTCAGATCCTCTACAACCAATTCATCATTCTCTTTTGTCTCTCACTATCCAAACTAACCACCAGCCAGTCACAACACATCCAAGCTCTCCAATAACTTACTCATGCTCCACAACCAATCAATATGATTTCTAAATCAATCATGTATAAGAAACTAGTATACCATAGCAATCAAATCACAACTGAATCACAAGAGTACTGCTCACTCCATCAACCAACATAAACCACATCACAACAGTCATACCAAGAATTCCCTAAGAATTCACAACACAACAATCTATACTATCCATCAAGACAATAATGTAATCATACCAATGTCTTAGTGACAGATATGAGCTGATAGAATGCAGATCTGGAACTTGCTTCAGACTTCAACAACTTGTAATCAGCTCAACCAAAAATCTCCATGATTTTATCCACTGTACGCTCCATGTACACTGAAAGCCCACGTATTGTACGCACCCTATACATAGACAACTTGTGTATATGCACCCTATACACAAACAGCCTACGTACGCACCATAAAATAGGGTTTTTCTGTAATTCCAAGAATTCTGTCATCAAGATATTAGACTTGTTGAAACTTCAATGCATCCATGAGATCCTCCTCACTCTCTCTTTCTCATAATAGATCTTCAATCATGCTCAAGAGATCCACACCAAAGATGCTCTCACAAGAAGCTCTCCAAGAATACTCCAAAATATATTCTCACAAGAATCTCTCCATTGATCCACACAAAGGGATGATTTGCAAGAGTCCATAGCTATCTTATTTATAATTTCATCCTCTAGGTCACTTAACCCATTTCTAGGCCACTTAACCTATTTTCCTTATTTTAGGGTTAACCACTTTCCATAAATAGAAAGTTCTCCAATACTTTATCATTTAAATATTCCTTCTTGATTTTGTCACCTTACTTTATCATTTCTTGATTTTGTGAGTTCTCTTTATTATTTAAATAATCCACCTTGACTTTGTCACTTTACTTTATCATTTAAATAGTTATTTCTTCTTTTAAATCACTTTGACTTCTTTGACCTTGTGGGCTTCAAGCCAACATGTGAGGGTCCTCCAACTTTGTAAGGTCATAACTCTCAAACCGTGAGGAGTTATGTAAAATTCCACATACGACCATAAATGGCATGACACGCACTATCCATCTAGGATATTTTCACCAAAAAATTCATTGATCTTCATATCATTATTCCACATACAACCATGGGTCCTCCAACCATTCTTCTAGGATAACTCAATCCGCAAAGAGTCTTCCCGTGAGGGATTTCACCATAAGGGGACCACTTTGGAGTTCATCCATTTGTGCACCTTATCAATCATGATAAGAGAATAATGAGTCATCTATTCATTTTTTCAACAATGCATCATATACCAATGAAACCAGATCGATCCATCTTCATCATGTATCAATGACAACTCATTGATCCATCTTCATCTTGTATCAATGAAAACTCATTGATCCATATTCATATATGAATTATTATCAAGGAAAATACATATTATATTACATCAATTATCAATAAATCAATCCTTTGACATCAATCAATCAAACCATTGGCATCAATGACAACATGATCCAAAAATCTCCCCCCTATGGCATTGATGGCAATACCAACATTGATGTTAACACCAATTACCAATTATTGATGTCAACATGTAGATAAGACATTCTCTACATCAATAGTCAATGTGACTATCTCTTCCCATCAATAAACATCAATCACATCAATGTGATTAACTCTCCCCCTTTGACATCAATGGGAAAAGGCCATTCTCCTCTTGGGGTTGCTCCCCCTGTCTGAGTGCCTTTGATCTTCCTCTGAATAATATCTACCGTTTTGAACAAGAGATATCACTCTGATGTAATGCTGAAGATACATTGAACATACTCCCCTTACGACCATCGGTCCCCATGGAATTATGCTTCTGTGATCTTTATTCAAATATAGGGCTCTTTTCTAGGTATGCATATGATAAATATCTCCTCCTATAATCATGGGAAGAAGAATGACTCTCCCTATGGGTATGTCTCCCCTATGTTCTCTGTAATATGAAAAATGTGCTACCATATAATGATCCTTGGACCTGTTCATGCATCAAACTCATGCCATACCAAGCATCATGAAGCAAAATATATGTCAACAATAAAATAGAGAATCATGAGTAAAATATCAACCAAGTACATCCTATGCCAAAATGTGTGCTCATCATGCACAACACCTATGTTCATCAACCATGTACATCAACATCATACAATGTGCCAAAAGATATCATTCATGGAGTGTATCATCCATATGCCTCTATCAATATGCCAACATGTGCATCTACCAATATGCCAACCATGTGCATCCACCAATATGCCAATCATGTGCATCTACCAATATGCCAACCAAATGCATATACCCATATTCCAACCATGTGCATCTGCCAACATGCCAAACAATGTGTCATATCACTCATGATATGTCTCCATCATGAACCAAGTATCATAAACAAATACCAATTGTTGTGCTAATAAAGTAATACCAATGGTGTAGTATCATCAAGCATATGCCATATATGAGTGTACCAAAACATGTACACCATCATGCACCAACACCACAAAATTATGAATCCCATACATGTATGCCAAATCCTCCATAAAATATGTGTCAATCAACCTGCTAGTAGGTGCCTCTACCAATGTACTAGAAATGTACCAATCATGCATCAACTATAGATCATCAATGATGTACAACATGATCACCTCATCAACTCACCAACCACATGTCCCAATGTGTATCCAATCCATATTCCAAATGAATTCATCAAGCTCTCCAACAAGTAATCTTCCAATATATCATCAAGATATATCACATAACCAAGGTGCCATAACTTCAATGTTATAACCAGCATTGTTCTTCAAAAGAAAATGCATAAATACATGTTCATGGGTTAGTGCCATGCACCCAAGATTTTATTTTACATCATCACCTTAAATAATCCAATATAGAATCATGAAAACCTACAACAAACAGTGTCAGAACCTGCAACACAGAGTTATACCATCACATCAAGCTGCAACCCCTGTGCATTGTCTTTTTCCTAGGGTTTTAACATGTGTATGCAGCCTACTACACAACAAATCACATATGTACACGACCTATACAAGGTCATCCTATGTATGTACGGGAATGATACCACTATCACCTTTGTATGCCTAAGTAGATGACACTTTTGAACTTCCCTTCAGTCTTTCATTCTGTTCTGGTTGCTCTGTCTTCTTCACCCATTTCTGTAGATGTCCCTGCTCTTCAGAACTTGAGCTCTGAGATTCCATCTTTTCAGAGACGTCTCCCTTTATTACTTCATTCCTTCTTCTAGCCATGCTATTCAAAGTCCTCATCATGGACTTTCTTCTTGTTTTCTAGCACTCCTAGGATTTGTGGTCAAATCCACTACAGTTGTAGCATCTTATGGAATTACAGTGAACATCAATATGTCCTAGTTTATCACATCTCCAACACCTTATGGTGTTATGAAATCTTCCATTATATCTTCTTTCATAAGATCTACATTTAAAAGATTTGTGACCATATTCATTACATGAATAACAATGCCCATGAAAAATACTTTCATACCTGTTCTTTGGTGTCCCAAGAATAGCTTTTTGATGTCTTCCTTGCTTTGTTCTTTTGAAATTTTCTTTGCCTTGTGTAGATGGTTGTTTTTCAACATTGTCTTCCTTCTTTGAGGTGATTGCTTCGGCATTTGTAGCTTCCTTTTTGTATCCAAGACCTGATTTATCATATGGTGATATTTGAATTTTCAAGATCTCATCCAAGATTAGTGAGATATTCAATAATTTATTTGACTTCTCAACTTTCTTTCTAAGATCAACAATTTTAGCTTCTAACTTACAACATGACTCTTCCTTTTCTTTTATTTGATTCTTCAATAGTTCCTCTATCCTTTTGGATTCTTCAATTTGGGTTTTGAGATGAATAACAGTTTCAAAACTTTTGCTAATCTCATCATCTACTTTCATATCTTCTTTTTCATTCTTTAGTCTTGTGATCTCTTATTCCTTTTTTTCTAATTTGGTTCTATTGCTCTCTTCTTGTTATTTGAGCATTCCCTTTAACTTCAAGATGTGCCTTTTATTTCCCCTAAGAAACTTCTTAGTGTTATCCAAAAGATAGTTATAGTGTGTATAATAATGATCACTGCTATATCTATATAAACCCTCTTCAACTTCTTTTTGAAGTTCTAATAGATCTTCTTCTATTCTTTTCATGGGATAGCTACCATCAAACTTCACACAAATTGTTTCTATATATTCTTCTTCACTTCAGTAGAAACATTCAACATCATCATATTTTGAATCATTGCAATCAAGAGTCTTTGGAGAGTTTTTACCTTCATTTGAATTACTTTCAAGATCTTCCTTTTTGCCAACATCATCACATGATTCTTTGCTTTCCTTTCTGCTACCATTATCACTTGATTATTTGTCTTCATTTGAAATGTTTTTAAGATCACATTTAGAAATAATGCATTCAAGAGTCTTTGGAGATTCTTTACCTTTAATGATCTTGATGGAGTGGTCTTCATCATCTTCTTCCTTGTTTTGATATTTCTCCTCTAGCTTTAGCCATAGATCCTTGGCAAAAGTGCATTGTCTCATGCTCTCTTTGATAGGGCTTGAGAGTCCACTAAGAATGGTATTGAGAGCCAATGCATCATTCTTCATTCCGTCCCTTTGAGCTGAAAAATTTGACTTGTTCTTCAAGGGAACCGATCCACCGATGGTTTCCTTCCAAATAGCTGCTCCCATTGTCTTCAAATGTATTTGCATCTCTATTCTTGAAGTAGAATAGTTTTCCTCATCAAGGATTGGTATTTCATCATCCATTTGTGTGTCTATGGATCTCCTTCAGTATTGTTAGGGCTTGTAGTGAAGGCCTTCTCTGAGACCAATTGTTGGGCACACCTACCACACTTAGAGGGGGGGGTGAATTAGTGTGGGCCTCTTTTTCCTAAAACTTCCCTCTTTTACAAAACTCATTAGTTAGCATTCAACATTTTACTCATTACTCATTGATATCATTTATAACCAGTTAGATGTGAACACATATCATAAACGTATATCAACAATATATCATCAACAAGTCATCACCACAAGGAACACAAAGAACACAAGATGTATGTACAATTTTATTTTTATTACGGACTACAATCCTTGGGATTTTTCAGCAACAACTAAATAGAGTACAACACTACAAGAGCACCGGCTTTATCATGCAAGACTCAACTTACACACTCAGCAACAATTGATATTAGGAAACAATCCTCAACATATATCAATCTGCAACAGGTACGCGACCTGTCAGTAGTGCAGCTCATGTGTGTACACGCCATGGCTCACTACAACCCGTGTATGTACACAACCAAGGTATACAATAGCCTGTGTATACCTTCTGAGCTATTAGGGTTTATCCTTCAAGATTAACTCAGATCCTCTACAACCAATTCATCATTCTCTTCTGTCTCTCACTATCCAAACTGACCACCAGCCAGTCACAACACATCCAATCTCTCCAATATCTTACTCATGCTCCACAATCAATCAATATGAATGTTAACTGAGTCATGTATAAGCAACTAGTATACCATAGCAATCATATCACAAAATCACAAGAGTATTTCTCACTCCATCAACCAACATAAACCACATCACAGCAGCCATACCAAGAATTCCCTAATCATTCACAACACAACAAGCTATACTATCCATCAAGACAATAATGTAATCATACTAGTGTCTCAGTGACAGATCTAAGCCCATATAATGCAGATCTGGAACCTGCTTCAAACTTCAACATCTTGTCATCATCTCAACCACAAATCTCCATGATTTTATCCATTGTACGCTCCCTGTACATTGACAGCCTGCGTATTGTACACACCGTGTACATAGACAACTTGTGTATACACACCCTATACACAGACAACCCGCATACACACCAGAAAATAGGATTTTTCTGTAATTTTGAGAATTTTTCCATAATGATCTCAGACTTTTCGAAACTTCAATGCGTCCATGAGATCCTCTTCATTCTCTCTTTCTCAGAATAGACATTCAATAATGCTCAATAGATCCACACCAAAGATGCTCTCACAAGAAGCTCTCCAACAATACTCCAAAAGATATTATCACAAGAAGCTCTCCATTGATCCACACAAAGGGATGATTTGCAAGAGTCCATAGCTATTTTATTTATACTTTCATCCTCTAGGTCACTTAACCCATTTCTAGGTCACTTAACCTATTTTCCTTATTTTAGGGTTAACCAATTTCCATAAATAGAAAGTTCTCCAATACTTTATCATTTAAATATTCCTTCTTGATTTTGTCACCTTACTTTATCATTTCTTGATTTTGTCACTTCTCTTTATTATTTAAATAATACACCTTGACTTTGTCACTTTAATTTATTATTTAAATAGTGATTTCTTCTTTTAAATCACTTCGACTTCTTTGACCTTGTGGGCTTCAAGCCAACATGTGAATGTCCTCCAACTTCGAAAGGTCATAACTCTCAAACCGTGAGGAGTTATGTGACATTCCCAATACCACTGGAAATGACATGACAAGCACTATCCATCTAGGATAGTTTCACCAACAAATTCATTGATCTTCATCTCATTATTCCATATACAAGCATGGGTCCTCCAACCATTCTTCTAGGATAACTCAATCAGCAAAGCGTCTTCCCGTGAGGGATTTCACCATAAGGGGACCACTTTGGATTTCATCCATTTGTGCACCTTATCAATCATGATAAGACAATATTGAGTCATCTATACATTTTTTCAACAATGCATCATATACCAATGAAACCACATCGATCCATCTTCATCATGTATCAATGACAACTCATTGATCCATCTTCATCTTGTATCAATGACAACTCATTGATCCATATTCATCTATGCATTCTTATCAAGGACAATACATATTATATTAAATAAATCATCAATCAATAAATCCTTTGACATCAATCAATCACTTGACATCAATCAATCAAACCATTGGCATCAATGATAACATGATCTAACACAGACACATGCACTTTGCTCCACTGTAATCTGCATATATCCTATATGTGATTCATATGTATGCAACCTTCATA
>ML791512.1:238650-255101 GCA_009831015.1 Picea engelmannii | reverse complement strand
AATCTCCACAATAGATAAAAAATGGAATTGTATTTCAAATCAATTATATAAATATAATTAACAAGAATTACAAGGTTTTATAAAGAATAGTGAAGGACACCAATCCTTTTTAGAGCACCAACTCTAGGAGACACAAATCCCCTTCTTCAGGGCACCAACCCCACGAAGCACCAACTCCCTTGTTTTTAGGGAACCAACCCTCAGGAAGCACCAACTCCCATGTCATTACAGCACCAACCCTACGAAGCATCAACTCCCTTGTATTTAGGGCACCAACCATAGGAAGCACCAACTCCCTTATCTAGTAAAGGATATGAATCCTTCCTTTCTCCTCCCTTCCACCCTCACTGCATAAGAACCATCAATTCCTCTTCTGGGGCTCTTCTTCTGCTTTGATATTCTAATATGGACTGCAGAGACACATTTTTCTTCATCGTTCTTTATTGCTTATATAGTTTTCCAACTGGTGTGAGCTATGAAGAAGTGTGTCCCTTTTTTTGAATTTTTTCACCTCTTCATTTAAATTAACAATAATAACTTTTTTTTTCCTCCATTATTATTCATACATTATCATTAAATATTTTCAATTTAGTGAGAGGGTTTTTCATAAATCGATCACAAATATGGATCGATTTATTTTAACTCGATCCCATGCATCTTTATTTCATTCTCAATTTAAATTGATCATATCTAAGATTTTTTATTATCTCTTTAATGCATTGCAAGTATTGGATTACTTAAGATAAATAAGGACAAAGTGTAGATTCTATCTGGTTCAACATTCCTTCTTGACGGAGATAAAATTATGATTATGTGTGTTAAATTTCTCATGGAAACACTTCGGGACCTCTATTCCATATGACCACAAGCTGTGGCTAGGAGTTAATCCAAACATATGCTTAATCACTTATCAAGATCAACGGTCACATTTTAATTTGGACGTTGGGATGGACGTCTATCATTTACTCTGGAACTTTGGATATTCGGGACTCTGGGATATTCGAACTCTAAAGTAGTTCAATCCCTCCGGAGGACATTTCTCCAAAGTGAGTATATTGTATTCACTAGTAGATCAGATAGTCAATATTTAATCTTCCATTAATTGGATGATCCTGGCTTATCCAGATGTTTCAAACAAATCGATGGTCAAGACTTAATCTGCAGTTGAGTGGACGGTTCTAGTTCTCTTCGAGACTTCGGTGTTTTAGGACTCCGGCATTTGCAATCTTCCAACTCATCCAAAGAAAATTTCGTTAGAGTGTGTATCAACACTTCTCTGCTTAATAACCTTCACATATCTAGGAGATAGGATTGTGGGCTTAGACACAAAGGAGATCTCTCTCTTTGGGTATTCGACTATTCGTGACTCCGAGACTTTGGGCTACTCGAACTCTGAAGTAGTTCAATCCCTCTGCATTTTTACATATCGAATAAGTCATAAAATGGCGATGATCGCTTGTTGTCAGTTAACACCTATGTTTACGTTATCCTTCCTCTATGCTTGATCATCGGTCAAGAACGCTCCCAAATTAGATCAACGGTTAGTGTTACTTTTTTATTCATGCTTACTCTATCCTTCCACTATAATTGATCAGACAGTCAAGAAATATTATGTAGGATCTTAGATCAATGGCCAAACGTTAACTCGTGACTTTGGCCTTCAAAGCTTCGGGTATTTGTGCTGGTAGGAGAATTTGGACATTCCTGAAGGCAGTAATCCTGGAGTGACGTGGTATGTTGATGTCACCTATGATGATGTGGAATATTAATGTGTGTGTCATGTGTCACCCTAAATTGTGAATTTTACAATCCTTATGTGCCACATTGACCTTGAAATTTTTCACCATCCGATTAGGCCATGTGTCCTCTATTGTTGACATGGTTTGTCTAACGTGGGCCTATTGATGTGTCACATGTCTTCCTCTGATCTGATGGTCAACATGAGTTCGTGATTTTAGGGCTTAGAACTTCGGGTAGTTTTACCTATTCTAGACTCCTTTTCATTGGAGTGGTCAACATTAGAGTTTACCGGAGTTTGTGACATCGACACTTCGACCTTCGAGTAGATTTACCTGTTCTAGAATCTTTTTTGCAGGAGTGGTCAGCATCGAAATTGATCGTAGTTCGTGACTTCAAGGCTTCAGCCTTCGAGTAAATTTAATTGTTCTAGATTCCTTTTCATCAGATTGGTGAGAATTGGATTTGACCAATCCAATGGCTCATGTTGGTCCCAAGGAGATATTAGATCAATGGTATGCATAATTTATTTTAATCCGAGACTCCGAGAAATTGTGGCCTACACTGTCCTTCCACTAACATTGTTCAGATGGTTGATAATTCATCTGAAGTCCCTCCTTGATCTAATGGTTGGCGATATAGATCTTGATTCAGATCTGACCGTTGAGATTTAATCCTTCCCAACCTATAACTTCACCTCAATATAACGATCCTATATTGTCCCGAAAACTACATCAGCGGACAGGATTCCTCCTTGATTCAATGGTTGTGATTACTCCCGAAATTATAAATGGAATAGTCATGATTACTCCACAATCATTTGCATAGATTTCCTTAATTTCATAAATTTGTTTCCGCTTCACTCAATCATGCCTTCTCTCCTAAGATTTTTCTGCATTGATCCATTATAGAGATGATCTGGTAATACGAGGGACTCCTTTGTTCCTCACGCTATGTCTTATGCACAACCTACTATGTTATCTCTTGTGATCTTTAGTATCTCACAGACATATTGATCTTCTTGATAATGACAATACCATAATACCATGTCCAGCATTGATCATTTTGGCCCTCTTTGAAATCAGTGGCAACACCATAACACCATGTCCAACAAAAACTGGTACGGTCACCTCCGTACACTTTTCTCTCCTCAACCTCCTTTCTCCTAGGAAAAATTCCCTTTGTTGAGATTACCAATCCTCCTAGCAAAAGTGGAGACCCACTTATGCTAGCTCCATTCCACAAACACACACTTAATTGAATGTTAAATGAGAGGTTCTTAATTTGTATTTATACCCTTCCAAGTAACTTCTTTACTTGATCTTTGAGCAGACCTGTAACTTCTTGTTTGCAACTACTTTTCTCCTTTAATTAATTTTTTGGGGATGACTTGTAACTTCTTGTTGCATCCATTTAATGGATTTTCAACCATACTTCAGGGATTGATATTTAAGAGGGTATAACTTCTCAACCATGAGGAACTACATGGCGTACCACCTGTCGTTGGAAACAAAATGATGAGGACTATCCATCTATGAGATTTTTTCATGTATTTACAATGTCCTTCATACTCTTTTGCTTCAAACAACTTCAGGTTTCATGACCACACCTATGGGGCTTCTTAACCACTTAACCATATTTCCAGGGATTCTTGTAGACTTATTCAAAGCATCTTCCCATGAGGTTGATTCTTAAAGTTATGCCATAATGGGACCACTTTAGATACTTCTTTGAATACACCCATCACTTTTAGAGGCTTCTGGACTTATTTTAGAGTTGACATCAATGACAACCAATTTTCCAACAATATCCCCCTTTGGCATTGGTGGCAACACTCATACTCCCCATGTGACCATTGATCCCCATGTCTACATGCTTCTGATCTTTATCTCTTGCTTTTTTTTCTATATCTCCCCTTTTGACATTAATTGCAAAGGGTAACTCCCCCTAACAATTTCTCCCCCCTGTCTTCTTTGCAATATGTTGTGTAGATCAATGTGGGTTTCTTTTATATGTTGCCTTTCCTCTCTTTCAGGGCTTCTTGTCCATTGGTACTTCCTAGTGTAATCCACTGATGTATATTAAAATCATTCATGTTAATGTTCTTTCATCACTTCATGTTCTTTAACTTCATATCTTCCTAGCTTGTCATGTCTTCACTAAGCTAACATCAATGGCATAATCATTCAACAATCTCCTCCTAGCAGATTCTCTCCCCTTGGCTTGATGTGCATCTCATGACTTACCTTTATGTGAATAGTTGGTTCCACATGTCAATATGCTTCTTTTCTGAGTCATATGCTTTATTGAACATTTATCTTGAGCTCATGTTTTCATCCACTGTCATGTATATTATCTAGTTCATGTCAAGTATTGTCTTCTAGACTTGCCAAATATATCATGAATTCATCTATGTCCATATGTCACAAAACCATTTATGACTTTGCTACTCAATTGCACATAATATTGATTAAACTACCACTTCATTGTTAGGGGAGCTTCCTCGAATCTGTTGCAATTGATCACTACATATTCATGCTTCTCAAGTTAAATCAAATATGTCCACTAGTCTGCTCTATCTTCAAATCAAACTCTACAATTCTACAACATGTACACATTTTTTAATCTGTAATGAATATATCCTTGCTTGAATACATTCTTGGAATCCTATATACAATCATGAATCTCTTCCTCTAAAGTGTGGCAATGATATTCCTTGTAACTATCAGTTGACCTCTTCATACCTTCATTGGGATTTGTTCTAAAAAATTCTCCTTAACCAACCAATATTTCATGAGACGTTCTATACCTCTTCCAACAGACCATTCAGAATATCCCTTCCCAAAATCTGCGAACACTTCAAAATGCCTGAAAGATAGTTCTACAATATGTAATAGTTATTTCTTAGACTCCCCCTCTTCAATATTCACATTATTGGGAGTCTCCAAGACAAATTTCATAGAAAAATACATAAGCCTTGTTTGTTGCAGGATCATCATTATGAATTATGAAATCTTCTTCTTTTCTTGTAGATTCCTCATGATCTCACACATCTACAAATCCTGTTAGTATGATCGCTGGGAGATGTTCATTCACCTGCTCTTCTTGTTTTTTTTTCTTCTCCAAACCTTCTTGTATCTGATATCAGTGTTTTCTTTCAATGAATAATCCATCATACTTCTACAATCACGAGCTATATGTCCATAGTTGTGGAATTTGTAGGGGGGCCACAAAAACATATATTGCTTGAACATTTCTTCCATATGATCTGAAATATACAACTTTATGTCCAAAGTTATTACAAGTAAAAAAATAACCAGGAAAGAAACTTTGATACATGGGAGCCAATGATCCTCTTTGTGATGTATTCCTTCTGAATTCATGCCTTAGTTGATCACGATCTTCTCTTTTTTGTTTCCTTCACAATGATTGAATCTTCTTTCATACCTAGAGGTAGAAGTTCTTCTTGGAGATACACCTCTTTTTCATTCATCCATCTTTGAATCTTTCTAACCATGATTCCTTCCTTTGAGAATGTTTGCATAGATCTTAGCCTTCTCTTCATTCTTTATTTCCATAAATATGGAACACTTCTCTTGAAATTTAATTATTGGTTGTGTGGAGATTTCTCTCTCTTTGATGTTACTGCTTAGATTGGCATCTGCATATTCTTTGCATGATTCCTCACCAATGTATCCAATACCTACTCTATTGAAGGGTAACCTTTGACAACTGAGAATATCTTTTAGTACTTGAGAGCTCTTCAAGTTTTTTTTTTTTTATCTTGAAAACACCAACCCTTGATGTGACGACTTCTTCTTTAATATTCTCATAATCTTCTTCTTTATTCATCATTTAGATATTCATTACTTATTTTGTTCTCTTTTCTTCTTCAATTTGGGTTTTGAAAGAGATGGTTTCTTATTCAAGTCTTCTTTCTTTTTTATTAATTTCATCTTTCAAAGAATCGTTTATTTTATGCTTTTCTTCCAACTAGTTTTTGAGTGTTTTTTCAATCCTTTTGGATTCTTCTAACTAGACCTCTAGATTTTTAATAATCTACTGGACTTATTTAGATTTTTTTGTTGGGATTTTAAGAACCTTCATTTATCTTGATCAATTCTTCCTTCAGGGACTTGTTTTTATTCATTTCCCCTTTTAGCTCACTTAAAGCAAAAATTAGTTCTACCTCAAGATCTACTTCACCTTCTTCTTCATAATACTCTTAATCATTTTCAAGGGTTCCTTTCTTAGTTTCCATTTTCATAAAGAACTCTATTTCTTAATCAATGTCACTATCATTATCCTCATCGGTGGAGGAACTATATTCTTTTGAGTAGGGGCTTTTCTTGAAGAATTTTCTTTTATTTTCTTTCTTGTTTCCCTTTTGATATTTTTTTTTTCTTGGCAACTTCTTCTTCATTACTTTCTGAATTTTTATCTTAAGGAAATCTGGACTCAAAATGACCAATTTTAATAGAATTAAAACACATTAAGGGAATCTTACCTTTGTACTTTCCATTTCCTCTCTTCAGCCTCCTCACGAAGTTGGTTATTTCTTCATCTTCATCTGAATCATCGCTACAACTACAATTTGACTTAGAGTTTTTCTTATTCTTTCTTGCCTTCTTGGATGCTTTGAAAGTTGTTTCCTTATTGGATGGATTATCATGTTTTGTTATCATTTCATAAGTTGTAAGTATTCCATGTAGCTCGTCCATGTTCAACATAGAAAGATCTTCTCTTTCTTCTAGGGATGAAATCTTAGGGTCAAATCTCATTAGACGATACCTTAGTACCTTTTGAACAATTACTAGTTCTTGAATTTATTCTCCCATGCCTTTAATAACATTCACTATTTCATCAACTCATAGAAAGTAAGCTACAATATCATCATCTTCCTTCATTTTCATTTGTTCAAATTGACCTCTATAAGTTTGAAGCTTGGCCCCTTTGACTTTTTCATCTCCTTCATAGACATTTTAAAGTTTATCCCAAATATACCTTATAGAGTTACAAAGCATAAACTTGACATATATTGCATCAACCAGGCCATTCAGAATAGCATTTTTAGCCTTCAAATTGTTTTCACTCAGCTTCATTCCATCTTTCTTTATTGGGGGAGTGGTCAGTGCCTTATATCTATCTTCTATTGCTTGCCAGACATCAAATCCCTATGCTTGCACAAAAATTTTCATCCTTATTCTCCAGAAGGAAATGTTCTGACCATAAAATAATGACATTCCATTCTTAGTGCACTCCATGATCTACCTTCCAGCGGTTAGATTGTTTTTGAAGGACCTTCTCTTATTCCAATTGTTGGAATATTCACCAATACTGAGAGGGGGGGTGAATCAACATTGAGCACTTTTTACCATTTTCAACCTTAACATGTAAACATTAAGTTATCAATAATTTATCATATATGATTGCATTCAAGATAACATCAAAATATAACCACAAATACACAATACAAAACAGTTTTATGTGGAAACCAAAATGGGAGAAATCCATAGTGTAAATATATATATATATATATATATATATATATATATATATTGAGTATTACATCCACGGGAATCACCAACTTCCCAACTTCTCTAGAACCAACTGGAAAGATGAACCATCCCCCTATTTATTGGCTCCAACCTGAAGGAAGTTCCAACTCCCTAGATTATCCAACACCAACTGAAAGGAGGCTTCCAACCCCCTAGTTTACAGTCTCCAACTCCATATATTCTCCAACACCAACTATAAGGAGGACTCAACCCCCTTTCCTTGACCCCTCATTTCCTCCTGAAAATATAAATGAGAGAATCAACCTGTCACTATTGTTGTCACTGAAACTAATACATCATCATCTTTAACCTGTCATTATTTATGTTACTGATACTGATACACTATCATCATCAACCTGTCACTATTATTGTCACTAATAATCATCAAAACTGGTTCAACCACATAAATCTCATATGCCAATATCTCCAAGAATATCCCTCAAATCATATATCCAATATCACCAATATATGCATTAATCCATGTGCCAAATTATGCCTTATGCATTTACCAAAGAATCCATGATATTCTTCAAACCATGTACCAAGATATGCCTTAAACCATGTACCAATATATGTCTTAAACCATGTACCAATGTATGTCTTAAACCATGTACCAAGATATCCTAGATACACCTCATACCATGTGCTAAAACATGCCTTAAGAATGTGCCAAACCATCCATGATATTCCTTAAAGCATATGTCATAACCTCCAAGATGTGATTTAAGCGTACCATAACCCCCAAGCTACAAGCCTAAAAACATATAGAAAACATACCTTTCATTCCATGAAATCTTGGAGCATAAGATCTCAGACCATCAGACCTTCCTTAACTTCAGCATTAAGAGAATATCACTTTCTTCAAACTTTTTCATAGATACATGATTCACCCATTATCAACCTGCAGACACCCGCACTTTGCTCCACTGCAATTCGCATATATTTTATGCTTGATTAATTCATCTGCAACCCATGTATATGCACGCTTCACCCTTCTGCAAACTGCGTATAACATCAAAAAATGGGTATGGTAACCTTCGTACCCTTCGCTCTCATCGAACTCCTTTCTCATATGCCAGATTCTCTTTGTTGATATCACCAATCCTCCTAACATAAGTGCAGACCCACTTATGCTAGCTCCATTCCAAAAACACACACTTAATTGAATTTTAAATGAGTGGTTCTTGATGTGTATTTATACCCTTACAAGTAACTTATTTACTTGATCTTTGAGCTGACCTATAACTTCTAGTTTGCAACAACTTTTCTACTTTAATTATTTTTTTTCATCCAACCTGTAACTTCTTGTTGCAACCATTTAGGGTATTTTTAACCATAATTTGGGGCTTCATATTTAAGAGGGTATAACTTCTCAACCGTGAGGAACCACGTGGAATACCACCTACCGTTGGAAACATCATGACAAGGACTATCCATCTATGACATTTTTACATGTATTTTCAATGTCCTTCATACTATTTTTCTTCAAAAAACTCTAGGCTTCATGACCACCCCTTCGGAACTTCTTAACCATATTTCCATAGATTCTTCTATACTTCTTCAAAGTGTCTTTCCGTGTGTTATATAACATTTTGTTGCAGCAAGAGATACTTCATATTCTCTAACATCTAATGCATAGAACTTTGGAAGAAAACTGAGAGAAATTCTTCCTTGGAAGGATGAACTCTAAAAGCCCTAAAATTACAAATTTTACGCTTGTTTCTTTCTAGCAAGGTATGAAAACCTCACTTGTCACATGCTGCATCACTGGAAGGTGTGACAATGTCACCTTTTTCTTAGTTTTAAGGGTGAGACAACCTTTGTACATGGAAAAAAGAAGAAATTCTCGAAGCTTGTAGAAAAGAAACTTTGATGATGGGTTGTTTACCGATCGGTTTGGATCTCACCCGCCTCTCCTGATTTAGAGAGATCCTAACCTCTCATCCTAAACTCCTCATGGATTCCTCTCCAACCTATAAATGGAGGAATATTCTAAAGGGAAAGGATAATAAGTGATGAGTAATAAAATAATGGTGAATTGAGAATAGCTCCTGGTTTGAAATTGAGAGTTTGTGAACTTCGTTTTGGTCCTAAGATATTTTGGGATAAAGTGTTCAAGAGATGGTGATGGTATTAATGGAGTTCGCTTGGGTGATGGAACATTGAATTGTTGGAAGGTGTTTTTCAACACCAATGCTTGGTTGTAAATCGCTTCCAAATTTATTAATACAGTTATACATTTTTTTTCGTAATAAATAATATCGATGGTTTTTATTTGTATTTCTCTTTGTTTATTTACATATTCATTGAAATATATGCATGCTTGTTACTTTCACTTGTTCTATTTGATCCTTTTTAGAGGTCTTATTTTCTAGAAATCATTGGATCAAACTTAGAGCTACAGTCAATAAGGACAAACGTCAGTTCAAAAGGTATGAGTTTTCTATCCTTTTTGCAATTTCATTTGAATATAAGGAAAGGGGTTTGTTCTGTCTGGCTTTGTTCTAGTTTTGAGTTCCCGAACTAGGGAGATTTGTTTATGTCCAGATTTATGAATTTATCCATAACAAAAATGGCGACCATAATGGGGAAAATATTATGTATTTTTTCTCCTAGTTTTTTTTGTGTGTCCTGTTTGATTCCTTCTGAGTCATCACCTGGCCTTGTTTGATCAATCAATTTAAAATTCAACTAAAGTGTTTGAGCAAATTTTTATTTTTTCTAAGTTTTATTTGCTTGTTGCACCCTAGTTTGAGGTACAAAGAGACATTGTCGCACTGTAATATTCCTTTAGCTTGCAACAATTGGACTTGTTGCACTGTATATCAAAGAAACCTGTGACAACCTCTGAAAAAATTATATTTTGATTGTTCTTTCTTTCCCAGGAATTATATCTGATGCTTGGAGTGTTTTTTGATTGGTTACTTCATTGATTTGCAATCTTCTTAATGATCTAGAGTTTATTTTTCACTATTAAAAGTTGTGTGTACTCTCTTTCATTTATTTCCAATTGGAAGGGATATAACCTCTTATTCGAAGCTTTGAGTGATTTTCAATTCCCGGCTTTGATTTTTTTCTTGAAGAGTTTTGATAGTAACTCGGTGTTTTCTTCACTGAATCATTTGACCTTGAAGTCTCTTGTTGAATTAGTATTTTGGGAACATTTAGAGTTGGGTTTAATTTGAAGTCTTTGGAATCTCTTTAGAGAAAAATTGGAATTGAAATACTGGGAAAAGTATTGAATTCTAATTGTTGAGCAAGGAGTTTTATTTTAGGCATCCTGGAAGATTAATTTGTGTTTAAAAAAAAAAACTTTTCTCTCTCTCACGTATACAAGATTCATTGAATTAAATTTTTCATCTCATAATCCTATTGCATGGTTTTGAGTCAATATCTCACATCACAAGTTTCACTTCCATAACCCAAAGTAACTAACACCCTCTAAAATCCAGCGTTTGATAAAATTCATTTGAAATATTTTATTTTTGATAACAAACCAATACTAGTTTAAGCTAGAGCTTTGGAATATGTTGTGAGATACACTTTCCAAAGTTTTCAAAACCTACATAGTATCTTATGGTAGGGAGTGAAAATACAATTTTTCGTATAGGCATATCCAGGACCCCCCTCTCACATAGGGGTTACACATGATGTCGCATGCGGGAGAGAAGCAAAGACTACCCCTCCGAGGCTTAACCAAATGTAGTGGAACAATCTTATATTGGGGGTTCTTCTTGAGATTTGGTTGTTTTAATTTGATATCAGAACCTTGTGAATCCTGAATCCGTTCGGGGTCCTCTGGAGCTTTATCCGGTCCTCTTTTCCTTAGTCCTCTTGGATAATTTCGGACTTGATATCCTTCCCAAATTTTCGGACTCGATTGTCAATTGTACCCTCCTAGAGGATGAATGCGAGTTTGTGACCTTAGTTTACATTATATTTAGGGTATTTACACAAGGTGACGGTGAAGGGGAGTCTTCATAGTACATGGTTCATACATTGGTCAAACTCACTCAAGATCCTTGGAGGGTCACCTGTGGCTCTCGTTGTAAGGGGACTTGCACAAGGGAATAACTTCGTTAAGTAGGTCGCCAATGTAACTGATCCACCCACTCCATCCTCGCTCCTTCTCATATTGTTTTTATGATGTTAGATTTCATCACCAAATAGTTTTTACAATGTGAGAAGGTCTTGTTTTCTTTCTTGATTTTTAATGAGTGCTTGTTGTTTACAATGAAATGCCTAGGAGATAATTGATAATTGTTCAAAAAAGTAAAACATGGCAGAACCTCATCATTGTTCTCGTAGAATGCTTGGTTTACCCCTTGAAGAACTAGGAATCACAACATCTAAAGATACCAATGTTGAGGTTACACAACCAGAAATTGTTGCTGACACTGTAGAAGGATAAAAAATAAATCAACCTGAAACTACTAGGATTAAAGAACCTGAATTTGAAAATAATGAACATGAACTTGTTGAACCTGAAGTCACTGAAGATTACGAAGTTGAAATATCCCATTCACTAATTTTAGACTCAACACACTTACATTATAGTTCTCAACAATTTGATCCTTCACCAGTTCCAGTATCTGCACCATTGAAGGGTATTCCTTAACACTTTGAACCTTTAGAGGGTGGTGTTGAAGTTGAAGAGTATACTCCTGAAGATTTTATGTTTTCATTACAACCCACCTTTATCTGATGGTGACTATTATGTTGTTGTTCAACTATATGCACCACTTGTATCTCTATGGCCAGATAACACTCGATATCATTCTTTAATCAGGGATAGTGAAACTCCATTGTTACATACGCCATAATCATTTTTTACTAGTTCAACAATCTATCAATAAATTTATACGGATCCTATCTCTGAAGGTACTAGCATCCCAACTTCATCTCTTACTACATCTATTCTTTTTTGTTTGGAGGAATCTTTGCATCCAATACTTTTTCTACATCTAGTGGACCTAGTACATCATATGACTTTGGTGGACCATTAGTCCTCGCTAGGTGTCAATCTCTCAGTGGTATTTTTTCTGGAGCTTCGACGAGTTCTTCATTATTTCATTATCCTCCTTGGAAAAATGGTATGCCTAATATACATGATATGTCTGGTACAAATCTCTCGAATGTAGGACAAATCCCACAAACTACTATTGCTCTAGTATCTTCTACTCAACTAGTTTCTAGTCAAAAGCTTACCTTGACTAGTGGAACTTATGTTCCATTTCAGTATTTTATAGGTCAATCCATACCTACAACTATGAGTCAAATGTTTGTACAGTTAATTTTTACTGGGGGGGAACCTCTTCCAGGATCATCATCACCTTTTGGGGGGAAATCTCTTCCAAGATCACAATTAGCTACTCGGGGGAAATTCTTGTTTACCGAACAACAAAATCCCCCTGGATTTGGTCAAAAAATTTCCCTTGGATTTGGCTAACAACCTCTTGTTTTTGGTCAACAACCTCCCTCTGGATTTGGCCAACAATCTTCTCCTCCCAATTTTTGTCAACAATCTCCCCCTGGATTTGGTCAACAACCTATTTTTGGTTTTGGTCAACAACCTCTAAATGGATTTAGCCAACAACTTGTTCATGGATATGGTCAACAACCTTCGGTTGGACCTTATTTTACTAGACAATCGATATCTATTATTGGTCAGCAACCTCCTCCTGTAGGATCATCCCAAATTGGATTCATGCAACCCTCTGGTGTTCAAATGTTTGGTGGTCTTCCTTTCTCTAGAATGGCAAGTCAACAACACGTACCTCAACCCAGTGGATCTAGTGGTGCTTAGATACATTCTAGCCAAACTTTTCAAGCATATAATCCTTATGTTGTTGGAACTCAAATTCCTATGGGACAACAACCTTTCCAGCCTTACCACGGTGATATACGTGTAGCATCCATGAATCCTCAACAAGGATATCCACCATTTCAAGGAGTTGGTCCTTATGTTTTTTTTATCAAAACCTTTCTTACCAACCATCTAGTTTCAATATCCAGTTGCCATTCTTGGAAACATTGGATTTACCTAGCCTATATTGGCTTACCAATGAACCGATCAAACACTCTCCTTTTTGGCCTCCAATCCCTCCCAAGTTACCCAGTGACATTCCTAAGTTTGATGGAAAACCTAGAGAAGACCCATCAAACCATGTTATGAATTATCATTTGTGGTGCTCTTCAAATTATTTGAATGAAGATTCTATTTGTTTTTGTATTTTCCAGCAAGCACTCATTGGGAGTGTCGTTAAATGGTATATAGAATTAAGACGAGGAATTTTTAATAATTTCAATGCTTTATCTATGACTTTCTTAACTCATTTCCAGCTACCAATTCATTATGATACTGGCACAAAAAATTTAACCTCTGTACAACAGTCCATGTCCACTCATATTTCAAATCACATAAATGAATGGTGATGACAATGCCATTTAATTAAACTTGGAATATCAGATAATTTTTTAGTTGATTGGTTCACAAAATCATTACTTCCTCCTATCTCTTATGATGTTTCCATGGGGGCGATTCGTAACCAAATAGAAATCTATTACTCATGCTCAATATTTAGACCTCGTTTATTCACAATCTGGCACCTTGTAAGATTTGATTCCAAATGCCCCTAGAAATTCCACAAACCTGACTATTATTCCTACTATAGAATCACACGTTGTTGATGGTGTGGTTGGTTTTGTCACTCAATAATCTAAGAGTAAACATTTAGGTCCCTCCAACTTTAAGTTTATTCCTACAACCGCTCAAGTTACTACCACTACCCCTCCTCCCAATTCTACAGATAAAACTTCTGAGATTAATGCAGTTCAAACCACGACATTTGGTAAGACTCAATCATCTGGAAGTAAGAAAAAGGGAAAAGTTAAATCTAAACAAAATTCCCAAAAATAGGACAAAATGAAAACCCAACCTACTGATGAGACACAGAAATGGAAACCCTAATATCCTTGTTTAATTTGTGAGGAATATCAGTATACCAAGGATTGTATGCATCGTGTTGATGTTACTTGTTTCCTTAAAGGTACGTATACTACACTTGTTGTGTTG
The DNA here is from genome assembly GCA_009831015.1 of Picea engelmannii. Classification (NCBI taxonomy): domain Eukaryota; kingdom Viridiplantae; phylum Streptophyta; class Pinopsida; order Pinales; family Pinaceae; genus Picea; species Picea engelmannii. The sequence goes on along the minus strand of ML791512.1, from coordinate 240,731 downwards.
ACCCAACCTTTTCCTCCTCAACAAGCTCAAATGGTTACCCAGTATCAACCCTCTACGTCAAATATATCCTATGTACTTATGTGTACAACAAATAAAGATAAATAGATCTCACTCACCACATGCGCCAAATACTATCCGTCTTCCAATGGGAGTGCTACTGATCATCCTTCCACATATTCTCCACCACCTTATGGTCCTCTATAGATTAATAATCCTGGATCTGACACATTGATTCAACCACCCTCACAAATTTGTATTCATAAGGCGTCATTTAACCCACATGCACAAGCTTCTCAAAACTACAATATTGTAGAAGAATTAGCTCAAGCACCTTCTGCAATGTTGGTTCTCGAATTCCTTCAAAGTTTCCCTATGCAACGGAATTCACTGTTGTCCACCATTGGTGGAATTGATCCTAGTGATTCTAATGTGATAGTTTTTGACTTGGAAACTTGTGTTCCTAGGCTTCCTCATGAGCTCGCATTTCGAATACAAGTCCTCATGTGATAAAAGACTAGTTTTCATATTGTTATTGACGAAGGAGCCTCAACTTGTGTGATGTATCTTAATTGTTAAAAGGTTGTTGGATATCCATCCATAAATCAATCATAGAATACATTAAAAGTGTTTGACGATAGAGGATTTAAACCATATGGAGTAATAAGTGCATTACCAATCGTATTAGAAGGTAAGACAATCATCGTTGAAGTTGAAATTGTCAACTCCCCACTCAACTATAATCTTCTCTTGGGACATAATTGGATCTATGACATGTATGTTGTAGTTTCTACCTTGTTCCTTGTACTAATTTTTCCCCATCAAGGAAAAATAGTTACAGTTGACCAACTTTCCTATTTTAATTCTGATTCACGCGTTGGTAGTGTACATTTTATCAAAAATACCCCATATTCTTATGAGAATGTTGGTGTGGGTATTTTAAAAGATTCATCATTAATGGGAACTTTTCCACTCCCACCACTCGACATTTCTCCATCTGTCACCAAAATAAATATGATTTCAACTGGTACTGGTGAATCCCTTGATTCATATGACCCATGGGTAATACCTAATCCAACCGAATATAATATTTACAGCGATCGAATGACACTTAACCTGATTGAATTGGCTTATGAATCCATCCAATCTTCCTATGCATCTACTTTTGATGCACCTGATCGATTATGTCCAATATTAGTTGAGTATTATCACTCTATGTGGATTATCTCTAGGGCATCTTTTGATCCTTTTGATGAAATTTTTATTGTTGATGAAGGTATCATGGAATTTATGTCTTTGGAAGAAAATCCTTGGGATGATAGCTATCATCGTTCCTCCTTTTTCCTTAGACCTGAGATTGAGATACATTCTGAGGTACCTGTGGATCCTCACATTCCTGTATTTCATCAAGATATTTTCTCTGAGGGGAATTTGGGATTCATTTCTGCCACTATACCCATAGATATTTTAGTCAAACCTAGGATCATGGAAAATGTTCATATCGATCCCTCTTGTTCTCCTGATGAAATTGAAACTTATAAGGCACTTTTCAAATAATTCGATGATATATTTTCTTGGTCTTATGAAGAAATTCCTAGAATTGACCCAAATATTATTGTTCATGATATTAAGACATATCTTGGAGCCAATCTTGTTTGGAAAAAATTTCGCCCCATTCATCTAAGAAAAGTTGTTGCTATTAAAATCGAAGTTGAAAAACTTCTTAAATCCAGTTTTGTTTATCCTCTACCTCTTACTGATTGGGTTTCAAATCTTGTTCCCATCACCAAGAAACAAGGTATGATCTGAGTGTGTGTTGATTACCATGGTATCAATAAGGATTTCCCTAAATATAATTACCTGACTCCTTTCGTTGACCAAATCGTCGATGATTGTGCCAACAGTGAAATATTTTCCTTTATGGATGGTTTCTCTGGGTATAATTTGTTGATACTGAGAGGGGGGTGAATCAGTATCAAGTACAATTTAAAAACCTTTTTCAACTTATACTTAAACCATTCAATTATATCCAATGAGCAATGAACAATAGTATAAGAGTTACACCAATACACCACAATACACCA
>ML791512.1:181605-219713 GCA_009831015.1 Picea engelmannii | reverse complement strand
TGATTTCACCATCTGAATCATTCTAGAAAAAAAATTATAGAAAAAATGGTAAGATGACCTGAAAATAACATACCTTAGAACACATCACCAAAAGACTTCATCCTCCCTTGAAATCCGGCCTTCTTTTCTTCTTATTTCCTCTGAAATTTGACTTATATCAAATGAATGTATAATGATGTTTATTTATAACATTTATGTCACTTCCTTTTAACATTAGGGTCGACCTGACACTTTCTTATTTTGTAATTATTTTCTTTAATTATCTTCAGGGCCTACATGTACTTCCTTCTTCAATTCACTTTGTCATCTTCAAAAATTCATTTCTCCTCAACCATTAGGATCCACGTGGTGTGCCACATACCACCAGAAACAACATGATGTATACTATCCATCCATGGGTGTTTTATCTGCATGTGCATTTTCTTTCATGTCCAAATACCTTAATCAATCTTACAGTCCAAAACCCATGACTAGGGTTGACATCAATGACAACAACCAATCTTCCAACAACTACCATCGGTGATCCTTTGGTGACCTTCCACACCTTATCTGTAAATATGGATATAAAACCTTCACTTTCCAAATTCCCTGTTGAAATCATATTTTTCCTTAGATCTAGAACATGTCTTACCTCTTTCAACAACCATTGGTTTCCATTCTTTTTCTTTATTTATACATTTCCCATTCCAACAATTTTTTATGGTGCATCATCACCCAAATGAACCTGTCCAAAATCACCTTGAACATAATATAGAAAATGTTTCCTATGGGGTGTGGCATGAAATGAATCCTATGAATCTACTACCCAACACTCAAAAATATTATCTATAGAAAGAATCGAAGCATATTGTAACACATCACCTGTTACATTTGCTTCTTGATTTTTCACGTGTTGTCCATCTCTTTGTTTCTTTGGAGATCTGCATTCTTTCTTCAGATGTCCTTTCTTCCCACAATTTCAACACTCTATATTTCCTAGTCTATATTTGGATCTTCCCTTCCTAGAATTCCCACGGTTCCTTGAGCCCTTTCCTCTATCATTTTGTCTTCCCCTGTTCTCCATGTTTAATGCATTACCTGATGTCTCACCTGTGTTTTTCCGTTGCATTTCCTCGCTAAGGATAACACCAACAACATCATCAAATTTTAGAGTGTTTGAACCAAAGACAAAGTTACTTACATCCATGACCAAGTCATTCCACCTTTCTGATAATGAGCACAATATTAGAAGAGCCATGACCTCATCATCAAAGTCCACTTTTACAGAACTTAGTTGATTAGTAACTGTATTAAATTCATTTAAATGATCTCCAACAAACCCACCTTTTAACATCTTTATATTAAATAATATCTTCATTAGAAATACCTTATTGTACGTTGAGAGTTTTTCATATATTTTATCCAATACATCCATCATCTCCTGCATTGTCTTTTCTTTCGAAATATTGAAATCCACCGGCGTTGGCATGCTCATCTGTATCATTCCTAGTGCCTTTCTATCAAGAACCTCCCATTATTCACCCTTCATGGTCGTCGACTTCTTTGTTATTCCTCCCAATGGTAGGAATAGATCCTTCTAATATAAGTAATCTTTCATCTGCATCTTCCATAACTAGTATTTTTTGTCATTAAATTTCTCGACCCTAAACTTTTCATGTTCCACCATTACTCCCACTCGAACCAAGAACCCTCTTTTCCTGCGAGTTACCTTTCGGTCTGATACCAATTGTTATAAAAACAGGATCACATAGCAATAAAATAAAACAAATGTGTAAACAAAACAAAGAAGATACACAATACAATAGAGACACAAATATGGGTGCTTCACCCAGTGTGGGTTACGTCCATCAAAGAAATTTCTAGGTCCTTCATTTTTTATTATCCAACAAAATGAAGGGATACAACCTACAACACACCCGATGTAACTTCCTCTTCTTTCTCTCATAGTCTCCTCTCTCATAATACAATATTCTCAAAAAACATACACATACACAATACAATTCCTTCATAAAATAGGGTTTCCTTCGAAGGAAAAAAAACCCTAACATAACTTCTACCGTCAAATCTACGACCTTATAATGAATGGTCCAGATTGACTATGAAATTACAATATACATTTACAAGGAAATTTTTCCTTCGGGGGCCTGCTTGCCCCAAGACCTTGCAGGGGGGGAATCCCCCCCTGCAGCTCTTCCCCCCCCGCATGGATGGGTGTACAGTATTCATGGGGTATAAACATGGCTGAAAACAAAGACCTATGAATCAGGAAGATAATTAGGCTCCACAACCAACAAAAAATACTTTGAGGGACTTGTCTGAAGGATGAGCTTATACAATTAGCATTTTTTATCTCCTCAAGCTCATTAAAAAATAAAGAGTTACTCGCCAAACATGGTGGGGGGGGAATTGGGAAGGGAATATATAATTGAATCTATATTAATGGTAGCAATCACTCTCAAACATGACATCTCTTACCTTTTGTGTCAAAGTTGGCAAATCCACTTGTCTCTTGTCGATCATGCCCTTTTTTCAAACGTTTTCCTTATGATCTTCTATTTTGAGTCAGTTCTTCCAAGACCTATGTAATGTTAATGTTTGAGAGAATTTTAACCAAGAATCCTTCTATTGCATCGTACAAATTATGCAGTCATTTAAGCCTCCTATTTCGTTGGCCATCCCTGAGTGAGTCTTGAAATTACTTTGTGCTTTTACTAAAAATATTGTAATTGTTTCATGTCATTGATGGGGGATACATCAATTCCCTCATGCGACGAATCAATTCCTATCGACACCAAATCATCATCAAGGAAGTTGATTTAGAATCATTTTGGTACCTCGGAACCTCCATGCCTCAATGGCAGGTATCTTCACTTTTGACAGGGAGTTCACATCATTTCTCTCTGATCAAAAGATTCTCTCGAATGTTCGACTTCAACTCATTAATTCACATTTGAAGGGATGTACTACAGTACCTTGGGGTCATTGAAATTAATGGTGATTTTCCTCACACTTGTTAACAATATACCTCAATGACCAGTAATCAAGTGGTTCCTACCATGTTCGATGTCAAGACATTTGTTTACATGGCTAGAATCGTACTTCAGAATCAAAGATAAGGTGAAGACCCTGAAGACCTTCCTTTGAATATTTAGTTCCATAGGCCACAATGGAAAGTACTAGAGTAATGTTGTCACATAGATACATGGTGTCTGAAGACCTTCCTTTGAGTATTTAGTTCTACAAGCTACAATGGAAAGTACTAGAGTAATGTTGTCACATAGATACATAGTGTATTAGTCTGTGGCTATGTTAATATTTGTATATCCACAATGTATATTTGTGTGGCTATGACTACATTCAAGTTATGGTGATATGGATCCACATTGTATTTCTGGTGGCCATATCATTATTAAATACAATCATGGATATGCAATGTATTTGTCAATATCTATGCTTAGAGTCATTTGTATTCTCAGTATGGGAATGCCTATCTCAGTGATGATATAAAATTATACTACAATGTCCTTGTGTTATTGGCAGATCTCCAACCGGTGCGTTCTTTGTTTCAAACACCCATCTGGAAAAGTATTTCAGCTATCATCTCTTCTAACTTCATACTTTGTGGGGCATTCTATTATACAACATTTTTTCGCAGTAAGTGATACTTCCTATTCTCTGACATCTAAAGCATATAACTTCGGAAGAAAACTGAGAGAAAGTCTTCTTTGGAAGGATCAACTCTAAAAATCGCTAAAATTACAAAGTTGTCACTTGTTTCTTTCTAGAAAGGTGCAACAACCTCACTTGTCGCATGCTGAATCACTGGAAGGTGTGACAATGTCACCTTTTTCTTAGGTCTAAGGGTGCGATAACCTTTGCATGTGGAAAAAAAGAAGAAATTCTCGAAGCTTCTAGAAAAGAAATTTCAATGATGAGTTGTTTGTCGATCGGTTTGGATCTCACCCGCCTCTCCTAATTTAGTGATATCTTAACCTCATCATGGCTTCCTCTCCAACCTATAAATGGAGGCATATTCTAAAGGAAAAGGCTAATAAGTGATGAGTAATAAAATAATGGTGAATTGAGCATAGCTCCTGGTTTGTAATTGAGAGTTTGTGAACTTCATTTTGGTCCTAAGAGATTTTGGGATAAAGTGTTCAAGAGACGGTGATGGTGTTAATGGAGGTCGCTTGGGTGATGTAACATTGAACTACTAAAAGGAGTTTGTTAATGCCAAGGCTTGGTTGTAAACTGCTTACTGGTTTATTAATCCAGTTATACATTTTCCTTTCCTAATAAATATGGTCAATGGTTTTTATTTGTATTTCTATTTGGCTATTTACATAGATTCATTGAAGTATATGTATGCTTGTTACTTTCACTGGTTCTATTTGATCCTTTTTATAGGTCTCTATTTCTAGAAAGCATTGGATCAAACTTAGATCTACAATCAATAAGGACAAACGTCAGTTAAAAAGGTACAATTTTTCTATAATTTTTGCAATTTCATTTGAATCTAAAGAAAGGGGTGTGTTTTGTATGGTTCTGTTCTAGTTTTGGGTTCCCGAACTAGGGAGATTTGTTTATGTTCGGATTTATGAATTTATCCATAACACCATGAGGGCCATGCTTAAAGATACGCCATAAGAGGACCACTTTGGATACTTCTTCAAATACACCCATCACTTATAGAGGTTAATGGACTTCTTCTAGGGTTGACATCAATGACAACCAATTTTACAACATCCTTTTCCTAAGCCTCGCAATGAGCTCCATCTGAAGAAGTACTATGTGTAAGAATCAATGTTGCATTGTGCTTTGTAGCATGTCATATTTTTAAAGTTTTTTTTACTTTTGGGAATTTTCATTTTTTTTGCATTTGGTTGATTTAGTTCATACACTTATCATGCTTAGTGCTTGATTTGCAAGTGTCAATGTCTAACCCAATATATGTAGGTTTCATAGATGATTTCTTCCATAGTGTAATACCCCTAGGCTAAACCCAATTGTAAATGTGCATATTCTTTATAGGCCAATGATCTAGAATGTTTTGGTCCAAAGTACCTTTGTCTATGTGTTTTGAGGCTAAAGTGCCTATGTGATTATTAGGTTAGGGAGAATATGGGTTGGAAGGCCAGTCAGCCTAACAAATTTAATATGTAATCACTCGAATTTATTAATAAAATACATCACTACTATAGACCAAGTCAAACCAAAAAGTATAGGGGGGTAGGACTCCAAGAGAGGGAAAGGTGGCTAGGACTTGAGAGGAAAAGGGGCTTAAGACAAGGAATACAATAATATTATTCCTAAGTCCTAATTCTTGTGATATGTTTTTATCCTAAGTTCCTAAGTGGAGAAATGAATCACCAAGTGGAGTCAAAGGTAGTTCCTATAATGACAAGTGTCAAGATAGGAACATGCATACATAATGTTGGGAATTTAGTATAATTCTCATTCTTTCCAATCATTCAATAATCCATTCCATTCCATCAACCATACCTTTTTTTGGAGAGTGGGAGTTGTGAAGTTGATTGTTACCATGTAAAACGTTAGTGGTTTGGGTTGAAGAAGCAATTTTTCAGACCTATGGAGCATTCCCCTTCGGTGGGAGAATTGTTGGGGATAGGTTTTCCTATGAGTTGGCCTAGTGGGTGTTGTAACTTCTTGAGTAGCCACGTGTTCCAAGTTCCATGAAGATATAAGAATTCATAGATGACCTGTTATTGAATCCCTGGAAGGGAAGTGAGACAATCGAAGGACTATTGAGCAGAGAAGGGGTACACTTCCTGCGGTGGCACATGTTGTCGGGAATGAGAGGTTGTAGGTAGGAAATATTGCTAGAGTTGGAACATGGGCTTGTCCTTATTTTTGTTGTGTGTTAGACCTTAGTTTGACTTAGGTATCCTTTTCATTGGTGGATTCATAGCCCCATCTCAGGGGTGACCTATTGTAGAGAGTGCATGAACAATAGATTCTATGGTTGGGAGGAATGTCTAAGGTCTACAGTGAGTCAATGATTTTCAGTATAAGATAAGTTTTATTTTATGTTCTTATGATTAGTACTATGTGGTTATTTATGCTAATTTTTTTATGTTCTATTTGTGTATAATTATGCATAGATTGCATGTTGTTAGAATTGAATAACCCTTGCATATGCAGGGAATGGTAATTAATAAATGATATCAGAGAAAAAAAATGTGTGGTGTGGCTTAGCTTGGAGGCTAGGGATGTTACACATAGAACCTACAACATTGCTTCTATTGGATGGGTGTTTTTTTCACCCATGGACTAGCTAGTGAGTTCAAGGGGCACATACCTCGATACTATGACCAACAACATTATGGATTATAGTGTAGTCATGGAAATTATTTCAAAAGATATTTCTATTGGCATCTATAGGTTAGTTGTGTATTTGGATTCACAATTAGTGGTGTATGTTGGCACAAGGGTAGACCCGGGGTTCAACGCTTCAACAATGCACCAACAAAACCCTAACTATCGGCCCTTTCGGAAACACCTACGAAGTAGATGAAGTCTCACTTGAGGTAGAGCCAGGGGGGTTGCAGAACTCAGGTGTTTACAACCAGATTGGGACATAGATCTATGATTACAATACTTAACAGAGCACTTTAAACAACAATATACTTTAGTTCTTGAATCTCATTCACATCGTACGTTAAACTGTTATTACAGATCAACATAGTAACCATAAAGATCAACTACCTTCAATCACTTAGCGCATAGCATTAGCTCAGATCTAACATTAAATAATATTTAACACTAAGCAACAAAATCAGATGCATTCAACATGCATTATAACAACAACACTAAGCAAATAACCACGCAAACAACATCGCACAAAGCACATCAAGGCACATGATATACATGGTTCACCCCAGTGTGGGGCTACGTCCACCAAATTGTTCTTATTCTTTATTAGTCTTCAATCTTCTTACATTCATCTTCTCATGTGCACAAAGCCACAAAGCCAACTTCACATTGGATAGGTGATCTATGCACAATGCACTAGATCCACCTTCCCTAATGTTACACATTATTTTCATCATCCCTATGACCATTAATGATGTAAACCTATCTGTTTCCTTCAGAGGGGTCAGTGGCCTAAGTTCCTGAAGAGAGAAGGGAGAAGAACTTTTCCTGAGAAAAGAAGTTGCATTTTCCCTTGTAAAAACCCTGTAAAAAGGGAAGTTCGTAGGTTGCCTATGTATTAGGGTGCAAGAATGCCTCATTCTTGCAGGTTGCATCATAGCTAGGGTGAAAATAGTTCACAGGTTACACTATAAGCAGGGTGCGAGAATGCTTACACGTGGGGAAAATGAGCGTTTTCTCGAATCTTCTAGAAGGAGAAACTTCCATGGTGAGGTGGCATCCGAATGGTTTGGATCTTACTCGCTTTCATGATTTAGTGGGATCATCCTAACCTCCTCACCTTATGCTCTTCAACTTATAAAAAGAGAGGAGCTCTCATGGAGAAGGGGTTCTTGAGCTTGTTAGCTTTGGTTGGCTTGGAATTATTAGCTTGGTTGGAGTGGCTTTGAGATTTGCTTTATCAAGATAGATTGTGAATATCATCAGATCTATGCTCTCAGAATTCTTGGAGTGAAAGTGTGTGGGGAACGAAGGACAGTTGGAAGGGACCTTATGACATCAAGGCCATGGTTGTAATCTCTCTTTCACATTTAATATGATACAGTAATATGATTCTTTCCTATAAATCTTGTTGTGTTTTATTGTATGATTCCTTGATCACATACATAGGTTTATATTGAGTTTATGCTATTGCTATCACTTTGGTTGGTTGCGTTCTTTTGCAGGATCATCATTGCATGAGCATTGGAATGGAGCTAGGGTGGTGATGGAGAGAGGAAGCGACATTTAAACGATATGTCACTCATCCCTCTTTAGTTAGTAAATTCAATATCTAAAACTTAAGGAAAGCGTCATGTTCTGGTGTGTTTTGTTCTAGATCTAGGTGGATCTAGGGAGATCGGTTAGTGTCCGCACCTACCGATTAGTCTGATAACAAAATTGGCGACAATACTGAGGAACGGATTGTTTCCTAGTTAGTCTAGTTTCCCTTCCTTTGATTGCTTGTTGTTTGGTTTCTGAGTCTGTGGGACATCCATCCAAACTCTCTGGATCTAGAAGTTCACTTAGATTCCCTGTCCTTTTTCAAAATTTTCTTTGATTACAAACATTCTTGCACTGTACCTGTCTGTGGACTATGAGAATCATTGATGTTTGCACCCTGCCGTTAGGTTCAGTGCAAAATTCTCGCACCCTACCAATGTCTAGCCTGCGAGAATACCTAATTCTCGCACTGTAATATACTGCTAGGCTATGAACTTGTTTGTAATTTTTTTGGATTGGGTCTTGTCATGTTTTGATGACTTAGTTTTTCTTTGATCAGTTGGATAAAACTTTTGGACCCTATATTGATCTGCTTACAGTCTTCTTGACATCATTTGAGTTTCTTTTAGCCACTTCTACTTTGTTTGGTTTTCAAGGATTAGTCTCTTTCTTTGAGTGTCTTTCAATTACGAAGCATGTGTTTTCTTTAGAATTGTTTAGGGAAAGATCAGATTTCTCCTGAATAGTTTTCTTTAAAAGAGAACTTTTAGTTTGGGTTTCTTTGTTTTAAGAAAGTTCATTATTGCTTTTAGTGAAATTTTTGAAACAAAAAGATTTAATTTCTTGCTTTATATTAGATTGGGGGCATCCTTGTATTTGAACTAGCGAAATTGCATGGTTCTTGGCATTTTTTGATCTTAAATTATGAAAACTTTTCCCCCTCATGGCCAGGGGGGCCATGAATCGTGCATTGGTGTTCAGTACCTTTTTCTCAATTTCTTGAGAATCTTGATATTGATGATTTTAATATATTTTGGGACATCATGCATATGGGAATGATAAATGTTTTCTCCTTCTCGTAGCATAGCTTTCATCGAAATGAAAAGATTGCATCTTCATATCTTTGCATAATTTTCGAGTCGGTCAAAACACCATATTGTCCACGCCATTTTCCTTTTGAGTAACAACAACCATAAAATAAAGCGCTTATAAAAATTGATTAGACATTTTATCTTCTCTGGTAGCAAACCTACATTAGATTAGTCGTAGGGCTTTGGAATAGGTGTGAAAGATAACTTTCCAAAGCTGCAAACAAACATAGTATCTTGTGATAGGGAGAGTTAAATCCACTTATTACATTTTGTCATGGGAAGCCCTTCTAACACAAGGGTCAATCATGAGGTCACATTGAGACTGGCAGAGTTACTCACCCTGCTTTGTTGGTCTTGGTGTAGAGATTGCACGTATTACGGGGATCACTTGAAGGTATACCCACAATGATGAGTGGAAGACTCTCAAGTTGATTTCGGGCTAGATACCCTACCCTTGCATGTGGATCATACTATCGATTGTTTCCCTAGGCATCATTGTTTTTTGTGGTAACCTTAGTGGCCTATCTCTTTAGGGTCTTTACACAAGGTGACTATGGAGGGGCAAGTCTTCACGATACCTAGAATCGAAGTTGGCCAAACTCACTCAGGCTCCTTGGAGGGTATACCCACGATTATGTGTGGGATCTTGCACCAGGGTGTAAGTCCGTTAAGAAGGTCGTCAATGTAACCTTTCCAACCACTCTATATCAACCCCTTCTTACATTGTTTCCACGACATTGGATTTCATCACCAACTAGTGTGCTCATTGTAAGAAGGTTTTGTTTGTTTGCTTGCTTCCTAGATTTTTAGCGTGTGTTGTTTGTTTTCCCTAGCAGACTCTAGGTTGGATGTATTTAATGGTGTCATTTCCTGGAATGACCACTGAAGGAACCCCTGCTCCAGGGGAACCTTTTGTTTTTCCTTCTTATGGAAACATTGGTCCTCCTCACATCACTACTTTGAGCCTTCCAGGTCTCACTATTGGATTACCAGTATGGTTGTTTTCCACTCAGGTAATCTCGAATGCAGTTAGTGCTTCAGTCACAAGCACTTCCCCCCAAGAGCATCAACCTCATGTTGATCCTTCACCTTCTTCGCCTTCTTCGCTTGCAATATCGCCTTCTGTTTCATCTTCTTTGTCGGGTGAAAGTTCTGAAGCTAGTAACCCAGTGAATAATAAGAAGAAGAAAAGAAAGATTAAGAAGAAGAAAGATAGGTGAGGGTAAAAACCTCCAACCACTGTCAAATATGTTGGAAAACAACCAGTTATTGTTAATCATGTTAGGAGTGTTGATGATTTCAAGATCACCCAAACAACTCGTAAGCCCAAGTACCCTTGCAGGATTTGTAAGGGTAGCCATCTTCTTAAGGAATGCCCTGGTCTATCCAAGGTTATAGAAGCATGGTCTACACATCCTCGCCAACCCATGTCGTTAGCTTCTTAACAACATGCTGATGACTTCCCGTCGACTAGTCATGATATAGTTGGGAAGAAGAAAAGTAGAGTCAAGTTCCCATGTATGTTATGCAAAGGGAGTCATCTCACTCACCTTTGTCCTCATATGGACAAAGCATCGAAATTACTGGAAGACATGATTGTTTCACAACCTCAACTTCCAGTTGCTTACCATAAGCTTTCTCTCAACCCTCCAATAGTTGATGGAATGATCACCCCGGTCTCTTCACCAGTCAATATGGTTGATCAAGTTGTCAATCTGGTTACGTCCTTAGTTGAACCAATTGACAAAGTGGTTGATCTGATACCATCCTCGATCAATCCATTTCCACCTGTCGACCCCATTCTCCCCCTGGAGAATGAAACCCAAGTGGTCAATCTGATCTCTCCATCGGTCGATCCTACTCTTCCGCTAGAGAGTAAACCCGATATTGCCCATGTTTTTCTCGTTGATACAGAATCTACCATACCGGGGGCTATTCCTCCCTCCCCCGTGGAACCCCTTCCAAGTTATGAGGCCATCCATTTTGATTGGGGTGTGCTAACTGGACCTCGTCTTCCCTCTCACATTCCTTTCCAGATTACAGTACAGGTTTGTGGTCGAGACGTTCCTCAGACACTGATAGATGAAGGTGCATCCGTTAGTATTTTGTCCTCTATTGCTTGGCAGGCTTTGGGTTGTCCTCAGCTTGTGCCGGTTACGCAGAATCTGTTAGATTTTAATAGAAGAACCAATCAACCTTTAGGGACCCTTCCTCAGTTTCCTATAACTTTGGGAGGGAAAAGTGTCTTTATTGACATCATGGTAGTCCAAGACCCCTTGGATTTTTCTTTACTCCTTGGGCGAGATTATGTCTATGCCATGAAAGCTATTGTGTCTACTCTTTTTCGTGTGATATATTTCCCTCACAATGGACGGGTTGTGACTGTTGATCAAGTTTCATTCATTGACCCCGCCTGGATTGCCTCCCTAAATGGTTCTTATATGCAGATGGTATCACCCCCGCCATAGGTCAATTATGTGGTGTTGTCGCCCATGGCTTCGACTTCTGATGACTTAGATTCGGTGGTTGACATGGTGATCTCTTCGATAGGGTTGTTAGAGCCTGATCTCTTTACTCTTGTCGTGACCCTCGACATGGTGTATTTCCAGTGAAGACCTTATGGAAGCCATGACCGTGTTTTTTCCCTTGACATGGTGTCATTCCAGAGAATTTTCCTCTTGGAATCCATGATCAAGAAGAGAGACCACCCGAGGATATTTTTTGCGTCTCTGCGGAAACCTCGTTAAAAAATGAAACAAAGGTCCCGAGGATAATTTTTTCGTCTCTATAACCTCGTTAAAAAATGAAACAGAGGTATTTGAGAATAGTTTTCTAATTTCAAGCTCGTTAAAAAATGAAACCACTTTCGAGGATAGTTTTTGCATCTTTGAGGCAACCTCGTTAAAAAATGAAACAGAGGTCTTTGAGCATGATTTTCTGATTTCAAGCTCGTTAAAAAATGAAACTAGACTTGAGCATAGTTTTCTAATTTCAAGCTCGCTAAAAAATAAAACCAAATGAGGATAGTTTTTTCATCTCTATGGCAACCTCATTAAAAAATGAAACAGAGGTTACGAGCATAGTTCTTGTTTCTATGTCAAGCTCGTGAAAAAATGAAATAGTTTTCCCCCTCTCTATTTGAGTCAAGTCTTTCGTCTAGTATTTGAAGCTTCATTTCCTCCACCTTTGTCATTGGATGAAACGAAGCTTTGGGGGAATTTGCCTTGCTTACAGCCTCTAGACTTCATGCTGAAGTTTGGGCCACTAGCTTCTTAAGCTGGGGGCTAAGTACCAACCTTGTGTACCAACCATGCATTGGGAAGTTCCAAGCATAGTTTTCTATGGTTCAAGCTTGTGTAAAAATGAAACCACCTTCCTCAAGCATAGTTTCCTATGGTTCAAGCTTGTGTAAAAATGAAACCAGGTCCAAGCATAGTTTTGTTTAGTTTTTAAGCTTGTGTAAAAATTAAAATCTATCCAAAGCATAGTTTTGTTTTGTTTTAAATCTTGTGTAAAAATGAAAACATTCCCAAGCTTAGTCTTTTTTCTTTCTTATGCTCGTAAATACATGACAATAAGTTACCGAGATTAGTCTTTATTATTTCTCATTCTCATAAATCAATGAGAATATAACTGAGTATACTTTTATCACTTTTTCAGACTCGTAAAGGTTATATGAAAAAGGAACCCCCTAGAGTTCCCTTTAAGCTCTTTTCAGACTCTCTAAACATGAAAAGATTGTCGAGCGACCTTGCTATTTTCACACTCGTTAAAGTATTTGAAGAAAGCATCTGTTGGGCAATAATTTATCTCTTTTTCGGTCTCATCAGACTATTTTATGAAAAAGGAACTGAGAGAGTTCTTTTTTAAGTGTTTTTTAGACTCTATAAACATGAAAAACCCCTGAGTTTTCTTTCTTTGGACTCATAAAAAAAACATCGAAAGGTCCATATGGGACCGAACCACTCCTTCTTAGGGTTCGTTAAACATACTCTGAGGGACTCATCTGAAGGATGAGATTACATTTCAAGCATATGTTATCCTCCTCAAGCTTGTGTAAAAATAAAGAGGTACTCGCCAGAAATGGTGGGGGAAAAATTGGGAAAGAATTGTGTCTAAACCTGTAGTCCATGAAAGAGTCGCTTTTGAACATGACACCCTTTCACTCGCCTTCTGTCTAGGTTGGAAAATCCACTTGTATCCTGATCATACTCCTATAAGATTAAAAATTGGTCTATGATCCTTGTTGTTGAGTCATTATTTTCCAAGACAGTTGTTGTGTCGTCAATATGTTCAAAAAGATGTCCAACCCGGAAATCCTTCTATTGCATCAGCCATTTCTGTAGTCCTCAATCCTTCTATTGCATCGGCCATCCTTGAGTCAGTCTTGAATCACTTGTTACTCTGATCTACATCGAATCTTGTTACTTGTTTCGTGTCATTGATGTGGGATACATTAAGGCCCTCCTGTGACGAGTCTTTTCCTGTCGACTTCAACTCATTATCCAGAAATTAGACTTATAAACTAATTGGTACCTTGGAACTTGCATGCCTCAATGGCAGTTTTCCTCACTTTCGACAGTGGGTTTTCATTATCGACCCCTAATCGAGAGATTTCGTCGAGTGTTCGACCTCGGCTCATTGATTCACATTCGTTGGATTGTACCAGAGTACCTTGGGATTCATTGACATTAATGGTGATTTCCCTCATGCTTGTTAATGGTATACACTAATGATTGGTAATCAAGTGGTTTCTACCATGTTCAACTTCAACACATGTATTCACATGGTTAGATTCATACTATAGAGTGGTGGAGATGAAGACCCTGGATATTTTCTGACAGATCCAGGTTGCGTTGGAGTATATTCAATGTACTGTTGCATAGATCCACATTGTATGTCTAGTGGATATGTTCAAATTTGAAACTTTAACACATAGATCCACAGTGTATTTTTGGTGGCTATGTTCAGATTTGAGTCATATCGGCATTGATCCACAGTGTATGTTTGGTGGACATGACCTGCCTTACTTGACATGGATCTTTGCATGTCGGCATTTATTCTTTGAGTCATTTGTATTATGAGTATGGGAATGCCTACCTCAGTGATGATATATTATTGTACTGTATTTCCTTGTTTGTTGGTAGGTTTCCGACTGACTGTTCCTTGTTCCCTACACACACTCGACAAAGTATTTCAGCTATCACTCTTTTCTAACTTCATACTTTGGGGGGTTCTCTGTTACACATTATTTTCATCATCCCTATGACCGTTAATGATGTAAACCTATATGTTGCCTTCAGAGGGGTCAGTGGCTTGAGTTCCTGAAGAGAGAAGGGAGAAGAACTTTTCCTGAGAAAATAAGTTGCATTTTCCCTTGTAAAAACCCTGTAAAAAGGGAAGTTCGCAGGTTGCCTATGTATTAGGGTGTGAGAATGCCTCATTCTCACAGGCTGCATCATAGCTAGGGTGCGAACAGTTCGCAGGTTTCACTATAAGCAGGGTGCGAGAATGCTTACACATGGGAAAAACGAGTGTTTTCTCGAATCTTCTAGAAGGAGAAACTTCCATGGTGAGGTCGCATCTGAATGGTTTGGATCTGAGGACAGTTGGAAGGGACCTTACGACATCAAGGCCATGGTTGTAATCTCTCTTTCACATTTAATATGATACAGTAATATGATTCTTTCCTATAAAGCTTGTTGTGTTTTATTGTATGATTCCTTGATCACATACATAGGTTTATATTGAGTTTATGCTATTGCTATCACTTTGGTTGTTTGTGTTCTTTTGCAGGATCATCATTGCATGAGCATTGGAATGGAGGTAGGGTGGCGATGGAAAGAGGAAGTGACATTTAAACGATATGTCACTCATCCCTCTTTAGTTAGTAAATTCAATATCTAAAACTTAAGGAAAGCGTCATGTTCTGGTGTGTTTTGTTCTAGATCTAGGTGGATCTAGGGAGATCAGTTAGTGTCCGCACCTACCAATTAGTCTGATAACACCTAAAACTAGGTCAAGGCACAAATCCAACTCCTTAATAGTACAAAGCCTTACTTTACACAACCTGATTGCACAGAGCAACTTACAATCTCTTCCACTAAGCCAAACATATTGTACACATAGCCAACATACACTAGTCATGCCTCGTACATCGCTTAGCTACTTATTTATACGTTTACAAAGAGACCTAAACATGGGTAAACCCATGGGCCAACATCCCTTAACCCATTACATAAACCATAGTAAACCCTTGCTAGGTCCAAAAGCCCATAAAATGAGTGAGATCCTACAATCTTCGCTCTTCCTGGGCGCTCCATCTTCGATCGGCCTATCGAAGTCCCAAAAGTGGTCAAACACGACCAATGTTTCCTCAAAACTTGGTCGAGGGCCAAGAGTGTCATAGATGAATAATGTATATCTTCTGAGAAAACCTTTTCTTCTTAGAAAGTATTTGAGGGTGTGACTTCTTGAGTGATAATATGAGTTTATTACTTATGATCATGTTCCTAAAAGTTTAAACATGTTGGTTGATCTAGTGGTTGTGTGTTGTATTGGAATTCGTTACATTAAAAAAAACATCAATACAAGCATGCATGTACAATAATCATGGTATATAAATAACAATCGCTTAAATCATAAGCAGAACTGAACCATATGTATAAATAGATAACATCCAATACATAATGTCCAAAAGAATGCAATATACAAAAATAGGATACATGGCCCATAATGATATAGTATAAAATAAATCCAATCTATAATCCATAGATGCTAAAAAAAAGAGAGACTCTCAAATAGTCATCTCAAGGTGCCTCTATCTCATGGTAGCTCACTATAGTATTGGCCACAACCTCAATAGTCAGACAAAAGGAAATGGTAACATAGCCATGTGACGTTGTAACCTCTAGAGCACATCGTCCACCCTCATCATGGGCACACACATTGTGATCCCATCAAGGTTCCTCCTCACCTCATGGAGGTTCTAAGAAGTTTCCTAATCTCCATCCTCTTCGTCTGGTTATTATTCCTACCTAGATCTCTAGTGGTTTGGGGTCATCCGAGCCAACCAAATTGGTCCTACATCTATGCCATACATTATGATTGTCAATATCATTGCATATAATATAATGTATTTTTAAATTTTTTTTTTTTTTTTTTAAAGGTTATAACTTTGAAACCAAAAAATACATGTCCTCTTTCTTACTGTGTCCCCCCAATATGCTTCTGGAGGAAGTACCAACTCAATATCATGTCAAAATTCTGCATCAATGTTAGGGTAATCCTTGATGACAATTGTATTCTCATCCAACTAATCAAAAAAAACCTGACCAAAGGTGCTCATGGAAAGGTCATCCCCGAGGTGAGCCATGAAGTCTATCCACCTCTAAATATCGGGCTCTAATGGCATAGTAAATGGAGTTGATACACATGGATGCATCCCAGGGTATTAGTCTAGGAATAAAGAGACAAGGATTGATCCATAGCCATACTATTTTTTCCTACCAATCCTACATCTAGTCAATTTATCTCTCAAGTTGAATGCTAATATTTTGCACCATTCCTATGTTGTGGGCCTCAAGCACTCAAGAACATAGTGAATATGGGTTTGTGAGGCCAAGTGGGGTGTTGTGGATCCAAATACCTAAGTTATCATGAATAGTATTGTATGCAGGGGTAATTGATGGACATCCTTTATCTTGAAATGATTGCTACTCTTCCTCGACAACAGTTGACAATGTGCAGCAATATACTCATCAATAGTGCTAGTAACACCACCCTTTCAAGACTACAAGCTCACCACACTGAGATAGTCCTATCAGAGAAGTATATGTCCTTGAAATCTATGTGCAGTACCTCATGTCCCACTCAAAAAAACTATCGATTAGGATCCTAGAACCCTGTGAGTCTCTACAACAACATGCTTTGGCTCCTCATATTTTGACTCTGAAAGAATGTCAAGAGACCGCAGTCTCTTAGTGCATATAATGTTCCCTTTTCTTGCAACATGGCCACATCGGTCGCCTAATTCTCTCTTTCCTTCCACTCAATCATGTTGGTTATCCCTACACACATTCAAGAAAAAATTATGGATCAGTTACCAACCATAGTTTCTAATAAAAAAATTCATCTTTTCCATTTTTATGTTGGGACACGATAGTGGGGTGTCAAACCTACATTCCCACACTTGTAACCCAAATGAGGTTCAACACCTCATCATTTTTCAACTAAAAGATGAATGGATAGAAATCCAAAGAAAGAGTTGAGGACCTACCTGGTCCAGTCAAAATGCAAATCCATCAGTTGAATCTCACGTAATATACCCTAGAAGTTTAGAGGTAAAAGTAATTTTTTTAACCAGAGCTAAATTTTGACAAGGTAAAATGGTAAAAATGGGCTTAGTTTCCCATATATAGACCATTTTTTCACCTTTTTTGGGTCATAGACAACCATTTTTTTACCTTCATCGAAATCGAACCCTTTATGACTTCTAGTTTGTTCTTTGAAATCGTTCTATAAGATTTATATTGGATTGTTTAACTTCTGGAACAGTATTGATGATCATTTATACAGGACTTTAGGAACATCTTGTGGTACTTTCACATGGTGATATTCAATGATCTTTGAGGTAATTGTTTCAATTATGCATATAGAAATAGGTTTTTCTATTGCATTATTAACCAAATCTTGTGCCAACATTATTCGTTAAGTTTGATCCTGTCAAGTTGCACCATTTCCCTCTCTTATCTTTTGCAGGTCGTAACTTGTGCAACATTGCCTACCCTCCATGGGTTTCTCTACTTAGCCCTTCTTTTTGCATTTTGAACCCATGGAAATATTTTTTTCATACGCCGGAGAACCCATATTTATTCCCACAACTACTTAATGATTTGTGACCTCATGCTTCTCTGTTATCTTTTTCTAGCTATGTTCTGAAGTGTACCCATTATTTATTTGTCACTTTACATTTGTAGTTGTTTATTGTTTCTTATGTATGTGTTCCTATTTATATGATTTTATTCACTTCATTAATCTCATTTTCATTGTGGTTACTTCTAAACTTAACCATTTGCCTCTATTTCCTTTGTTTCATAACCTATATCCTTGGAGTAGACACATTCATGAGTGAACACAACTTTCCCAACACCTTTATTTTGTTTTTTTTCATAGGTATATTTCATGCTCTTGGATGTAGTTGCATGCCATTGAGCCACTTGTTTTATCCATTGTAGCATATGTTTATCTCTTTTTCGAGCTTATGAAAACACGAAAAAGACAAAAACATTAAAAAAGGGATGGGGAATAATTTTCATCTTTATTGATTTAGTTTGAGTGGTTGTTGTCAGAACTTGTCACCCTTGAACATGGAACCTATTTGTGTTAGTATATTACAGTTGAGATTTAGTATTTCCTTACGAGTTGTACCATGAGTTTTAGTTTTCACTCCTCTAATTGGTTATCATTATAGACATTGTGGAGAATTCTTAAGTGCCTCTTACAGTGTCGCATTATATCATTGGTCCTTGTAATGTACCCATCTCTCTTGCTAGGTAATGTTACTACCATTTCAACTTAACATAACTATGATACCATTTTAAAATGAGTGCATGTAGCGTGACACATAAACTCATGCAACTCACATTAATGTTAAAAATGTGAATGTGTACCATCAATTCATACACAACATTCATCATTTAGATCAAACATATGCAAAGTGGAATTAAACATGAGAAATATAAAAAAATAATCATGTTTTGATAAATCACCAACTAATCACATACAATGAACATTCCTCCCAATCGTAGGCTCTGCTACTACAGTTCTCTCAACAACATACCACTGCTAAGATGGAGCTATGATTCCACAAGGAAATAGATCCCATGGCTGGATATGGTCTACTCAAACCACCCAATACACAACAATCACATAGTGACACAACTCCAACACCAATTCCAATTGCCCAACTCTCTTCCCCATAGGTATACACAACCCAAGGGATGAGATTTCCTTCTCTACACCATAGTCCCTTGGAAAATATCCATCCCCTCCATGGATCCAGCATAGAGTGACCAAGAATATCTTCAGCTGAGGGATCCATGAAAACCAATTATAACATGAGTACTCATAATAGCCTTTACACATGCTCTTGGTTAATTTCTCAACAAAAATATCCTCATGGGCATGACAACCTAATTCCTCAATATAATTCCTAGCTTGGTTACCAAGTTGTAATGAAACTACATAAATTCCAACCACCTATCTCTCTTTCTCGTCAATCTACACAACCCAAGGGATGAAATTTCCTTCTATATACTACAATCCCTCAGACAATCTTCATCCCTTCAAGGGCTCGAGCATAGACCAACTAAGAATCTCTTAGCTAGGGGATACATGAAATCTAGTTGTAATTGCACCTAGTATGAATATAACTTCCTATCATGGTTGTTTTCCTACACAGTATGGTTGGATCCTCTTTTCCAACACTCAACTTTGTTTTTCCTCACTTCTTGCTAACTATAAAAACTGCTCTCCCTCTACTCAAATTTCCTTTTTCTTTTCTCTCATGCATTCTTGACTCTCAAATTTCCCAAGAATTATTGTACTTATCCCATGTTGTCCATTACTCAACCTCTTACATGCATTCAATGATACAATTCCCATCATGAGTGTACTTACCTCGTGCTCTCTTATCTAGATTAGATGACTTTCCCACCAACCATATTACATGCATTCAATGATTGGATTTAATAAGTCAAAGGGGATAATTAGACAATTGATTTAGGAAAAATATCATATAGAGTTCACTCAAACCCCACTTAATTCCCCCTCTCTTGTGGAACTGTATCTCTCCAACACTATTGTCCCCATCGTATCACAACCATCAATGTATTTTTATTAATCAATGTATGTATAATTACAATGTTAGGCTCTCTATCCCTTGATTAGTCCAGGATCTCTATCCCAAAACATATTGGATCACTAGCCTATTTAACATATGTACAATTACATTACAAATCACATGGATTAAAACTGGGATGTTACATCCCCTCCCCCTTTTTTTTTCACTATCCTTACTACACATTACCATACAGGTGTACATACACATATTGATTTTTTACATCGATATACTCAATAGTTCCACAGTTTAATTATTCTTGCAACAATTCCAACCATAAATCTCTCATTCCCCGCAATATTCACAACTCGAGGATGTGTACCCCTTTCTCTACTATGTAGTCCCTCAAGTTGTCCCACTTCCCTTCTAATGCCCAACATAGGCTACCGGGGAAGTCTCAGAGTTGCGGCTCCAAGAACTCTAGCCATAATAATTTCACTATTCATTTACTCATGCAACAATTCCAACCAGTGATCTCTCATTCCCCTAAACCTACACAACCCAAGGGATGATATTTCCTTCTCTTCATCACAATCCCTCGAACAATCTCCATCCCCTCCAAGGATACATCACAGACTAAATAGGAAGTCTCATATTTTTGGCTCCAAGAATTCTATCTACAATAATGGAATCTCCAAACTTTCAAAGCAGTTGTGGGTATGCCTCCCGCATCACATATTCCCACTTCCACTTTTCTTCTTTTGAGTGGTAACATGTTCACTAGACCTTACCTATTCTATGCCTTTGTTCTTGAGGTCTGTTTCCTTCGGGTGTTCTCAATTCATGTTTTTGTTCTTCAATTGATCTTATAACAACCATTAAGAAAACATACATGTTATATTTATCATGCAACAACTATCTTATCAATAGGAGTTCTCAACCCAAAAATGTAATTCACATATTCGAAAACAATTTTGTAATCATAATCCAATACTTATTTGCATGGTTATTTCTATGCTTCAGAAATCTACCATGGGAAAGAATTCAGCTCGTTGTCCCTTTATGACACACCCTCATGATTCTAGCCACCATGCCATATGCATTTTCAAGTTTCCTCTCCCCTGCCACACCCACTCTCCAGGATTAGGCATTCCCTTCCCTGTTATACAGTCCCTCGGTGATCCATCTTTCCAAGGATTTCATATGCAAGGAGAGTTCCAACTTACCATGAGACATCCACTAGTATTCTATAACATGTGTCAATCATAGGGTTCTAGTATCATAACAATAACCTTCTTCCCAAGATTTCCTAGCTTCAATAGCTATCAATTATCCTATATCATATACATACAATTACCATGAGACATCATCATAATAATTCCACTTATTAAAATTTCAAATATGTTTCATAAAGAGAATCAAATTTCATAAGTATGAGATTCTTTCTCATAATTTTTTCCTCTTACAATAGCAGGTAGCACTTAATATTTATTATGGACTTACACTCATTTCCATATCCAATACCATTCTACCTAGAATCTTTCTAGACTTTCAATCAGCAAAACAAATTGAGTATTCATGCATATCATCCTTTTATTGCAACAATTACCATAGCTCATGAAGTGATCTTATAATTATAAAATATTAATAATTCAATCTCTTTAAATTGTTAATCATTTCAAATGGAATGAAACTATCAGTTATTGTATGTGCATTACTAGCACACTCGGCATTACATAATTCAATTAAACATTTATCCATACCAATAGCCAATGTTCCAATTCTCATGGTCAAAACTATGCAATATTGCGTCCCTACATTAATTCCAGAATACCCCATATCTATTTATGTATTCCTCCATGGTGAGTTGGAAGGTCTAGCCAATGCCACAAATCATCATTTGGACTCTTCCCTATTACTTTTGTTATCCTTCCTCTTCACCTAAACACAACATTAGGAGTATATTCCTTCAGTTATCTTCAATGTCGTTAAAGAGTTTGTAGTCCAAAAAATCGTTTATATGTGGGAAGACTATTGGAAACTTTTGTATCACCATAGCATGTCCATATCCAACCACATTATGGCCTCACACATGGTTATCTCTACTATCATCCATTTCTATAACAGATGTATATCTCCTTACTTGACTTGGTTATGAACTCATAACCAACATAACATAACATAACATGCCATTAAATTTCACATAATTGCATTTGAGAATTAAATAACATTTGTATATTCAAGGCCCTCTACATTTACCACATCTATTCAAGTGTCACACTCATAATACACCTTACTTCAAATATTGAATTTTCATTGAAGATATTCTTTGTTGGAAAATTGGTTGTCATTGATGTCAACACTAGAATAAGTTCAGAAGCCCGGCAGATTGGTTAAAGAAAAAGAGGTAGAGCATGAAGGACATTGAAAATGAATGTATAATCCCCATGGATTGATATCCCTTTTTGATTTTTTTCCAATGATAGGTGGTATGCCATGTGGCTCCTCATGATTGAGGAGATATTCCTTCTTAAAGATGACCATGTGAATTGAAAACAAGAAATTATAGGTCATCCCTAAAGTCAATTAAAGAAAAGTGTTGCAAAACAGGAAGTGTTAGGTCATCCTTGAAGTCAAGAAAAGGAATTGATTGAAAGATATAAATACACATTGAAGAACCACTCATTATGATCATCCAAGCTAATCATCTCTATGCACAAGTTCGGTAGCGAAGGCGCAGGAGGACTCGGAGCTACAGTGTTATAACCCTAAATTACACCTAACATGCATACCTGGCATCAGGCCATCTAACTTGCTATCTTTACCAAGCCACTATAGAAAAAATCTTCTAAAAACCATCATTTTGAATGTGTATGCGCCCTGCACCACTACTGCCCACGTACACACGCTTGTTGAGCCACTACAACCCACGTACACTCACATAATATCGTGAAATGTGGAAATTTGCATAGGATACTAGTTTCTGGGTCGTTACTTAACCGTTTGACTGCCCATAGCCAGTCACCCCAACCATTACTATCCCTTTTGGCCTATAAAAGAAGGGGTTGGGGTCCCATTGCAGGGAGAAGAAAGAGAGCAAAGAAACTCTGCCCATTTTATCAATCCCCCTTTTCTTGAATTGTAAAGCCCTTACCATTTCCCTAAGAGAGAACTGAAGAGGAGAAGAAGACATGGAAGTAGTTAGTGCATGGTGAAGAGGAGCCCAGAACCAAGTTCAAGGAGTACTGTCGGTCTCATGTTGTAAGCGAATTTTGTGAGATTAATATAAAGAACTACTTTTTCTATCCCGCCAAATGATGTCTTGAACTTATATGATTTGTTTACATTTCCTATTTATGATGTCTAACCCACTAATCCATATGTAGAATGCATATTTGTAGTTTATTGTTTGTCTTTTGATGAATGCAGGTCAGCCTTGGGAGGATATTTGTAGTCAGGAAACAACCAAGCGTAAAGGGATCGACATCGGATGCGGAGTTTAAGGTAGGCCTACCGGATCCCTTTTTCTTGTCTTTTATGAATGATTGTGGGGTAATGTTGGGGTAGTGAAAAAAAGTAGGAGACTTTAGACGGTTATCTCTCCCTACACTTTAGGCCATTTGTGTAGTCCATAGAGGGGTTTCCCTGCTATAGTAGAATTGGCGACCATACTGGGGATAGTTTAGTTGCCTCCCCCATGCACAATCCCTCAGCTTTAGAGTCTACAGGGAAAAGAGAACTTTTTACGGTGTATCATCGTGAACTATGCCAAGATCACAAATGGTTTCATGCGTTTATTGAAGAAGGACGTTCATTTTCATTGGGACAAAGCCACTCAATGCTCTTTCGAAGCATTGAAATGCGCCCTCACATCCACTCCTCTGCTTCGACCACCCAATTATAATAAATATTTATTATTGTACTTGGTCGCTGTGGAGTCGACCATCGATATGGTCTTGGTTCACAAGGATGATTTACTCTCAGAATATGTGATTTATTACCTGATCAGAGGTTTGGTTGGACCGGAACTCAATTATTCCCACATTGAAAAACTTGCATTGGCAGTAATTCATGCTGCCCAATGGTTTCATCATTACATCTTGTTTCGCAAGACCACCATCATTGTTGTTGTGAATCTGTTTCAATACGTGTTGACATGATGTGTAATTGGTGGAAAGATCAGTAGATGGATAGTTATCCTCCAAGAATTCGACTTGGATTTTGTTTCGGCGAAATCCAAAAAGTCGTTGGTATTTGCGGAAATCATTTCAGAAATTCCAGTCAAATCAGGTGATGTTATACCTGAAGGGTCTCCTATCAAAGGAGACATTTTTTTATCATGTCTTCAGACCCCTGGTATGGAAATATACTAGTCTATCTCCAGACTTTGAAGCGCCCTACCTCTACTTCTCGTGATGAGCGTCATCGTATACGCCATCAAGACAAAAACTATCTCATACTCGAGGACACTCTGTATCGTCGAGGTGTAGATTGCATCCTTCATCGATGTCTCACCCATGAAGAAGCGGAAATCACACTTAACAATTGCCACACTGGAGAATGTGGTATTCCTTTGTCTGGTTTGGAAATAGCCCAAAAGATTTTATGAGCCAGTTAATTTTGGCCGACATTAATCAAAGATTGTGTTGAATCGGTCAAGAAGTACCACCCGTGTCAGATCTTCTCTCGGAAGATGAGGGCACAGCCCGCTCCCATGTTTCTCGTCATCACAGTTGGTCCCTTCATCAAGTGGGGGATTTATTATGCTACATGCAACCCTCCTTCTGCAAGGGGGCACCCTTATATCATCATAGCAGTAGACTACTTCACGAAGTGGGTCGAAGATATGCCAATGTTTAAAGATGATGGCGAGATTGCGAGTCTCTTTTTGTTTAACCAGATAATAGCAAGGTTCGGCATCCCGAGAGAGATTGTAACTGACCATGGTAGTCACTTTCGAAACAAAATGATGTCCGAGTTAAAATCAAATCTTGGGTTGAGGAAAGAACATTCATCACCCTACTACCCACAAGAAAATGGTCAGGTGGAAGCTATGAATAAATCCATGAAGAATATTTTACAGCGAATGATCAATTCAGCCAGGTCAAATTGGCATTTGATGTTGTACTCGACATTATGGGCCTACCGAATGTCTGTTAAGACTGCAACCGGTTTCTCACCTTTTCAACTCGTTTATGGGCTGGAAGCAGTCTTGCCTATAGAGTGCCATATCTCCTCTCTAAATTTGGCAGTGCAGTTATTTCTAGACACTTCATCGCTTGAAGAGCATTTATTATATATTGAGCATCTCGATCAGCAGTGTTGGGACACAGCCTTAGCTAACGAGGCTCACAAACATAAATTCAAGTGTCAGTATGATCATTCCATTCGTCCTTGTATTTTTTCTGAAGGCGACCTTGTCCTAGTCTATGACCAAGATAAGGATCCCCTGGGGGCAGGCAAGTTCAAACCCATGTGGTTCGGACCTTTCATCGTAAAGGAGTTTCTAAAGAAGGGCATTTATCGTCTGGTAAATTTTGAGGGAAATAATTTGGCAGATCCTAGAAATGGTCTCTACCTCAAGAAGTATTACTCGTAGGTGGGTTTCCTTGGGTGACTTCTTGTAACATATGTATAGTTCCTGTACATTTTCTTTTTAGTTTCATCTTTTTGGTTTTATGAACATGTCATTTTTTATGTCATATTTTTCACTGTGGCAGATGTCAAGTGAATCAGAGGTGTTTTTTGGGTTTCCGGATGATGCTAGTCGGTACACTCAGAGGCTTGCTTTTGCATATTGTGTGATTTTCACACCTCAGGAATAATTGTTATCTTCAGGAGGTGTTTGTTTAGGTGATGCCACAAACAATGTCGTTGAATACAGCGTAGTCTTAGAGTTTCTTCATGACACTTTGTCAGATGGTCTACTTAGATGCTCAACTGGTTGTGTCTCAGTTAAATGGGGTTTATCGCGTTTACAATCCTACACTACACCGACGGTTCCTTAGGGCACGTCTCTTAGAACGAAGTTTTGATTACATTACGTATATCCATGTTCCTATGAGATTGAATCAAATCACAGATACTCTAGCTAATCATATATTAGATTGACATTTTGCACACATGTAAGAAAAAGCACACACACACACACATGTAAATACATTTTTAAAATAGATGTAATCCATAAGATGGAAAAAGATAAAAAGATCCATATATATATATATATATATATATAAATATCAGAGTACATGGGAGTCACGAGAATTATGCCCTCAAAAATATACAAAAAGTTCTCTCGGCACGTAAGTAGTCTAGCTTAGCTAAGGGTGGGGCCTGTTGGCCCTGTCGTAGTGAACAACGATGTTTTCCAAATGCCATAAGTTCTAGACCTAGGTCCGTGGTACCCCAACTACATGAGGTTGCATCGATGGTGGCAGGTCCTCGATCTCTGCCATTGGGATTGTGCAAGTGAGCGAGGTAAGGTTCTGCTCCACCCGTCTCAAAACTCTATCAACCTCTCCAGCTGGAGGCCCCCCTACTGCTACTGGTCCTACCTCTATTTGAGGACACCGCTTGGTCCTTGTGAAATCTGCTGGATGCACTGGTCCCACATCTGCACATAATGGATACATACTTGTCAAATACTCTGGTACCCAAAAAAATGATATATATAAAAAAGAAATAAAAATTAAATAACTTTGAAAAAACAAGCATACCTAACTCTCCTCACTCTACTCTGGGAGGTACATCCATGTCAGGGTCCCTGGAGAAGTCAATCCTGGCATAGGGGTAGTCCTCTATCGTCGAAATCTGTCGAGACCACTAGTCAAAAAGCTTGTCATCGAAGGCCTCAATGGTCCTCCCCCCACCCTGTCACGGAAACAACGCCACCCATCTGCATAGTGTCGGGAGAGTGGCCTCGTGCCCTCATACCATCTCTCGAGGACTGATACTTGGTACCCTCTCAAAGAAGAAAGAGCACAAAATGGTCCCAAACTTGAAGTTCCTATGCACCCAAACTCGACAATATGTCAATTGTCTCTTCATGCATGTCACAATGGTTATGCTCCAATCAAAAATTTGTGCATTTAAGCATTGAACTACACAATGCATGTGCACCCAGGAAACCTGATGCAAAGCTGCAGATCCAGTGGTCTTCCCAATGAGTAGAACAATCGCTTTCGGCAGTAGGTTGTTGATCTTATGAATAGGCACCTGAGAACCTACTTTCTCAGTATCAACCTCCCAGTGGAGTCCAATCAACTCCTCGATGTTGTGTGTCCTGGGGGGGAAAGTGCCCAAGTTGATTGGTTCCCCTGTCCTTGAGAGGCCAGTCAGAAAATAGATGTCCTCATTTTTCAGATTCAACGATTGTCCCTCGAGCATGAATGCCTCCACATACAGGTGCTAGTAATCTACCAAGGCATTTAGTAGCCTGGGTTGTGCCCTCATGAATGGACACTGGAAGAATTTTAGCAACCCACATTGTGCTAAGACAGTGACAACAGCGGGGTCTTCTAAGACCAAAAAATCAAAGTCCACATGTTCCCTCTCTCTCCAATGAACATACATCCTGCAAACATAAAAAAAAAAAATGGAGAGTTAACTCTTGAATTCCTTTTTTTCCCACTTATTGAAGGTGTACGCGAGATGTATTGAGGACAGTCATGTGTACACACAGGCAGTTTATTTTATGCCTACGTGTACATGCGGGTTGTTCTTGGACAACCTACATACATGCAGAGCCGGCCCTTTTAAAGGTTAGCGCCCCCCAAAAAATAAAAATAAATACAAAAAGGAGGAATGGAAAAGAAGGAGGAGCTAATTTGTACTTACTTGGTCCAAGCAGAAGTTCGTTTCGTCCACTAAAGCTCTCGAAATCAACTCTTTTGGAAAAGGGGTGTTTTTCGACTTTTGGTCAATTCTCAATTCGTAATAGTGATAATGAGCTACCAAACTTCTATTTATAGACTTTTTTGGCCCTTTTGTCATTTTTTCGAACCCTTTTGTCATTTTTTCTAACTTAAAAATCATTTAGTATGGTTCATGAGTTTCTTATGGAATGTTACGATAAGTGTTACTTTGGGTATTGGGAAGCTTTTTGGAGAGTTGGGTCATTTTAAAGGTCTTTTCGTAAAAAGTTATTTTTTCAACTTTGTGCGTGTCAGTTAGGTTTCCACCTCCACTTGTTGCACCTCGTTGTATTTTTTCTCTTTGCCATAGGATCGATCCCACCAAATTGTGACATAGAACCCTCACTCTTGCTCTAGAAGTATCGTAATTTAGTGGTAGAGCCTACCTTCATAAGGATTCCCTAGGTATATACTGGTTGCATTTTGGTGACCATGTCATCATTAATGACTATAGGCTCGAGAGTCCTTATTAGTTTTTCTGATTACAAGTGTGAGACTCATTATCACTCTTGACCTCACCCTCAGGACTCCCAAAACACAACGGGTCTTCTTTTAAGCCCTTTTCAGACCCTTTAAATATGAAAAGATTGTCGAGCTATCTTGTTTCCCTTCACGCTCGCTAAACTGAAATTTGAAGGCACATCTGTCTGGCGGCATTTTACCCCTTTTTCAGTCTGGATGGTCAAAATCACAAACAAAGGTATACTCTAGGAACCTCGGTTCTCTAGAAGAGTATTCTCAGGTATAGATTTACCCCTTTTTAGGGCATGAGGGACTAAACCTTATGAAAAAGGAACCCCCATGAAGTCCATAGTTAATCTCTTTTTAGACTCCCTAAAATTGAAAAGATAGACGAGCGACCTTGTTTCTTCACACTCGTTAAATTGGTCTAGAAGAGCATCCATTATGGATTCCATAGTTAAGATCTTTTCAGACTCCTTAAAAATGAAAATATTGTCGAGTGATATTGTCTTTGTCACACTTGTTAAAATTATTTGGAATAGACATCTATTCGGTGCTAGTTTATCCCTTTTTTGAATCGACTAGACTACCTTCGAAAAAGGTACCCTAGTGGAGTCTCCTTTTACGCTTTTTCAGACTCTCTAAAAATGAAAAACCCCCAAGCTTACCTTCTCTGGGCTCATTAAAATCACATCGAATGACGTTATCATTGTGTCTTATTAATCAAATTTACATTCCTGTGTCTTTTTCCTAATGCCAACTCCATGTTTCTCTCAACTGAACCATCTAAAGCATGCCTTATACGCAAGCCTTGTAGAACTTTTCCTCTGTGTCTTGACACCTTGACCCATGGAGGATTTTTCCTGAGTGTCCTTTTCCTACATATGTCCCCTTGATCTTAGCATCAATGTGTTCCTTGCACTTGGAACTAATCTGTCTGTGACACTTGGTCCTCCTTTGTAACGTGGCATTCTTTATTCTTTTTCAAGCTTCCCAAAATTATTGAAAAATACAAAAAAAAACAAATATACCCCAAAAAGAGGAAGGGAAAAGTATTTTATTTTTGTTGACAGAATAATGAGTCACCCTTGGACAAAGCACATCCTTCCATTTGTCCAAGGGAAGTCTTACTAAACTTGATTCATCCCTTCTGCAGTTTGTCTCTTGTCCTCATGCCCGACCATCCCAAAAGACCAATCAAGTCCTTGCTCAAAATCAATGAAGTTCTATGCATGATCATTAATATCCTCTTGTCTGTTACCAATGAGTTGTCGAAGACCTCTGGGTAGTGAATTCGTACACTCATATTACACTCCTACCTGAGTTTTGAATATTCTGAAGTTGTTTCTCGAGCTCTGAAGGCCTCATCTCCAGCCATCAGGCGTCATTGGCTTCTTAAAAATGGATACTATACATGTATATATTTTTGATTTTGAGATGTAGATCCGATGTGTATTTCTTGCAGATACACTTTATATAGTTATATGACATGGATATGCAGTGTATTTGATTAGCAGCCATGATTTTATTTCATCTCGAGCATGGGTATGCCCGCCTCGGTGAGACAAATTGTTATTTTTGCAGATGGCACCTCATGAACTCCGGTCCTTGGGCTCACTCACGTCATACAGTGGTGAATATTTGTAATGTATTTCGGCCATCAGATTCTCTTTTGACCTCACACATTAGGGGGCATATGTTATAACCCTAAATTGCACCTGACATGCATACCTAACATCAGGCCATCTAACTTGCTATCTTTACCAAGCCACTATTGAACATATCTTCTAAAAACCATCATTTTGAAGGTGTATGCACCCTGCACCACTATTTCCCGCATACACACGCTTGCTAAGCCACTATAGCTCGCGTACACTCACAAAATATTGTGAAATGTGGAAATTTTCAAAGGATACTTGTTTTCAGGCCATTACTTAACCATTTGACTTCCCATAGCCAGTCACCCCAACCTTTACTGTCCCTTTTGGCCTGTAAAAGAAGGGGTTGGGGTCCCATTGCAGGGAGAAGCACGAGAACAAAGAAACTTTGCCCATTTTAACAATCCCCATTTTCCCCAATTGTAAACCCCTTACCATTTCCATAAGAAATAAGTGAAGAGGAGAAGAATACATGGAAGTAGTTGGTGCATGGTGAAGAGGAGCCCAGGACCAAGTTCGAGGAGCAGTGTCAGTCTCATGTTGTAAGAAACTTTTGTGAGATTAATATAAAGAAGTACTTTTTCTGTCCTGACAAATGACGTCTTGAACTTATATGGTTTGTTTACATTTCTTGTTTATGATTTCTAACCCACTAATCCATATGTAGAATGCATGCTTGTAGTTTCTTGTTTGTCTTTTGATGAATGCAGGTCAGCCTTGGGAGGATATTTGCAGTAAGGAAACAACCAAGCATAAAGGGATCGGCACCGGATGCAGAGTTTAAAGTAGGCCTATCGGATCCCTTTTTCTTGTCTTTTGTGTATGATTGTGGGGTAATGTTGTGATAGTGATAAAAAGTAGAAGACTTTAGATGGTTAGCTTTGCCTACACTTTAGGCCCTGTGTCTAGTCTGTAGAGGGGTTTTCCCTCTATAGCATACAGGTGCAAGAAAGGTCGAAGTTGCAGGTGCGAGGAGGGTTTTTGAACCCCCCTATATGAGTAGTCCCACACTGGTTGAGCATATTGTGTCCCATGAGGCCCTCGCGGGTGATCCTAGCCTCGTCACACGAGGCCCTGCTGGTTTCCTGATTCTGTCAAACAAGAATCTATGGTATTACATTTTTGGCACATGATTTGAAGTATATTCTTGAAAATATTGGTGCAGGATTCTATGCAGTTGTTATACTCAATATAATGATGATGGTTTTATAATTTTATTCTTTTATATACATATTCAAGGGTGGAAGGAAGGGGCAAGGAAAGGGGGTTGTAGCCTCCTTCCAGTTGGAGCCAGAGAATTTAGGGAGTTATAGTTTCCTTTGGGTTGGAACCTATAAATTAGGGGGTTGGAGCCTCCTTCTATTTGGAACTGGAGAATCTTGGAATTTGTAGCTTCCTTTGAATGTAATCTTATATTATATAAGAAAAAAAAATTGTGGATTTCCACGTAAATCTATTGTGCATTGTGTATCTCTTCTTCTGCTATGTATTGTATATTGGACATATTATTTGATTGAAAATAAAGTTTAAAAAAGTGATAAATTATACTTGATACTAATCCACCCCCCCCNTGTCAACAATTGGTATCATAGAAGGTTACCTTAAGCACAGTATAATCACTGGAACGAAGATCATGAGAAAAAATGGAAGGCCAAGGCCACATTCCAAATGGGATTCCACCATTTGATGGAAATGATTATCCATACTGGAGCAACAGAACAAAAACTTACTTGACATCTTTAGGAGTGGATATTTGGATATCAGTTGTTAATGCATATAAAGTTCCAAAAACAATTCCCACTGATCCAAATGAGAATAAATTAATGAGTTTCAATGCAAAGGCCGGGCATGTTATCCTAGGAAAATTGACACCAACTATTTCTATCAAGGTGATGAGTTGCAACACAACTAAAGAGGTATGGGACAAACTTAAAAATATTTATGAAGGTGACCGTAAAGTTAAGCAAGTCAAACTTCAACGACATAGAACACAGTTTGAATATATGAAATGGAAGAAAAAGAATATATTGCAACCTATTAACTCAAAGTATATGAGTTTGTCAATGCTATCATAGGATTAGGACAAGAACTTGATGAATCCTTGATTGTACAAAAAGTGTTGAGATCACTTTCCATGAGATACGATGCCAAGGTCTCAGCCATTGAAAAAAATAGGGACTTGACAAAAATGACAATGGATGAATTACATGGATCCCTCATAGAATATGAAATGAGAATAGGTACAAAAAACCCTCATAGCATATGAAATGAGAACCGGTACAGGAAAAAAAAAACAGTCAAACAAAGAATCAGTCTTTAAAGAGATTAAGAAAAAAAAGGACAAGGAACACAAGGTAGAAGAAAGATTGGGCTATGATTCACATGAAGAAGCACATTTTTTAATAAATCTCAAGAGGGGAACCGACAAATAAAAAGGTAAGTTACCTTTTAAATGCTTCAATTGTGGTAGAATAGGACACTATGCTAAGAAATGTCCTTTTGAAGAAAAGAAAATATTCCACAGGAAAAATAGCCTCTACTCCAAGGGATATTTATTCAGATGAAAGTGATGGAGAAGAAAGGGATGTAAAGAAGGTCTCTCCATAACTCAAGAAACTCAGAATGATGATCACAAAGATTATGAAATAGAAGAAATCAATTTTGAAGAAGAGTCTGATGAAGAAACAAGATTTGACTCTCTCTGGGGAGACAAAGACATCAGAGAAAGTGAACAAGAAGATGATGAGAATATTGAGAAATTGAAGCATGTTGAACAAGAAAATAGCAAGCTCATAAACAAAAATAGAGAGTTGAAAAATGAATTGTCAAATTGCGAAGAAGAAAATCATGAGATTGAAAAGAAAATTAACAACTTGAAGGAGAAGTCAGAAGATTATGAGAAATTAAAAGAAAAAATAGATCACACAAGAAAATAGTTGATGTTGACAACAGACAAATTGAATAATTTTGAAAAAGATACTGAAAAGATGGATGAAATTCTCGGCAGATAGATATCACCTACTGATAAGATAGGACTTGGATATGACAATAGTTTGAAGACAACAGACGCAAATAAAAAGGACAAGAAAGATGAAGAAAATTCTAGAATCCATGCAAATGCCTTAAGAAGTGAAACTATTGATCAAGAATAAATTAAAGAATAATGGGAATATGACAAAAGATCATAATTAATAAGGGGTGAGATGTCAAGAATTTCCCTTCCTACTAGGTATGAGAACAATCAAGAGGGAGTTGAAGAACATCATGAACATAACACTTCCAACTCGAAAAAAATATCAGAATTCAGAAGGCGTGAAGCACCAAGAAAATAAATTCCTATCAAGTATGAGAATATTTTTCTTGGTCATTGGTATACTTGTAGAAACTTTGGACACATGTAAAATCCCACTCTTGTGCACAACTGATGAGACTTATTCTTTGAGGACACTTGTGTGCAAGTGATCGGGTTCATTATATGATTGTCTACCTCACTTATGGATTCTGATGATGAGATGATGGACTACGATGTTATGTTATGTTATTTATTATAGACAAGTATTATTGACTAGTTTATCTTGAGTGTGCAGGACTCTTGATAGATTGAGGATGTCGATGGCATCAATGGACCTCTTTGGAGTATGGTTCGATTCAGGGAGTGGACTGTATATGGTTTGGGTATTTCTATTTGTGACATATGAACGGGTATATTATGATGTTGTTTATGGATCGCTGACATGTTTCGTTTATGGATGCAGGTTGATGATTTCTTGCTAATCAGACTCACATTAAGATTAAAGGGGCCATGCATGACAACTAGAGATATTAAGAGAGAGGTGTGGCAGCATCCCTACCACATCCTAATAACACTCTTGTCGTGGCTCGAACTGTAGGTTAATGATTACCTAGTTTGAGAGATATGTGATGTCATGAGGGAAGACTGAGAAAGCCCCTCACAAAGATTCTAAGGGGCACGCAATAAGGCAGGGTCCTTATTCCTTAGAGGCCCTTAGTCTCCCACAAGGTCACTCGATGGAGTATTAACTCCAAGGGTTATACATCTACCAAAATCAGTCAAAGGTGAGTGGCACCCTTGGAGCACGTAGTGTGTCTTGAAGGGTGTGTCATGATTTTTAACACTAGTGATTCAATGAACCTCAGTGCCTAGAAAAAAATATGTTATTTTAATGTGGTTAGCCTTAAAATAAATTTTGTATGAGTAAATTTTATTAATTATAAAATTTCCCTTAAAAAAATGCTAAGCCTAGTTGAAATTAAAGCCTAGGTATAAATAGGGTATGAGGACTAAAAGTTAATTAATCAATTAATAAAAGGGGGAAGAAGAAAAATCAAATTAAGAATTTTAAGGAGAAATAATTTATCTAAGAATTAATTGTTGTTTATGTGCAAAGACATGCTAATATTGGAACTTAGACAAAAAAGGGAAATTAAATGCAAAAAGGAAGGTGGAAAATAGAAAGGAATATAGTCTAGAGAACTTTCCTAAATAAAAATCAACTAAGTTTTAAGAAAGGCGTCAGTCATTAAAGGAAATTGAGGGAATAAAGGGACAACAAAGAGCGTTTTTAGGAATGCTTTTAGGTGGGTGAGGGGAATTGGAAATTAAATAAATGAATATCTGGTGCAACTAAGGGATCGGGTGACAAGTGTACGGGGGAGAATATTTCCTAATTAAAATTTAATAAAAATAATTTAGCTTGCATTTGGCTAGGGTCACTAAGAGAACTCTATAAATGAAATGGAAGATAAGAGGTATGGATCATGACTGGTATGTGTAAGGTTATGCTGTCAGATTTTTCTTGACTGATTTTTCTTTTGGGAGTTGGGATACCTGTTGGAAAACTGAGAGGGGGGGTGAATCAATTGTTACCGTGCTTAAACAATTATGCTTCTTTTAAAATCTTTACAAGGCACTCAATGATGATCACAATAATGCAGGGAAATAAACAATGGCACATTCAGCATCAGTCACATATATGAGAAACACAGAGACAAATATTTCCCAAGGAAACCCATACAGGGTAAAAAACTCTTCTTATTTATATGATAAGTATTATTTACATTCTTTAAATTATCATACATATGAGCACCAACTCATTGTGAGGCTACAACCTCTGTTTTGCAAGTTGCAACTTGTTGAGAGTACCAACTCTCTATTTTTCTCTAGCACCTACTAGAAGGAAGCACCTACTCCCTGGTTTCTCTAGCACCAACTAGAAGGAAGCACCAACTCCCTGGTTTCTCTAGCACCAACTAGAAGGAATCACCAACTCCCTATGTTCAAGCACCCACTTGAACCTCTAAGGACAACAACCCTCCCTAGCACCTCCCTACCACTGTGTTTTATAAATCTTTGCTACTAAAACTCATTACAGTGATATAATGTTCAACAATGGCTTACCAGACTCATCATTGTTCTGTTGCATTTCGTTGCTCTGTCTGCCTCACTACCTTCCTGCACACATGACTTGCGTTTTCTATTCTTCTACTTTTTATGCTCTGTGCACCATCTCCATTCATAGCATAGTTCCTCTTCTGTTCAATTCAGCTACTACGCTCTCCTCCTTCTTCACGCATGAATCACCTTCAACAACAGCAACCACAACAACTCCAACAACAACAACAACCACATCTCTTATTTGTACTATGTATTTATAGATTATGTGCACCTTGTGCATGCAATATTTTCCATTCCTCTACATGCTCATACCGTGCCAATCTCCTCCACATCTCAAGTTCTCTGCCTGATCATCATCGCGACTCTTCAGCTTCTCTGGCAATTCAACCCCTATGTCTATCATCACTAGGTGTTATGTTGAGATTCCTTTTTCTCTCTGGAAGTTGAGACTCTTCATCTTCTCTATTACAATTGAGCTCATCCAAGCTCCAACCCTCATCCAGTTGTCAATTTCCTCCACGAATCATCTTCATTCCACTGGAAGATTCCTTGTAACTCTTCAACTCCTCTGGAAATCACATAGAAATCTCTTCGCATCCTCTGGTAGAAACCATCAATGGTTTCTAGTAGTTACACTGTGAGGATCAACATTAGCCCTCCGATCATGCTCATGTTCGCCTCCATCGTTGGATTAACTCTGATGGGTTCTTGCGTTATTTACCCGTTTCGCACTTTCGCAATTCATAGATTCTGCGATGAGACATCTTGAGTCTCCACGTCACGAGCTTCGAAAAGGAGCTTGGCTGCTCTAGCTCCCTCCTCTACATGACCACATGCAGTGACCTCCAGTTACACCGACAATTCACCTTTTAGGTATTTCGACATTCATATGATCCAGTGTCTTGACACTCCCATACACGATCCCCAAAATTTTGAGGTAGAGCTTATCTGCACTAGGTCCTTTTTCCACGTGACCACACGCAGTGACCACAAGCTATGCCAAAAGGCACTGTGAACTTATGATCTTCATCGACGCTGATCGACGGTCCATGATCTTGATGAATCAATGGTCCAAATCTCATCGTGAATTCACATCTTGTTGTTCCTTAGATGGAGATTCTCGCCACTCCAAGTCGCAATAGGCGAGACTCCGAGATGGAGCTTTTCTGCGCTAGCTCCTTCCTTTATATGACCATGGCCATGACCAATCTCTTGTTCATAACGTTATTTTCGCGATTTCACATTTCGCCTTTTCATTAATCCCGTTGTGAAGTTTCTCAACTTTCCAAGTCGCGATCCCCAAAACATCGAAAAGGGGCTTGTCTCCACGTACTCTTCTCTTCAGCTCTTCGATGGTGTGACCACCGGCTGAGACCACAGGCCTAAAGTATTTCACAATTTTGTGTTTCGACATTTTGGGACTCCTGTGGTTATGTTTCTTGCCTCTCTAAGTCGGGATTCATAAAACTTTGAAATGGAGTCGGATCAATGGTCCAGATCACACCTTGATCTGACGGCTGCGATTAAATCGTGATTTCGCATATCGTGATTTCGACATTCCTGTGGTGAATATTCTTTTACATCTCCAAATCCCAATCCATGAAACTCTGAAATGGAGTCAGATCAACGGTCCATATTGCACCTTGATCTAACGGCTACGATTAAATCACGATTTCGGCATTCTTGTTGCAAAGTGTTTCAACACTCCAACTTCTGGTATCCGAAACCCTTATAGCCAAAACTCCGAAATGGAGTTGGACCACCGCTTGGATCTTGCATTTTAAATAACATGCAGGTTCTTCCTAATCCAACGATGGTCAGACCCTACGCTCGGATCTAATGCCAAAGATATGTCCTCCATCTTTGCGCTCCTCCTGTCTGGATTCAGATCTGACGGTCATCGGGAATTCTAAATAGGATCCAATGATCAATGTCGCTTCTCTGCCTGAGCTTACGCATCCTCCTTACTTAGAAGAATTTCTAAGTGTCAAAGGCCTCGACCTTTGATCCACCTGAGATCCTGAGTACGCTATCTCTCTTGAGCTTTGGCAATGAGTTAACCTCGTCCCTACTGCACACCTATGCACTGCGTGCGACTCTGCGTTAATCCTCTTTAGCTTACATTGTTCCTGATTTTCCATTGATGCAAACTCTTATCTTTCCATCAATGGAAAGAACACATTGTTTGTAAAACATTCCAACAATCTCCCCCTTTGGAATTGATGGCAACAAAGTCACCCCTGTTATTTTCTCCCCCTTTGACATCAATGTCAAAGAAAACACACTCCCACTAAGAGGATGGACTCTCTTAGATGTGAGATGGGATGACACCCAACTTCTGTTTGAGATATTCAAATGGTGTCTTGGCTAGGGGTTTAGTAAAGATGTCTACAATTTGTTCTGTAGTGGGAATGTAATGGACCTGAACAATCTGATTGGTGACCTGCTCTCTCAGAAAATGATATTTTATGGGAATATGCTTGGTATTGGAGTGGAAGAAAGGATTTTTAGACACACTGATGGCACTAGTGTTATCACAATGAATTGGGATCGGTGCAGTGTACTTTACCTCCAAGTCTGCAAGTGTTTGAATCATCCATAATACCTGAGTGCAACAGGTAGCAGCAGCAATGTACTCTGCCTCTATGGTTGATAAATAAATGGAACCTTTCTTTTTACTAAGCCAGGCTACTAAGGAGTCACCCAGGAAGAATGCTCCTCCAATGGTTCTTTTTCTCTCATCAACACAGTTTGCCCAATCTACATCTGAATAAGTAGTCAGCTAAATATTTTGATTTCTGGGATACCACAGACCATAATTCATTGTTTCTTTCAAATACCTAAATATCATTT
>ML791512.1:125655-147650 GCA_009831015.1 Picea engelmannii | reverse complement strand
TAATTAAAGTGATTTAATTAATTAATTAAATATTAATAAAATGAAAGTCACTTTGGAGGGACAAGGTGAGCCAAAAGTATAAAGGAAAGGCAAGGGCCTCTTCTCATCCATTCAGGTATGATCTTATTTTGATTTCTGGCTTCTAGCTAGTGAGCCCAACATTGGGGGTTTTGAGGGTTTTGACTTAAAAAACCCTAGAGGACGATTCGGTGGTGAAAGATTCCACCTAGATTGTCCCAAGATTGGTCTCAGAGATGCAATACTCTCCCACATCATTCTAGTTCCAGATCTACTCAGTTGCAGGGGGATTCTACAACAGTTTCATGTGTAGATAGAGAGAGGGCGCACCAGTTGAGGGTTTACAGCAGGAGGGGCGCACCATCCTTGGAGAGAGATTCGTTGTAAGATATTGGCAGGGTTTATGGAGATTCCATCACTTGGGTTCTTCTTGCAGGGACTTCACCATCATTCCTAGTGCTTTTTGAGAGAGTTTCATGGTTCAGATTATTTCTTAGAGTAGTGGGACAAACTGAAGAGAAGGAGGGCATTTTTGAGATTCAGATCTAGTCAGTTTGGAGGAGTTACACTTCAGATCTGACCCTGAGACTTCACATAGTGACTTGCAGTGTCCCGATCTATATTTATGGATAGTTTCAGAGCATTTGGAGGCCTCCTTCATCAGGGCTGAATTATCTAGGGCTTCAATCATCCAGTGGGGCGCACCATTCAGTGGAGGATTTCAGATCTACAGGGTTTGAGAGTGGATTTGGAGATTTGGACAACTAGGTTGTCCTTACAGCTGGCTGATCTATCAGTTGACATATTTCTTAGGGTGATTGGACACCTTTGACAGCAGGTTCGAAATATTGAGGAGCTTCAACACTGCAGTAGGGTGTGGCACCTTCCAGCTTGAGGGGTTTGGACATGGCATTGGTATTCATTTCTTATCCATCCTTTGGAGGCTTGTTTTGTATTGTCGGGAGCATTTTGTAGCAACTCTATTATCTATCTTCTTGGCCATCTGTTGATCATTCCAGATCGGCATCTTCATTGTAGCAGGTTTCTTTATTTTATGAATAAAACAGTTTGAGATGTTTTGGCTTGTCTATCCTATTGCATATGGTTGAGGTATGTTCTATGGTTGTCACTTATTGTTATTTGCTATATACACACATATAAACACATCAGTAAATCGTAAGGCCGAAATCAATGGCCATTCAGCAAGTAAACCCATCTAAACAAGTAAGACAACAAAGTGTTTGACGAAATACCTCACTCAGAAAAAGTTTTAAAAAGACACAAAAACAGTGATGATCCTTTCATAATGGCTTGGGATCATTACATATCTTTGTGTCTACTTTTTGGTTCATTGTAAAAAATTCTTCAATAACAGGGCCTCTATTAAAGAGTACCACCATGTTCTTCAAAAATGTCTAATTTGCATTTTCTAGAAATTTGGAGTAGAATTGGCCAATGACCCTCACTGGAACTTTTGTAGGCCTCCTCGTTGTATACATACCCTTTAAATTTCATCTAATTCTAAGTTTTTATGCTCTTGTTATGGCCAAAACAAGTTTAT
Organism: Picea engelmannii; assembly: GCA_009831015.1. Lineage (NCBI taxonomy): Eukaryota > Viridiplantae > Streptophyta > Pinopsida > Pinales > Pinaceae > Picea > Picea engelmannii. The sequence goes on along the minus strand of ML791512.1, from coordinate 146,071 downwards.
GGCTCCAAAATTGTGTTCTTTTTTTAAAATGCTACCATATTGTTGGTGTGGCATTCTGGCTAATGTCGTTCTTGATATGGAATTGATGCCCACCTGTCATCCCCTAACTTGTCCATTTCACCATCCTCATCAACAATATAAAGAACTCTTCCATCGTTGAACTAAAGAATTATTTCATCAAAGAATCAATTATTTCCTCTATCGGTGAACCAAAATTTTCTTCCATCGATGAATTATAAAATTCATCCTCCATGGAAAAACTTTAAATTTTGTTCATCTGCGGACTAAAAAAAAATTCTATTGGTGAACTTCAAAATTTCTCCTCAATCAGTGAAATTCAATTTGTTTCCATCGGCAGACTAAAAAAAAATTCCATCGACAAACTATAAAATGCACTTCGACAAACTACAAAATTCTCTTCATCACCGAACTTCAAAATCTTTGTTCGGCGAACTTAAAAATATATCTTTGACGACTATGAAATTTTCTCATCTCCAAACTTCAAGATCCTTTTCTTTGACGAAATGAAATTTTTTCTCATCATCAAACTTAAATATTTTCCCATCTGTTGATTGTGTGGCACCACTCAGGATGCATGAAATACAATCATGTGAAGAAAGCACAATAGACCGATTCTAACAATAATTGGACTACAACCTTCCTGGACAAGAAAGTTGAAGAAAAAATGGGGATGATGTGGAAGCTGTTGCAGGATCTTACATTGAGAAGAAGTGACTTTTGGTTCACCTTCTACATGAATGAAGGTTGCACTAAAGATCATTGCCAGAAACATGATGCAAACAACATAGATCCAAATGTCAAATGATTCCAAATTGAATATTACTGCAAAATTTGTGAGATTTTAACAAACCACACAAGAAAAGACTTCCCAAACAATTTCAAAAACGTTAAAACCAAATGGTGCACCATTTTTGAAGAAAATACCCATAATATAGTTGAATGTCAACACAATTCTTGGACCAAATCATTTATCATGCACAATCCATAGAAAAGAACCAAAGACAACTAGGCAGAGGAGGTGATGGAGGGTATCAAGGTCAAGGTGGATATTGAGGAGGTTACCATGGACATTAGGGAAATCATGGAGGATGTGGTCGAGGTATACCTAAAAAGAAATATTGTTTTACTTTCCTCAAAGATTACCACATCAGCCCAAAATGTTTATTAAAGACTTACCTCAAATATTGTAATGTATGTGGAGTCAGAGATCACTCCTTGGAATATTTCCAGATTATGCTATAAAATATAAGAAATATAAGAATTGTTAATCTCATGTAGAGAATACCAAATCATGAAGTATTTAACTCTAATAAATTAAGCATGATCACTAGATCCATAGCAGGGAAAGAATGCATTGTACCATTGAATAAAATACCCCAAAGAAATCTTGTACAAAAGGATAATTGGTACCCAACCCTCAAAAAGAAAGGAAAATTATGAGAGAATTTGTTAAGTTGTTCAACAATATAGCAAAAGAATAGAATCAACAAGAATGTCAACAAAAGAAGTACCAAGAAGGAGTGATGGACACATCCCTAGATGTATTCATTAATCTCTTCAAGGAATAAGAATCGATCATCAGATTACTAGAATTGTTGAATATTTTCAAAGAGTGCAAAAAGGAGCACAAAACATTCAAAAATATGTGCCAACTAACTCAACGAGAAAAAATCCATGATAATTATGATCCTCAATTCGACCTAGAAATGGAAGGGTTTATGATTCCACAGGTCATGTTTGACTTCGGATCTCATGTCAATATTCTCCCAAAAGAAACCTAGATCATGATGGGTAGACTTAAGTTAGTCAAATCTAAGAACTTATTGAAATTATCATATCAGGTATTTGTCAAACTGATTGGCATATTAAAAAGTGCATAAACAGTAATCATGGGGATACCAATAGTGGTTGATTTTGAAGCAATTGATTTATTTGAAGGTATCCCCACATACTCAACATTGGTTAGACGACCATGGGGTCGAAAAATGAAAGAAACAATCTCCCTTGAAAAGGATAGAATCAAACTTAACAAGAAAAGTGGGAATATTATCATACCCTTGAACCACATGGAAGGAAAACCATGGATGGAACCCTGGGAAGAAGAAATTGATGCCAGAAAACTATATCAATTTATCCAGGGAGACAAATATGATGTGGAGCCAAATGTTAGAGGATAATTTTTGCATGGATCCCCCTTTTCCATAGGTCAAAACTATGATAGAGATTTATACGAGTGGAAAATCAATAACTACGAGTCAAAAGAAAAATAATGTTGGACAACTGAAGATATACCAAAAGACAACTTTTGATCTTTCTTTTCAAATAAACTTGTTCCTATCATCGTTGAAAATAAAATTAGACAAAATCGAAGTCTAATACCTACAAACATAAAAATGACCACAAATCCCCCATTACGATTTAAAAAATGTGAATCACTTGTGGTCCATGCTAAAGAGGTGTTGAAGTGGTTCGGTAAATAAGGTCGATTGCAAATATTGGTGCAATCATTTACAGAACAAGCTTCCCATTGGTGGTATATGCATGCACCTCAATTGCACACATGGAATACATCAACAATGCATTTTGTTGAGTGATTTGGAGGGAAATATCTTTCAACCATGGCCAATATAGTCAAATTCAAGCTAGGGTTTGACCCTATAACTCACATTGAGGATTTTGAAAGAGAATGGAGGAGTATCAAGTATCAAGATGAACGATTCTCGCCACATATGTTCCCATGCACACTAGACGACCTAACATATAAATGGTATAAAATTGAAGAATCAAGGGTAGATATGTGTACACGGAAAGAGGTAAAAGGAAAATTTATTAAAGACTTTACCTTAGTCCCAGCAAAAGTCGACATGAAGGAGGCAGTCTGGGAGATTAGATATTACATAGATAGACCAAGTAATAAAATCACGTAAGAGAAGTGCAAGTCATGGGTCGACATAGGTTTGACCTCAACCTGCAACTAAGTACCATGCCACTGTCGAAATGGATACTTGACACTGAGAGGGGGGGGGGTGGTGAATCAATGTCACAAAACTTATGGACAATTTTCAACTTTTCACAAATTAACTGAACAACAAATATTCATTTCATTTTCTCAATCAATATATATAAAACAATAAATACTTTATTTATTTATTTAACTAACTTGAATGAATACATAAGATCAGTCTTTGAATATCATCTTCAAACAATTATGAGAGACCCAGCTCTCTGTTACAAGACCCAACTTGTAGTTCTTAGATCCAACTGAGAAATGAGGAATCCAACCCTCATAACAAGTCCCAGCTTGTTGATCTCAGATCCAACTGAGATGTGAGGAATCCAATCCTCATACAAGACCCATATTGTAAACAAGCACCAACCTAATCGAATGAACTTTCATTCAATCCATTATATATAAATATATATACTTCAACAAATTCCACTACAAATCCTCTCATAATTCCCTTTTGTTTATATATTCTTCCAACTAGTGTGAATTTGAATAATTGTGTCTTTTGATATTTGAACCATTGTACCTTTTCATTTAAAATGATAATCTTAAACTTTAGTTAATATCATTTTCCTTTTTATTCTTTATTCATGTTTTCATGATTTAACTATCTTTTAATCATGACTTTGTATCGGTTTGTTTGTCCTCATGACTTGATCACTGACATGGATCAACTCATTAGATCGTACTCATGCTTTTGTTGTAGTCTCGTTTCACCAACAGATCATATTCAATCTTTTAATGATTCTCTGTGTTGTTCTGGTGTAACTCACTGTCAGATGAAACATGTATGAGGAACTTCCTTCAACCCACATGATCACAGGCATAGAACCACGGGCTTATCAATTTAAGTGTTGTATTATATTTTTCCTTTATTTCATATTTCATATGATCGACGACGATGACCAGACTCTAGGCGAAAATAGTGCTTGATCTCTCATCAAATCAATGGTCACGATCCAATCTTCTGACGAGATGGATAGTTGTCGTAACTTAGACACTTTTCCATTCGGAACTTTTGAGCTTGAAACCTTTCAAAACTTCCAAATCAAATATTCCGAATAGATCATATGGCTTACGTTATATCACAGAACTAGATCTATGGTTATATTTGATCCTTACATCCAGCCTTCATTGCTTAATCTGGCAGTCAGGACTTAATCAAGCAATGATATGGATGGCCACCATTTACTCTGTGACTTCATCTATTATGATTATGCTATCCTTCCACTGAAGTAGATCGACAGTCGAGAATGCTCTTGAAGTGATCTTCATGTCGTACGTCTCGTGTCCACTTCAGGTCTTCGGCATTTGGGACTTCGGGACTTTGGGCGAGTGTTGGTGGTAAAACTCCCGAAGAAAAACTCCCAAAGTGAATTAACTTACTTGCATCACTTGATGACGTATCACGAGCCGAGTAGATTCCATGTGTCACTCAGATTCGTGATTTGCACGTACCTGAAATGTTGATTTCAATATGACACTTATCATTCTCTGACTGTGCCATGTGTCCTTGCTGACGTAGATTGTTGACGTGGTCTACCACAGTTTCTTGTTGGCGTCAACGTAGATCTCCCAATGTGACACATGTTCATCTCCTTGACCTAACGGTCAATATAGTATCCGAAGGGTATCTCATATCGACAGTTGAGAGTGACTTCGGACCTTCGTCCTTCGGGACTTCGAGACTTTTGACATTCATTCGTGGTAAAACTCCCGAAGCAAATCTCCCGGAGTGACGTAACTTTCTTATGTCACTTTTTGACATGGAACAAGCCAATTTCCTCTTTGACACTTGTCATCATCAGATTATGCCATGTGTATTTTTCGACGTGGTCTGCTGACGTGGTTTGTCACATGTCTTTTCCAATGGTGTGTGTTGACGTAGTCTTCTAACGTGTTCTACCACATGTCCTTTTAGATGTGGTTTGCTTCATGTCCTTGCTGACGTGGTTTTCTGACCAAAAACCATGATCCAATGGTCATCAAATGTCCTCCAAAACCAACAGTTCTTATTCATTTCAGATTTCTGGTCTTCGGGTATTTCACATCTCAACCTTTCAGGAGCGTAACCTCCTTACATCTTTATACATGAAACGAATGTTGTTCGTTGATCAACATCTTAGATTGATGGCTCGATATTTTTGTGATGCAACGCTTCTAGATTATCCTCTCCTTCCACTTTAACATGATCCGGCATCTTACGAGAATCGGGTTTGATATGATGGTTGACGGGTATTCAGCAGCAATCAAAATCTCAACCTTTTATCCTCGCTTATCCTATCCTTCCACTTTGAATGATCTGACGGTCGAAGGGTATTCAGATGATCAAATTCTCAACCCTTTCAACTTATCTTGTCCTTCCACTAAAATGTGATCCAACGATCATGAAGATACTCGAAGAAAATCAACGGTCGATGATGATTTCAGAACCACAACTTGCGAGTGATTTAACTCGACACCCAAACTCCACAATTTGTCCCTATCGTTGATCTGGTGATTTCTCATCCGATGGACATGATCCTCCAATGATCCTCAAGCCCACGATCACTCATATGACTATCTTCCATTATATGAGACGATCAACACCATCAATTTCCTTGATTAGACAGTTGCTGAGACTTCTCACCTTTTCCTGTGAAATGGTTGATCTCTCAATATTTCCAAAGATACTTCTACAAAGTGCTTCTTCTTTCTGAGCTTTGATATCTTCATTTTCTAACCCTCCTGAGATTTCATTATAGGAACATTGTTGATCATATCGTGATCAACAATAATCATGAATTGCTTCAGCGTACTGCATTTTCCCTTCTGAGCTTTTGATCTTCATGATGTTCGCTCCTCATGTTCGCTATCATAGGAACATTGTTGATCCTATCAAGATCAACAATAATCGTGTACTGCGTTTTCCCTTCTGAGCTTTTGATATTCATATTGTTCGCTCCTCCTATTTGCTCCTCCTCCTGAGCTTACGCCTATGATCTCTGCATATTGTTTGACATCTTTTGCTAACTGATATATTGTTGACATCAATGACAATCTCATATGTGGTAATTCATCATTAACAACAGATCATCGTATTGACTGTTGACATCAATGACAATATTTCCAACAATATCCCCCTTTTTCATTGAGGTCAACACACTAACTTCATATACAAAACTTCTCCTATGATGATGCTTTCCTCTTATGAAGTTTATTTTCTCTCCCCCTTTGACATCAATGGCAAAGGATTTTGCCTCCTGTGGTAAAGCTCTGTATGTTACTGATCAGAATCTGAACTTGGGTAACACTTCTTACAATTATGTTCTTTATTCCATAATTGAATGACTCCCCCTAACAATATGCTCTCTCTCTACTTTTGAATACTCTCCCCCTTTGTTTCTGAAAGGGTAGATCTTCCTAACAAGGTCTCTTCCCCTATTAATTTACTAATTTCTTATCTTAGTTTATTGGGATTTTTGAGTTTAAATAAGTAGTCTTCTTGATACTTATTTTTGTAGTGATCAAGTCTTTTCAAAACTTAATCTAATTACATTCTTATTTAATAACCAAAATACTCCTCTTGAGTTTTTACTGACTTCCCTTTGTCAAATAGAACAAGAGTATGAATCGTACTGATATTTTTTATCTTCTTCTTATTCTTCTTTGATATTTCATAGGAATATCAATTGAGGAATTATACCAATTGATTTAAATGACAATTTTGTTATCAATTGATCCTTGTTGAATGATACCCTTTTCGCGGTAGTATGACTTTCGTTAGACCAAAAACACACGAGTGATTGGTAAACTCATCACCGCCATACTTCAAGGATCCACGAGAGGCAGTTAGTCCCTTTTCACGATACACCGGGGAGCGTTAACTACTTGCAATTTAGTGAAACAATATCCCCCTCAGCATGAACCGAGTGTGTATCGAACTCATGACCTTTAGCTCTGATACCATTTTTTTTTTCTTCTTGTATTCTACAACTAACCCTACCAATGATTTTTATTTTCACCACTAATCTATAGATAGTCAAGATGTTCCATATGTTAATTTAGAAACTCTTTGGCATAATCCTTTGAGTTTGTAAAAAAAATAAAATTAAACTTCTTTTTTTTCTGTCTTTTGCTAACAACTTATGACATCATTAGAATTTGATATTGTCCCATATTCTTCTATAGGTATTTCTTTTTCTTGAGATTGATTTATCTCATATTGAATTTCACATTATTTATTAGGACTTTTACCCATCATGTTCTTATTATTAGTTTCTTCATTTTCAGGTGTAATAACATCTTTCTTGCTTTCTCCTTTAGATTTTATTCTCCAGATCTTTCTGTGAGATATTATTCTTTTTGGATCTTCTCTTTCTAATTTTGTTTTTGGAGATTTATCATCTCCTTTCTTCTTCCAACTTTTATTAGGATTTGTCATTGTCTTCAATAACTTATTCAAATATTGACTTTTTGTATTCTTGCAGTTTTGGGATTTGTGCCCAAACTTATCACAGTTGTAACATCTCATTGTATGACAAAATTTTGCTGTGTGCCCAACAAAATTACATCTCCAACATCTAACTGATTTTTTGGATTTTCTTGTATATCCTTTCTCTAGTTTCTTGCAATTCATTGCTTTATGTCCAAAGCTATGACAAGAAAATCAATATCCATTGAAGGTGTTTCCATTCTTGATTTTATTTTGGCTTGAAGGATCTCTCATTTGATTTTCTTCTTCATTTTTACTTCTATAGATGTCTTCTTTCTTATTGTATCCAAGGCCAGATTTGTCATCAATTGATCTATGGCTCTTCCAAATCTTATCTAGGATAGCTGAGCCATTCTGGAAATTGACAATCTTGTTTGTCTTTTCATTCATCTTTCTGAGATTGATTATTTCTAACTTCAACATGTGACATAATTCTTCCTTTTTATTCAACTGAATCTTCAGGGCTTCTTCCACTTCTTTAGCATGTTCAAGTTAAGTCTTTAGATTTATGAAAAATTATTTTGTCTCATCCAAGACTTCTTTGCATTTAATAGTTTTTCATATGTCTTCAATTCTTCCATATCTTTTTTTAGATCAAAAACTTTAGTTTTCAATACTTTGATTTCTTCCTCATATTCTAGTTGAATACTTTTGAGGTTGATGTTTTCTAATTCAAACATATGGCATGATTCTTTCTTTTTGGTTATTTGGATCTTCTGGGATTCTTCCCTTTTCTTAGCTTCTTTAATTTGAGTTATTAGATCTACATTAGTACTTTCAGTTATCTTTTTGGAATTGATGATTTCCAATTCCAACATGTGGTGAGAATTGTCTTTCCTTGATAGCTGGATTTTTAGGACTTCTTTACTTTCTTTAGCTTCCTCAAGTTGAGTGTTTAGACTGTTAACTAATTCTTTTGATTATTTTAGTACTTCTTTTCTTTTATTGTCATGTGTCTTTAATTCTTCCATCTCTTATGTTAGATTAATAACTTCGTTTTTCAATCTTTTGATCTCTTCTTCCTTTTCTAGCTGAAACTTTTGTTCATGCTCTTCATGGTTAGATTGATATAGATTTTGTAGTAGCATCATATATTTTTGTTGGAGTTTATCCAACACATCTAGAGTGAACATTTTTTTGTACTCAAGACTTTCAAGAGCCTCCACAGGAACTTTAATATGCATATAATTTCTTGGTTCCAAACGAATCTCTTATATAACAGTTGCAACATCAGTTTTAAGATTATGTATTGTTTCTTTAATGAAAACTGAGGTATTCCTCAATTCCTTGATGAGGTTGTCTTCTTTACTGTTGACTGAGTTCGAATCCTTCTTTTCATTAAGATTAGAAATATTTTTCTCTGAACTATGTTCTTCAACCTTATTGAAATTTTCTTTTTCTTTATCTTCTTCATTATCTTGATAAGAACTCTCTTCTTCTGAGTTTTGTTCTTTATTCTGATAAAAACCTCTTCATTAAAGTCTTGTTCTTTATTCTGACAGGAATCATCTTCATTAGAGTCTTGTTCCTCACTTTGATTGGATTTCTCTTTTTCTTGTGTTTCATTCTGATAACAATTTTCTAGTTGAAGCCATAATTCTTTGGCAGATTTGTGGTTCTTCATCTTTTCTTTGACTTGATCTGACAATCCATCCTGTATTTCTTTTAAGGCTATTGAATTGTTTCTCTTTGCTTCCTTTGTAGTTTTGGATTTTCTATTTGAAGTGGTTAAGTTCTAGGGCTTACTTACTACTAAATCCCAAACTCTAGATCCTCTGGACTTCGGATATATTTTGATATTTTCCCTCCATGATAAATAATGTGTTCCATCAAATAAGGGATCTTCATTTGTGGAGATAGCAATCTCTCCACCCATTTCTTCAGGATCTACCTTCAATGTTTAAATTGTTCTATAGGAACCCCCTCTGATACCAATTGTTGAAATGGGTACTTGACACTGAGAGGGGGGGGGGGTGAATTAGTGTCACAAAACTTATGGAAAATTTTCAACTTTTCACAAATTAACTGAACAACAAATATTCATTTCATTTTCTCAATCAATATATATATATATAACAACAAATACTTTATTTATTTATTTAACTTGAATGAATACACAAGATCAATGTTTGAATATCATCTTCAAACAATTATGAGAGACCCAACTCTTTGTTACAAGACCCAGCTTGTAGTTCTCAAATCCAACTGATAAATGAGGAATCCAACCCTCATAAAAAGTCCCAGCTTGTTGATCTCAAATCCAACTGAGATGTGAGGAATCCAATCCTCATACAAGACCCATCTTGTAAACAAGCACCAACCTGATAGAATGAACTTTCATTCAATCCATTATATATAAATATATATACTTCAACAAATTCCACTACAAAACCTCTCATAATTCCCTTTTGTTTATATAGTCTTCCAACTGGTGTGAATTTGAATCATTGTGTCTTTTGATATTTGAACCATTGTACCTTTTCATTTAAAATGATAATCTTAAACTTTAGTTAATATCGTTTTCCTTTTTATTCTGTATTCATGTTTTCATGATTTAACTCTCTTTTAATCATGATTGTGTATCGGTTCGTTCGTCCTCATGAGTTGATCACAGATATGGATCAACTCATTAGATCGTACTCATACTTCTGTTGTATTCTCGTTTCACCAACAGATCATATTCGATCTTTTAGCGATTCTCTTTATTGTTCTGGTGTAACTCACTGTCAAATGAAACATGTATGAGGTGCTGCCTTCAACCCATATGATCACAGGAATAGAACCACAGGATTATCTATTTAAGAGTTGTATTATCTTTTGCCTTTATTTCGTATTTCATATGATCAACGACAGTGACCAGACGCTAGGAGAAACTAGTGCTTGAGCACTCATCAAATCAACGGCCACAATCCAATCTTCTGACGAGATGGACGGCTGTCGTAACTTCGACACTTTTCCCTTTGGAACTTTTGAGTTTGAAACCTTTCAAAACTTTCGAATCAGATTTCCGAATAGATTGGACGGCTTACGTTATATCACGGAACTAGATATATGGTTATATTTGATCCTTACATCTATCCTTCATTGCTTAATCTGACGGTCGGGACTTAATCAAGCAATGAGATGGATGGCCACCATTTACTCCGTGACTTTGTATATTATGCTTACACTATCCTTCCACTGAAGTAGATCGACGGTCGAGAACGCTCCCAAAGTGATATTCAGATCGGACGTCTCATGTCCACTTCGAGACTTTGGGCAAGTGTTGGTGGTAAAACTCCCGAAGCAAAAATCCCAGAGTGATGTAACTTACTTGCATCACTTGATGACATGTCACGAGCCGAGAATATGGCACGTGTCACTCAAATTCATGATTTTCACGTACTTGAAATGTTGATTTCAACATGACACTTGTCATTCTCTGACTGTGCCACGTGTCCTCGTTGATGTAGACTGTTGACGTGGTCTGCCACATTTTCTTGTCGACGTCGACGTAGATATCTCGATGTGACACATGTTCATCTCCTTGATCTAACAGTCAAGATAGTATCTGAAGGGTATCTCAGATCGATGGGTGAGGGTGACTTCGAACCTTCATCCTTTGGGACTTCGGGACTTTTGACATTGGTTCGTGGTAAAACTCCCGAAGCAAATATCTCGAAGTGATGTAACTTTCTTACGTCACTTGTTGACATAGAATGATCCAATTTCCTCTTTGACACTTGTCATCATCTAATTATTCCATGTCTATTTTCCGACGTGGTTTGTCACATGTCTTTGCTAATGTAGTCTGCTGACGTATTCTGCTGACATATTCTATTGACGTAGTCTACTAATGTGGTATGCCACATGTCCTTGTAGACATGGTCTGTTGCATGTCCTTGTTGACATGGTTTGTTGACCAACAACCTTCATCCAACGGTCATTGAATTTCCTCCAAATCCGATGGTCCTTATTCATTTTAGATTTCTGGGCTTCAGGTATTTCACATCTCACTCTTTTAGGAGCGTAACCTCCTTGCATATTTATACCCAAAACGAATGTTGTTCGTTGATCACCATCTTATATCGACGGCTCGATCTTTCTGCGATGAAGCTATTCTATCTTATCTTGTCCTTCCACTTTGACATGATCTGATGGATGACAGGTATTCATCTAATCAAAATCTCAACCTTTTAGCCCCGCTTATCCTATCCTTCCACTTTGAATGATCTAACGGTTGATGGGTATTCGGATGACCAAATTCTCAACCCTTTCATCTTATCTTTTCCTTCCACTAAAATTTGATCCAACGGTCGTGAAGATACTCGAAGCAAATCAACGATCGACGATGATTTCAAAACCACAACTTGCGAGTGAGTTAAATCAACACCCAAACTCCACAATGTGTCCCTGTCATTGATCTAGTGATTTCTCATCCAACGGACATGATCCTCCAACGGTCCTCAAGCCCACGATCACTCATATGATCGTCGTCCATTATATGAGACGATCAACACCATCAATTTCCTTGATCAGACGGTTGCTGAGACTTCTCACATTTTCCTATGCAATGGTTGACCTCTCAATATTTCCAACAATCCCGACAATACTTCTACAAAGCGCTTCTTCCTTATGATATTTGATCTCTGCATTTTCTAACCCTCTTGAGCTTTTATCATAGGAACATTGTTTATCCTATCATGATCAACAATAATCACGAATTGCTTCAGCATACTGCATTTTCCCTTCTGAGATTTTGATCTTCATTTTGTTTGCTCCTCATGTTCGCTATCATGGGAAAATTGTTGATCCTGTCATGATAAAAAATAATGACATACTGTTTTTTCCCTTATGAGATTTTGATCTTCATATTGTTCGCTCCTCCTGTTTGCTCCTCCTCTTGATCTTACACTTATGATATCTGCATATTGTTTGACATATTCTGATAAATGATATATTGTTGACATCAATGACAATCTCATCTGTGGTAATTCATCATTAACAACAAACCATCACATTGATTGTTGACATCAATGACAATATGTCCAACTTCCACAAGCAAAGTAGTCAGATCATGCAACGCATCAACATGGAAAATGAATGTTTTCCTGGGAACAGATTTAGATGGAGAAAAGAACATCAAGAAGTGATGAAACAAGTGAAATATATCTCAAAAGTGTCAAAGCAAGTCAACCAAGACGAATAAGAGAAAACTGAATTCCTTTCATTTTATAACAATGTTTCTAAAGGAGAAGGGAAATTGGATGAATCAAAGACACCGGAGTGGATGGTTGCTAACATTAATTATAAATAAGTTGATATTTCAAATGGAAATCAACCTAAAATGTTCAAGATAGAAATTTACTAGATGGAAAAGAAAATAACTGAAATAGTTAACCTACTAAAAGAGTACCAAGATGTCTTCATCGGGAATTATAAAGATTTGAAATTGTTGGTCAAATATATGGGAGAAACAAAGATAGATCTAATTCCAGGGATCAAACCTATAAAGAAGAGACCATACAAATTTGCACACAAATAAAAATAAATTGTGAAAAATAAAATTGAAGGAATGTTAGCAGTTGGAATCCTTTATCTTATTGACAAATCTAAATGGACTGACCCAATGGTAGTGCAATTGAAAAAACTTGATCCCAAAAATATTAGAATTTGTGTTGACTTTAGAGGGATAAATAAAGTTACACTTACTCATCCATTTCCCACTCCCTTTGTAGATGAAATCATAAATAAAGTAGTGAGACATGAATGTTATTATTTTACAAATCCTTTTCCAGGATGCAACCAAGTGTCAACTCCTAAGGAGGACCAGGAAAAGACAATTGTTGATAGATTTAATTGTCTAATTAAAACAACTCAATCACCCAACACATTAGTTGTCAACCCAGGGTACATCCTTTTGTTTCAAATTTATCATGCAAGGTATATGCAAGAACAATTTCCGTCTAACATTGATTATCCATTGGTATGCAAACATTGATTATCTATTGGTATGCAAACTTAAGCAAGAAACACACTCATTCTTCGATAATTAAACACACGTTGTAGACTAGATCATACTTGCTTAAATGAAACACACTTGTTGAAAGTAAAACACTCTTGCTAAATTGGAAATCACACTTCACACTTTCCTTAAATTAAAACACACTCACAGTACTTCGAATTGAAATCATGTTGTTGAAATTGAAATCACTCCCACGCATGCATAAATAAAAGTACTCTCGAAATCTCACTCTGCACACCTGGAATTGAAACAAACTGCACACTTTCTCTATAAATGAAACAAATTGCATTCTTGCTTGAAATTGAAACAAACCACACTCGCAGAAGGAAATCACTCAAGTTAAAAAGGAAACACGCCTTGTTGAAACAGAGTAAAATATATGGATCAACTAATTTTCTCAAGCAAATGTAAGATATCTTTTATGAAAGGACTAATTAGCCTAAACACTCCATATCTATCTACCTCAAATATATTTCATTAACATGAAGTCATCTAGAATTGATCAAACCCACACAACAATCTTGCAACAACACACAATATTATAAAATGGATCTAACTAGAAAGAATGCAATGGTTAAAGTTGAGTAACAACAACCTGTATATGTATCAAAATATTCACAAACAATCATAAGTAATAACAATAGAAATCTCTAATGGGTAAATTCAATAACAACAATCTATCTGAGATAATAACTACAAAATAACAAACACGTTACTAATTGGCAAACTAAATAAAATGAATATACTTACTAGTACAGTAACAGAAAACCATGATAAAGGGGAGGGACCATCCTCCTTAGCAGGGAATGGAAAATGTTCAGAAACTACATATTAACTCAACATCTCATAAATTGCACCATGAACTATTGAACATTTTTTAATCAAAATCAAGAATTATAGATACAAAAGTTGGTCCTCATCCGCCAGACTGACTAATCAAAAAATAGACTACTAATTGTTGATTTATTCTCCCCCTCTCAGTCTTGTTTATACATAAAAATCAGATTGGGAAGGATAGAACCAAATCCCCAAACTTAGAAAACGAATTTACATTTTTGGAGAAAAATCACAAAATATGGGTTTTACATCAATTTGGGAAAATTTGCGATAAATAACCACCCTTATCTCTCAAATTGTAGCTCATTTTTTAAAATGACTCGCATGGTATTTAATTTGATATGCTACAAATAAAACCCGTGTATCATAATATTCATATTAATCTTCATCTGCTTAGAAATCAAGGCGGAAGTTGGATGTTTCAGAAAATATGGGTTTTACATCAATTTGAGAAAAAATATGATAAAGAACCACCCTTATCTTTCAAACCATAGCTTATTTTGGAAAACTACTTAATTAATATGCAATTTTCTATGCTACAGACAAAACCCATATCTTGTATTTTTCAAGTTCATCTTCATCTACTCCAAAATCCAAATCTATGTCTTTGATCTTAGGAACAAAACCCATGTGGAGGTGTGTTGGTATGCCAACCTTGGAGGTTTCCATCATGAGTGTTATTACTATTGCTACATGAAATTGATTCATAAACCATCATCAGTAAAAATTAATTATGATATTCTTTAATTTATTAAAAAGGAAGGAAAATGAGCATTACTTAACCACTAAAGCATAAATAAGTATGGCATAGTGTTTTACGAAAAATTATGGTAAATGGAGTGATAAATGAGTGGTAAGAGGAAGTAAAAGGAATGAAATGGATGTCTATAAGTGTTAATAATGGTGACAAATCAGAAATCCAACATCTCCTCCAAACTGAATATGTTTCATTTCCCCATACAAACCAATACATTTGTATCAACCAAGCACAGTAACAACGATAGTGTTATAATAGGAGTAGCAGCATAACAGGGTAACAACAACAATGTTATAATAGGAGTAGCAGCAGAACAGAGTAACAACAATGGTGTTATAATAGGAGTAGCAGCAGAATAGAGTTATAGTAACGGTGTTATAGCAAGAGTAACAACAAAATTGAGTAACAACAACAGTGTTATAACAGGAGTAATAGTAAAACAAAGTAATAACAATAGTGTTATAATAGGAGTAACAACAACAGTGTTAGGGGTGACATTAGTAAATCATAACTCATGACATGGTGATATTTTGTGACCTGCTATTGGTTATGGTGTAACAACAAGAGGACTTTATTAATGTTGAAAACTACTATTATCCACTGAAAAATGAAAATTGTTGTTGTACGTACCCAAACATATATTTTTCAATAGGAATTGTTTCTATAGAAGATTCTTTTGTTGTAGGTTCTTCTATGGTAGTCTATTCCTCTCTAGGTGATGAGTTTTCCTCTCCCCCAAATTGAAATTTTTTCTTCCAAATGGAAGGTCGAGAAAATAGTTTTGTTCCAAGTAAGAAATATGCAGTAGTCCACCCCCCAAACTAAGGAAGTTGAATGTCCTCATGCAACCCAATACCAAGTTGAATGTTTCTTCCATTTTTCAATGCACAGTAACCAAAACCACTATGATTTCCCAACTGATGATGTTGATAGAATATAACACTTATTTACCAATAGAACCCTGAAACATCTTCAAACAATGGCTTCAAAAGTATCACTCAAGTTATTTTTAGCAATTCGGGTGGAGTTGTAGCAATTTGTTATAGTAGTTGCTACATTAACAACATATTTGAAAATGTAGCATTTGATGCAAACAATAATCCAGAATGATGAGATTTTTGGTGAGTATATTGATCACCATCTAATGCCTCTGCCTATAAAAAATCACGACAACCCAATTCAACAATCTCAAGATACAAACAAATAAGTTACTACAAGCGAGTAACAACAAGTGTTGTAGCTGCGATAGTGGAGTAACAACAAGTGTTGTAGCTTCTATAATGGAGTAACAGTAGATTTGAAAATTTGAATTTTTATGCAAACCATAACTCGAATGAATAAGAATTTTGGTGGTTTTATGGATCACCATCTAATGCAACTTCCTACCAAAAATCGTAGCAACCTAATGCCTAGATCCCAAGATATGACAAATAAGATGCTACATGTGAATAACGACAAGTGTTGCAAGAGTAGCAGCAAATTTTTTAAACCAGAATCTCACAAAATACAAACTAGGTTTCGAAATAAAATTGCAGGAAGATTTGTACTATTCCAATGCTTCTCCACACCAAAAATCAAAGCCATATGATGCACAGATCTTGAGATATAGGAAAAATGGTTGAAGGTGATGATGCTTAATATCTCAAAAATTGTGAACTAGGTTGGTGAGAAATTTATTGGGTTTGTTCATCAAGATATAGTTCTTCTCTCCTCCAAATTTCATGAAAACCCAGTTCATGGTTTGCAAGATATCATCAATTCAATTTTTGCATTTAAGAAAATGTGAATGAATGATATTGAGATATTACAATGAACCTGTTTTTCTTGTCCTTGTCAGCTTGATCTCATTTGTCCATTGTGAGATCCCATGGATTGCAAACCAACCCCTATCACCCCCAAATTGAATACACAACATGTCCTCGTATGTATTTTATGAAAAAATGTGTTCTCTTCTTTTGTTGTTGGTTCTTGTGGAGCAACAATAGTGCATTTTCTTCTTATTGTTGGTTATTGTGTGGCAGCAATAAGACTACTTGAAAACAGGGTATGCTTTTTATTTTTCAACTGGGTATACTTTGAATACATGGTATGGAAAAAAATGACAATATATGGAAATGGAAATGATGGTTTGAAAATAGAAGTGAATGAAATAATTCTCAGTGGCTTTTCATGACATTCTCCTAAACTTTTAATAAATTAAAAAATCACACTATTTTACCTTAAGTTTGACCTCCGTAAAAGTTTTGATTGGAATGGATGGATTGATGTATGTCGAAGCTAATGTAGGTTGAAATGATGTTGAGAGTGATGTATAGAAAATAATCTGAAAATGGCGTACATTGGGGCTAAGAGAACACTAAAATCCTGAGAGTGGTCAAGGTTGATGTTAACTGTAGTGGCAGGTCTAGAGACTGTTGAATGTTGGAAAATGAATGAAAAAGAAATGTAGAATTGTTGAAACAAAGGATGAGTTGAAGTTCTACTAAAAATAGAGAACTCATTTTCTTACTCTCACGGATAGTTGTAAGCTTATGTTAAAAGCATGAAACCATATAATCTTCAACTGCTACAAAACTCGAGGTACAAGTCTCATCATGCGAATAAATGTGGTGTTTGATGACAGTGAGCACTAAAGTACCTTAGTGCATTTTGACAGGTATGAATGGATGTGTTGGAGTCGAGTCACCTGCAATATTTGTCAATCAAGAGACATTGTTGAATCCTCATGATTAACAACAAGGAAATTTTTCATTGATGCATTCAGATCCCAGGGCTCTATGAAACTCTAACCTTGATCCCAAATGATGTGTATGAGTTGATGGGACAATATTTTTCAGAAGGTGGTCCTTAAGGAATCCCACATCAGCTGACACGAGCATAAAACATAAATGATTTTGAAGAATTACAGTACAAAATTTGAAGCAACATAAACTTACAAAACCTTATTGTGAAATTTACCATCTGGTAACCTAGTTTTCAAGCAAAGTTCGTGTCCAGTTGCACCAATAACCTGGTTTTCAAGCAAAGTTTGTGTCCAGTTGCACCAGTAAACTGGTTTTCACAACTGGACTTTTTTTTATCTTTACTATTTTTATTGTTTATTTATTTTTTACATTATCCTACTCTACTTGAAGAAAGAAAAAAATATCTTCAGGTGGATTAATATTTACAATGGAGCCATGTGCATAACAGAATTACAAGTGTACTCATATTCAAGATTAAAGAATATACTTTGAGAGATACCAGAACATGAGGGACCAGCTGCTCTGATGGAGATGGTGCCAATAATTGTTGAAGAATGTTATGTTGAGGCCTGAGGACTGCTTGGAACCATGATTCAATGTAGTATTTTCCCTCATGGTTCTCTTCTTTGGTTGGAATTATATGAAGTTATCCAAAAATGGTCTCATCAAACCTCTGAATGTAAAAGGGGTTTGGTTCTAGTGACAAGGATGCAAATAATTCTTCAATTCTTAGCTCTAATGTCTACTCCCCTTTGGATGATGGCCATGATTCTATGAGCTCTACTTCATGCTAATAAGGATAACTATAAGAAAATTATAGCACCCCCTCGCCCCTTGTGGGCTTTGTTCATGGATATTTTGGTCTTCTACAAGTCCTTGGGATGCAAACTCCCCCTTGGTGACAATTCTAAACTTCGAGCAAGGATTCAAGAAGGTAATTGTGGTGGCATGCCCTCCCCTACTCAAAAATTTATTTTCTGTCTATTGTGAGATCGAAGCAATTTCAGCAGGAGAGGAAGTAACATCTTCTAGAAATGGAAAAGTAACAGCTTCCTGAGAGAAAAAAGTAGAGGCTCATCCTTGAGTTTGGTTATTAGGAGTTGCAATGTGAATTGTATCAGTGTGATGTTCCTCATATTGTTCTCAGGTTAGGGTTGTTTCTCGAGGTGAAACTTCCTTATTATTTGGATTCGAGTTAGGTTGTACTTGCAGTTGGGGTCGCAGGGGAGGATTACATTGTAGCACATTCAAGAGGAGTTGTAGTTGTTGTTGTACAAGTAATTGAGTTTGCATTGGGAATTGTCCTCCAGGAAAAGGATATATTCACCATCCTTGAGGCTATGGAAAGGTCTAATTTGGTTGAGATGACCAATGTGACCATGGTGTGGGATATTGAATCTGGGGAGGATTCGGAAATTGCCATGGATTTGTAGGATATTGCATTTGTTGTGGGACTTGTTGAAGATTATACATGTTATTCCAACTATTGAAAAGCAAGGAGGGGTCTTGATTTATACTTAAAGGGTGGGCTTGCCATGGCTTTCTCAACCTCCTTGTTGGATTCTTGGAACATTGCTTTCAATCCTAGTTGTGAGGGGAATATTTTTGTAGGGTGTTCTTGCTTGCAGATGCAACAGACTTCAACGTTGTTGAGAGGGAATTATTTTAAAGGGTTCTTTTGTCTACACCTTGAGAATAATATTTATAGTGCTTTCTTGGCTTCAACCTTCTTCTGCTTTACCTGCAAAACATCTAATTGTGAATACAAAGAGCTAATAACATTAGTTTCAAAATTTTCAAACAAATTACCAATTTCAACTCTTGTAACTTCACCATTAGTTGATTTCATAATTCTAGTACTTTGTAAGTTATATTGGAAGTGTTCAATGAATTATTGCAAACTCTCTTCTTCCTCGTCCCCTTTTTCTTGCATGATTAGTAATTAAATTTTTTTGGGGCACCACAACCTTCTCCTACTCTATTCATGCAATCCTACATGTCTTGAGTACTTTTGAAATGCATCAAAAACACTGTCAATTGTACTCTTGTGCCATTAATAAATTCCCTAGCAACGATGCCAAAATGTTGATAGATTTAATTCTCTAATTAAAACAACTCTATCACCCAATACATTAATTATCAACCTGAGGTATGCCCTTTTATTTTGAAGTTATTGTGCAAGGTATATGTAGGTACAATTTTCATCCAACATTGATTATCTATTGGTATGAAAACTTAACCAAGAAACACACTCATTCTTTGAGAATTAAACACACATTACATACTAGATCACACTTGCTTAAATGAAACACACTTGCTGAAAGAAAAACACTCTTGCTAAATTAGAAATCACACTTCACACTTTCCTTAAATTAAAACACACATAGTACTTTGAATTGAAATCACCCTATTGAAACTAAAATCACTCTCACTGTTAAGCCCTAATATTGGCTCATTACCACTTAATTGGGGCATATTAGATTAGTAATGTTATTTTATTTATGTTGGCTTTAGGCCATTAGTTGTGATTTAGATTAGTAATGTTATTTTATTTATGTCGGCTTTAGGCCAT
>ML791512.1:92861-106145 GCA_009831015.1 Picea engelmannii | reverse complement strand
ATCACTTCACTTTATTATTTACCTTTTAAAATATCTTAAACCACTTTGACTACTTTGACCTTTTGGGGCTTCTAGATGACATATAAGGGTCCTCCAACTTCGTAAGGCCATAACTCTCAAACCGTGAGGAGTTATGTGACATTTCACATACCACCAGAAATGGAATGACATGTATTATCCATATAGAATAGTATTACTTTCAAATATAGAAAAAATCATACCGTTATCAATCAAACAAACTTGGGTCCATTACCCAAACTTGGGTTCTCCAACTTCACATGGTCATAACTCTCTAACCGTGAGGAGTTATGTGACATTCTACATACCATCGGAAATGGCATGACAAGAACTATCCATATAGGATGTTTTCCTTGACAAATTCATTGTCCTTCATCTCATTATTCCACAATTAAGCATGAGTTCTCTTACTCCGCAAAGCGTCTTCCCGTGAGGGATTTCACCATAAGAGGACCACTTTGGAGTTCATCCATATTTACTTCTTATCAACCATGGAAACACAATAATGAGTCATATTTACATCAATCAATCTTAGGTCCATTACCCAAACATTTGTGCTACAGGGCTTTCTTCAAGGGTTGACATCAATGACAACCAACCTTAATCAACACTAAATTGTCAAATGTGAATATGTGGATGGGAGTCACAAGGAGGTGTGTTTTGCTTAACTAAGTAGTTATGTTATGAGCTAAAGGGAGTCACAAGGGGTCCTGCCTACTAGTTATTATTTTTTTACAACCCTTATTATGATTATTAATTTTCCCCCCAACTAAAGTTGGTTGGGTATTTTAATTAACTTAACTAATGAGTTGGTTCAACTACTTCAACCAATTCTAATTTGTTTAAAAGCAAAAGGAAAGGAAGGAACAAAGGAGGGATAGAAGAATAACCATACTAAGGTTTTCTCTTTGATTTTATGTTGAGATAGGTCAGTTTTCATTCATTCATATATTCATCACAAGCCTAATTCTCTTTTATTATAGAAGGGTCTTATTGTAGACAACAATATTCAGGGTTGAATCACATCATTCAGACACTTGTTTTTCAGAGGTGTTGATCTATCTTTGATAGTCTGTGTAGACTTGTTTGTTTGTGAATTAGTTTTCATGACTGACAAAGGCTATTGTGTAGAGTCGAGTGGGCATCAATATGTGGCAAGCTGATCCAGCTTTTAGAGTTCATTTTTGGTTTCTGTCAAAGGTCATTTTGTATGTTCCATTGGGGATGTCTAAGTTTGACTTTGTTCCAAAATTTATGTATGAGATTTGTAAAGAAAATGATTCTTTGGTGAATTGGAATGAAATAAAGGATTGATTTATGTCTCATCTATCTTGATTATCATCTTGGTGTCTTTACTTATGTCTGTACATTCATTTCAGCAACTATTATATTTAGAAAATTACATAAAAAGTAAATTTCCAGCAAGTTTTTTATTGATAAAATACTGGCCTAAGCATTGGTAATTAATACTTGTGAGTTAGGATGTTATTTTTGTTGGCTATAAACATAGTGTGATATTCCCATCTATTTTTCTTTAGCCAAGCAGAATCTGAAAATGCTTGAGTAAGATCATTTCATATCTTTTCCTCGACAACTTACAGCTATGCAGATCCCTTTGTTTAACTATACCGAAGATTCCAACCTTGGATGATAGAAATCTCTCCTTCATTTACCCTTTTTTTTTTTTTTGGAGTGTCAAACCACCCAAAGCTAAAACCTACAATATTGTTGCATAGTTGATATTAAAAAAAAAAGTTGCCAGTTGTATGCAATTTCCTTTGGTTCTTAGTTTTTGTGAGTAATTATTTCATGCACATACGCAGTTGTGGATTATGTCTTATATTTACCTTCAACAATTTCTTTTATTAATGTGTTATGAATTTAACCTTCAACAAAAAAGTTCAAGTGTTTTAGTGAATTAAAATCGTTATTGTGCCATTGATGTCCATTCCAATCCAGCGATTTGCATTTCATAGTTTAACTTTTTCCATTCAATTTCATTCCATGTTTTGAATATTTAACTATTTTCCATTAAAAACTAGACATATGTAGTTGAAATATAACATTTAGTCAAGTGGGTATAATGTTCTGGAATCCAAGTCAAAGCCTTATTTTATTAGAACTATTGTTCATTTTCCATGCTTTTGGATTAATTTTGGGATTTGTAATGAATTGGTCAAATCATTAGACTGCTTTCCTATAGTAAGAGGCGCAACCAATTGACACCTTTTTAAACGTGTCAACATTCATTATGGTTACTTTGTTCATAGTAAACACTGTCATAAACCTTTAGAGCATCGATTCTTTGTTTTGAGCACTCCTTTTGTATAGGAATAAATAGTTGGACATTGATACTATTGTTGGACACTGATAAATTTTATCTAACATACTTAAAGATATATTTTACAATTGCACAAAGAGAAGGAAATGAGGATGCATTGAATAAAGCTTTTGATGTTGACTGTTGGTGTGAAATTTTGACATTCTAAGATGGTTAGGAGACTCAAAATTTACTCAGTCACCCCTAAATTATCAATCAGATTGCAATTTTGAAAAGAGAAAAAAAAATGGGGTGATATTTTAAAGTTTGGTTTCCAAGACAATAATACCGGAATAGTGGAAAAGCATTGGAAAAGGGAGTATTTTAGTTAACTCCAAGCCATATCCTAGCCCACCCTTGTACGGTTTGGGTTTTGTTTGTTTCTACAGCATTGATCATGAGCAAAGACATTGATGAAAACGATGTTGATGCCCGCACTATTGGCAGATTCGGTGGGATTGCCAATTTCTCCTCTTTGATCGGCATGGGCCCACGAAATCCCCGAATGTGAATAGATTCTACAGAATGGTAAAGAGTCGGATTTTTCCCAAAGATTTTGAAGCTTGAACCCTTGACAGGTATGCACATTACTTTGGTTTCATGGGTGAATCCTTTCTGGACCTCTTAGTAATATCCAAGTTGGAATTAAAGTGTTCATTAACTAATAATAAGTTGTTTGATGAACTCGAAAACTACACACAGACCCAAGCTTATCATACAAGAAGAATTGGATTTAATTAGAGATTTTCCAAAGGAGTATCATGATATTGTGAAGAGAAAATTGCTAAACACATCTACTTTGACTCTTCTTAGATGTCGGTGCCCATGAGCAATGTCAATTGGGAGACTGTCTAAAGGAACAATCGTCATCGCGGGAGATGCAATGCATGCAATGACCCCTTATATTAAACGAGGTTGTTCAATACTAGAGGATGCATTTGTTCTTGGTAGATTCTTGGCAGAAGGGATGAATGGAAAAAAAATAATTAGTCCCACAAACAAAGAAAGAAAGAGAATTGAGGAAGCATTGAAGAAATATGTAGAGGTGAGGAGATGGAGAGTGTTTATGTTGATGACTAACTCTTACATAACAGGATTATTGCAACAAATATTAGGAATATTTGCCAAATCTTTGAGAGAAAATCATGACAAAGGTGTCTGGTGATGGTCTTGTTTATTATTTAGCTTGTCTTATACACCTACAAACTATTGAAATTGGGATTCTTGTCTGCAAAAAAAAATCTCTAATCAAATGAATGAAAAAGAAAAAGTGTTTTTTTTTTTTTTTTAATCAATCGGTGGACAAGTATTAATCATCATATCTATCTATCTGTCTTAAAATGAGTGCAACCAACTTACAAGGCAGGAGGCAGCCTGCAGGTATGTACGTGGATTCGGATAATAACAGCATGTAGGTATGGGTTTCAGCTCTTAAATAGATTTAAGTGAGGAGGGATCGTGGTTGATTAAAGTGGCACATTAAGTGGCCTTTCTGGCAACTGAGAGTAGGCAGTAAAGAGGGCATTTAATCGTTAGGTGAAATTGGGCAGAGTAGGTTAACTTTTTATAGACGATAGGAAGGGAGCCATTTATTAGCTGCATTGCACTAGGGTGAGCAACATTTACAAGGAGGTTACTATAGATGCAAATTCAACCAAGTTGAATGCTACTCTGGCTCCAGACTCCAATCCATTCTAGATTTTTAACCTGTCGAGGGAGTACAATGAAATATGTGATGCTCCCAATTGCATTTATTGTTGATAAGATAAATCTATCTACTTTGTCCTCTCATCTTTCCACGTCATGTTCATAGTCTACGCGGGGTTGTCGTCCATTAAAAGAACCATTTGTCTATTTTGGTTGGTTCTGTATAGAAGATTTTTTGTCGATATCAAGCGGTGAGATTTCAGATTTCTGGGGGCATAATCAGCATCGTCCCGACAGAGGTCGTGTATCGTAAAATGGCCATTGTCCGTTTGTTTTCAATGCAGTTATTGCAGACTGAATAACGCATGATACCATATGTAGAGCCTTTGATATTTTCAAGTCCAAACTCCCACATACCGTTTGAAGTGCTTTTGGCATGTTTGTGTTCAATGAATGCATCCATTATTTAGAGAGTTGCATAGAAAAAGTCTACAGGGGTTGTTGGGCATTACATTTCTTGTCCTTGTTCTCCCAATATGATAATAAAAATAAGCATTCATCTCTTATGATGCATGTTCTTCTTATCATTTTATCCATGCCTTGCTCCTTTATTATCAATCTCTGTATGTACCAAAGTGGGCCTCTTGCTTCCTGTTGTTTAAGGTTTCTAGTATTTTTTCTTTGTTGCATCATCGAGAACTGTTGTTGTGAGGGATCTGGATCAGTTCTATTGGAGGTTGGCAGGCGGCTTGGCTTGGATTTATGCCAACTCTTGTCAGTTTTCGCAGTGATGAAGACTTTGGAGGGCCTAAGTTTTCTGGTCGCATGGATACAAATCTTTTTTTTTTCTCTTGCACCTCGAATGGAATACTTTTCCCTCCTCAAAAAAGGCTCTGTGGCAATGTCACCATACCATTCAAAGAGACAAAGCCCAAGAAAGAGCAGAAAGATCTTATTAGTATGTTGCTTGATGAATGTATTTTTGAGATGTTGCATGATGATGTTGTGTGTTTCTCTTTTATAGGTGCTTTGAGCCATGAATATTGGAATTGTGGACAGGGCAAACTATGAGAAGTAGTTTTTTTTTATATTTTTCTGGTTCACTGAACGTTTATAAATTCTATACTCCTATTCTATTTTTGGATTTGCTTGTCTACCTGATTGGCTTTATATGCATTGCAGGATATTGCAACCTTGGAGGGAAGTGTAATCTAATAATGCATGTTGTTCCTCTACTATAAATTCTCCTTTATGGTTACCTGAGCCGTTCTTATCTTCTCAGTTTGAATTTGGATCTGCAAATCTACATGGAACCATTTATTTTGCTAATGACAAATTATGCAACAACGAAATTTTTGATTCGTCCAATCTTCAGTTTTTCTTTGTAGGTCATGTAGATGATTGCATCTTGGAGCAATCACAATCTAATAAATCATGTTGTTCAGCTTGTGCTATATCTCTATTGCAAATTTCTTTTAGTGGATCTATATCAAACTTTTCCATTTGGTGTTAGTTTTATCTTGGTGCAAATCATTTTTTTATTTCCTTTGTTATCTACGCTTACAAATCCTATTCTATCATGATATATATGGGTTCCTCTTGTCTGGTTGTTTCAAAAATAGGGCATGTACTCTTGCAACCTTGTATCACCAGGGTAATCTGGTGACTATAAGGCTTGTTGTTTCTCTTATGTTTTCTTGTTATTCGAATACTTTATTCCTATTATCCTTTTTGGTGTATCTGTATCACCTTTTTATGCTCTGTAGGCTGTGAGTTTGTCCTTAGTTTGATTTTATTTCCATTAATTGGATTGAATAGAGATGTTCATACAAATTTGGCCTTCAAAGTGTCGCAGTGGTTTACTGCATTCATCATTTTTGTATATCTTTACAACTATTTTCTTATGCAGTTGTCAAGGAGAAAGTGCTTCTACTTCTATTTCCTATCCCATCGTCCAAAGACACTTTCATTTATGGTGGCTTTAGCCTTTTGCAAGTGAACACAACTAGTGGGATATTGTTTTTAGTCTGCATTGTTGTAACAACCCAAATTGGACCCAAATTGGATTGCAAATGAAAAATACAAAATCCCAGTGATGTGAGTGGTCAAGCCCAGGTTTCAGTTTTGAAACCGGGCTCTGATACCATATGTAGAGCATGGTTATTTTCAGGACTCAAACTAATTAAAAACATTTTCTAAATTTTAGTTTAGAATTTATTTCATGAGTTTTGTATACTTGGAATAAACCAAGAATAGAGAGTAACAACATAATAATATCAGCAGTAACAGCAGAATAATGATAACAACAACATATACATACCTCCACCTCCAGGTTGGTTTATCTAGTCCCTTTTCTGTCTGATCTTGTTCCTATCCTTGTTCTTGCTCGGACTAAATATCAACCTCTCGGCCAACTAGGAACAGCCTCTCCGGCTCCCTAGCTCCAAGAATCCTTGCGGTTTCCTGGCCCC
Source organism: Picea engelmannii (assembly GCA_009831015.1). NCBI lineage: Eukaryota > Viridiplantae > Streptophyta > Pinopsida > Pinales > Pinaceae > Picea > Picea engelmannii. Next base: position 99,689 of record ML791512.1, on the reverse strand, counting down.
TGAGCCCAAAATTCCCAGCAACACCAGTGCCCTGTGAAAGCTTCCCAAAAACCATTTCTCCAATTTCCTCCTCCTCCTCTCCCCCTTTCAGAAATTTCAGGAATTCAGAAATCCTCAAACACAAAACAATGATCATTTCCAAGTCTTCCCCTTCTTCCTTATCCTCCTCTCTCAAATCCCCCTCATTAATTCTCAACCACCTTATCCCCCCATTAATTCCCAACAATCTTGTCCCCCCATTAATTACTTCACCCACCTTTTAATAAAAAATAATAAAGATTCATTAATATATTTTAATAATTAATTAAATTAATATTTATCATTCATGATAATTACATAGTTAATTAGGGTTGTTACAATAAAATCAAAGGATTTCAATTAATTATGTACGTGAGGATCACAAGGATTAGGAAATAGTTCATCAGCTAAAAGACGACATGGAAAATTGATAACAAAGTTCCCTTCCCTTAGTAACCATGTATTTCACTAAGTCCTCGTGATTTTTAAAGTAATTAATATTTTAGGTGTTTTTTACAAGAAATTTACTGCAAAGATTAGTTTGGATGTAAGGTCTATAGGCATTTTCAAACATTTTTTTGTGGCTCAAAGGAGCTATGATTTTTGTATGAACTTTCTATATCGACACCTTTTGTAAGCTTTGGTGTTTAGCTTTGCTACAACACTTTCAATATAATATTTCACAGTTTCAGTTTAAAAAAATAAAATAAAATAATTGACCTATATTTTATTTTGTCATACACTTATAACAACACATATGTCCACCCACTATTTGACCCTAATATCGACCTATATGTCAACAAACATATTGACTACAATCTTGATTATATTAATGACATATATTTCAAACTTAATGTTTATTAGTATTATTCAAGTCGAAATATAGGTCACAAATTGGGTTAAATGGTTATGGATGAGAAATAGGTTGAAAGTGGGTTAAATTTTCAACCTAAAATTGTTCCCCGATAATACTAGTTGAAAAGAAAGTCTAACTTTGGGCTCATGTTGTAGTGTAGAAAATGTACTTGAAATGAACAATGGCATTACAAATTAGATTATGAATGCAATGGGTATCAATTCAATATTCTTTGTGTTGGAGGGGTACAACGAATTGCATGTAAGTTGAATGGCACTATGATTATCACATCTCAACTTAGTAGGATTGATATGTATTAGTCCAAGCACCTCCTAATACCTATGAAATCCACATAGCTTATGTATTCTACTTCACAAGAAGAAAAAGAGGTGGCTCTCAACTTAATAATGTTTGACCAAGTTATTAGACTTGAACAAATCTTAAACACATAACCTATAATAGATTTCCTATCATCAATAACTTCTAGCAAGTCAGAGTCTATACAACCAACAAGTGATACATTTCCTCCTTTAGCCCAATGAACATTGTAATATAAGTATCATTAATACATCTCAAGGTTCTCTTGGATTTCTTCCAAATGTTTTCATAAGGCTTCTACATAAATATTAAAACCAAGTTGATAGTAAAATATATGTCAAGCATGTTTTTAGTTAAGGAAATTAAGCTTTTTTTTCCACATAATGCATTTTGTAGGGAAACCCACTAGGTACTTCCCCTCATTCCAAGGATGGTACCTAAGGTAAAATAGACTTTATAGAAGCTTGAAGCTTTTTTCAACAACATACTCATTAAATTATATATTAACTTGTCATTTTGGGGAGTTAAACGTGGGTAGGGAGGATAACACTTCTTCGATCAACTACCCAAGCTAGACCCAATTAACTAGCTAAGGAAATTAAGCTACCAATAAGTTGTCTATATAGAGTGGAATCAACAAGCAGTGTTGGAGACTCAATAGTTAGCTTAATGTCAAACTCCTATGTTATAGGAGTATGTTTACAATCACTCATCCTAAGCCTTTTAATAAAATCCAAAGTATACTCAAGCTAAGATAATACAAAAAAATTGTCATCTTGCATTGGCCAAAATTGTAAACCAAGAAAACAATACAATAGATCTAAATTTGTCATCTTATATGTCTACTTCAATGTGTTTTTCAATTCAAGGATAAAAAACAGTGTTATTTCCAATAAGAATCAAACCATCCACATAAATGACTACAATTATCACACCATCCTTAATGAATTGAACATACAAATTAAGATCATAATTGCATATTTTAAAACCACACTCTAAGAAATGCATGTCATTTTTTCATACCAAGCCATAGGTTCTTGTTTAATACAATACAAATACCTATTCAACTTGCATGCTGAACTTGAAAATTAAGAATTAACAAGCCCAAGGGGTAGTTGCATATATATTTATTCCTGAATATGAGCATTTACGATTGCACTTTTAACATCCATTTGAGGTATCTCATATTCAAAAGATATAGTAAGTGTAACATCAGTGCAAATGGTGTTCATTTCAGCAACAAGGGAATAGTTCTTATTGTAGTTAATACATTATTTTTGTAAAACACATTTTTCTACCAAAAAAAACCTTATGATTTTATACTTGTTCAATTGCAGTGAACTTGGTTTTGTAGAACAATTTACATACTACAAGGTCTTTGCCACATGGTTGTGATACCAAATACTAAGTATTATTCTTCATGTGGAGTCATGTTATTTTTCCATAGCATTTTCCCATCTAGGATTCTCTTTACCATCCTCATAAGTTATGGGATCATCTATGTCAAGACATTTGACATAAGAGCAAAGTGTGACCAAATCCTCATTATGTGAATGCATATCCAACATTTTTTAAAACTGGAACTAGTAGATTTAATATTAAGTAGAAGTTGTGGCATAGTGCATAGCAAGAGTACATAGACAGGGAATTTGTACATATTCAAGCTATCACAAGCCTCTAGAAGAGAGATTTTCCTAATTAACAACAAAATTTGCAAATCTTCTGAGACAGGAAAAGTTTCAAATTTTTTGACAGTATAGACTTTCAAGTAAACTCCTAAGCAGAACCAAAATAAGCACAACATCCTCTAATCAATATAGAGGGAGGTGGGTCATATTCTTCCATATCTGACTCCTGCGCTAGAGAGTTCAAGTTCAGGAGATTTAAATTACCTACAAGAGAGGAGGCTTCATCAGAGTGGGCACAAGCTAACTGAGAGATATGAGTTCAGTGGGAGCAATCCAGGAATTCATTCAACTGATTGCACAAAGCAATACTTTCTTTTTGTAATTAATACATGGATTGACGATTCTAGATAATGATCTCTAGACTAGAAATAACTTGGGCAGACAAACTGCTGAAACGGATTTGTAGAGTCTGAATCAAGATTATCAATTCCTCAATGTCCTACGAAAGCTGAGAGAGTTGTTACTTAAAAGTGGCACGCTCATTGGGCACCATGAGAATAGGTGTCATGAAGAGCCAACCAATCAACTGAGTGTGGGAGCCAGGCCAGATCGGAGAAACACTTGAGGTTGCTACAAGGAGACCGAGAATGCAATGTCGTGGCGTCACCAAAGACGAAGGGAGGAAAAACCCCAGCCACATACAGGAGAAGGATGCCATAACTAACTATTAGGTCTTATCTAGAGCCCAATTCCTTCTATGATTTCTTATATAGTTCATCCCACTTTGATCCAGAGGGGAAAATCTATAACCATCTGCGCAGGAGTCTAAGAAACTGAAGCCCGCTATAACCATCTGCGCAGGAGTCTAAGAAACGACAGCTACTGCGCAGTGTTTGTGATGCGTTGTATCTTCTGGTCTGGAGGCAGTGGGGTTTCAGTAGATAATTTTTCCAGACGGTAGAATAAGCAATGTCAATGGTTGCTGCTAGAGTTTCTCGTTGCTTCTATCGTTGCATGCCTCTGATGTAAGTCTGCGTAGGAATGCCCCAGGCGCGTATGATGATCATTCACCTCCGCCAGGATCTACGTCATAAAATGTTGGAGTTCCGAAGAGGGTACCAAAGCTAAGTTAATCTCATTATATGGGAGGGGTTGGGGCTCCACGGTTGTTATTGCAAGCGGGTAGAACCCTTTTTTATATCGCCCAAGGGTTGTGTTTAAGTACCTAACGCGGCATTATCTTTGTTCTTAGTGCTCAATTAAGGACTAATTCTCATCAACTCTGTTGTGAAACAGGGCACTGGAAAAGGCCAAAAGAAAGGTGGGAAGAAAGAGTATGTATTTTGTGCTCGTCCAGAAAAGTGGAAACAGAAAAACATTTCATTTTAGAATGTGAGACCCTCAAAGACAGCAGGGAAAATTATGCAGGTATTCTGGCAGCTAATTCTTGGGATAATCTATTCAGCAAAGAGTTTGTTGAGAAGCTGGGAGCGATTATTGTAAAACTTCACAGGAAAATGGCCGAATACAAAAGCTAGAGGGAAAAATAATCTGTCCCATAGGTTATTTTTTAACCTCATGGACATTAAAAATACTTTCTTTCTTTCTTTTTTACACACCCTTTTAAGTCACATAAATTCTCTTCACCATATTCTCCACTGATTTGGAGATTTTCTTTCCTTTCGATGCAAAGTGGTAGGCCTGCAAATTAGTCCCCCATTTCCTAGATCGCATCCAACTCTGTTGTTCAAATGAAGGATTCCCAAATAGAATAGCAGTGAAAGGGAAGGGTCGAGGGTGTGAAACAGAGGCAATGGACGTTTGAAAAAAAAAGCAAACAGCGGGCACGTTTGACATCATCCTTGAAGCTCTTACCTTATTCAAAAACACCCAGCCTGCATACGCTTTGCTACCCTGTATGCACGTTTTCAAATATACATTCCCTTCTCCTCTGAACATGCAACTAAAAATAGCAAATGTCTGAACCCTCGTCAAGAAATGCTCAGTTCCAGCTGCTTGTTTCGTTGAGGGCTTGGTTACACTGCAAGGGCAGCGGCTTCTCCAATTGCGGGAAAAATTTCTTCATTCGTGCCCACTCTTGCAAAGTTAATGTAATATTTGAAACCAGTTTATGATTTGAATTATTAAGATGTAATGAATCAAATTTATTCTAAGTTAAGAGTTGCCCAAAAAGAAAACGCAATGGTTATCATCCATCCGAAAACGCAGAAGGATATGCCAATCGTCGGGGTTGAGAGGAGAAGAAAAAAAGAACTGAGGTAAAAAGAGGGGAACACAGAGGTTTTTCCTCCCAATCACCGAGAAAGCCTTGTAAAGGAAGCACAAGGAAAAAAACAATGAGGCGAAAGTAAAACCAAGCATAAATAACCAAATCTGGTTACAACTCAAGCTACATGGAGAATGCATTCGAATACAGTCTTTTTATACATATCCGGCGAAAAGGAAAACATACACAAATAACCCAATTTAAGTACACAAGCCTTCTTCGTTTCATATCTACTACCAATAAATTACCCACTACAGTTCTAGAGATCCATTAAAATTTTCATCAACTAACCTATACACAGAAGTTAAACAATTACAAATGTGAACTTAACTTGTGTACCATAACCAAAGGCTAAGAATTCGAAGTGGTTGTCCCACGCTTGTGCTTTGTCCAACTCCTGCTTGTTAACCGTTGAGACCTCATCTGATCCGGATTTATGTAGGAACACAATGAAATACAGAAATACACATAAACACAGAGATGCAGCGGAAATAAGACTTCATTTCATTAATAACAAATCACTGAAATATGCTTACAGACGGAATGGAAATAAACTAGCTAGGCGCTGGTAGCTTATCTCTGAGAAGAGATGTGGCCGCTACTCGCATCCGTGAGAAGATGATTACAATGAGGCTCTGAAGGCCTTTTAACAATAAACGGGAATGCCAAAAGTCCTAGACATCCAAAAACCTAACCCTAGGAGATGAAGCGCCAAAAGTCATGTGGGCCCCGTTTGGGTAAGTGAGTACATCAACTTCCCGGGGTCGTAACTTTTGCATACGATCTCTATTTTAGGCGTGTGATAGCTCGTTGGAAAGGTATTGTCGAGGAGATTCATTTTGGGGGTTCAATCATGCCTTTGACTAGCATTGAAAGCATCGATCTCGAAAAACCTTCATTTGGACCCTCAAAATGGCCCCGAAAGTTAAAACCTGCTAAAAATAGTAAATTGTCAAAATTGTCATAAAGTCGTTTTGAGCCATTTGGAAAAGGTGGGTGGCCACCGATATCCACTTGGATCAATACTGTGCGAAAACTGAAAAACTGAAAGAAGCAATGGCGGGGGTCCAAGTGGAATAGGTGGGTGGCCACCAATATCCACCTGGATCATTCATCCCCCCTTAGGAAGCAATGGTCCTCATTGCATTGAGTTCCTCCATGAGATGAGGAAACTTCTGTTGAACTTGATCCTTGGTGAGCCATTTTCCTTGGTGAAGGAGTTGGCCTGCTTTGACAACTCGATATAGTGGAATCCTTTGTTTTCAGGTGTGCTTGATCTGTGTATCCATAATCTGATCAGTTCTGGCTTGTTCCATGCAGTCTAGATTTTAACTCTGTTGGTGTGAGTTGTTCTGCCATGTCGGATGTGTCTAGTAGAGGTGGAAAGTAGGGCTGAAGGCGATCCACATTGAACACTGGGTGCAGACCAAGGAATGGTGGAATGTTGAGCTCAAAGACATTTTCCCCTACAGCCTTGGTGAGGGTGTACGGCCCATATCGAAGTGGACGAAGCTTGCGGTGGGGTCCAGCGAGGCGCTCATTTTGCAAATGCATCCACACTTTGTCACCCACTTGGAAGTTGTGTGGCACCCGATGTTGATCATGTCGTTGCTTGTACTTAGCATTGGCTCTGTCCAAGATGTCATGAACCTGTTGGCGGATGTGTTGAATGTACTCAATGAAGTTGTTTGCCTTATCCGCCTCAGACTGGACATGAGTTG
>ML791512.1:66602-87064 GCA_009831015.1 Picea engelmannii | reverse complement strand
GCTCACCAAACCATGTCCTCCATCAAAGAGGGCTTCAAGCTCCCTGGAGCTTGCTGAAACTTCAATGGTGAAAAACTTGCAGAAGAAGTCTTCAAATGGCCTTGAAAACAGCACCAATGGATCCAGCACGTCCAAAAACCCCTGGCTGGGCTTTTACGACACCTCAATCGGCCAAAAACTGAGAAAGTTAGACCTCCTCCATTCTCCTCCTTCTACTTTGCTGGAACTGGTTCTACAAAACGCACCTCTGTGTGCATGAACCTGGAACACGCTCCAAAACGCGCGTTTAAACTCAGCACCGAGCGGTTCTGAATAACCGTGCAAACTGTAGGACGGTTAGGGCACCTCCAGCCCCCAACCGCCTAGCACCTGGGCACATGTCGTCCTCCATATGACCTCGCGCATTATAAAAAGGGCTAAGTTTTAAAACCGTTTACATGGCAAATAAGACCACGCCACATGGTGGGTCGTTTGAACCATTCAAACCAAATTTTAAACCAACTCCCGCACAACACTGTGGTATGGTCACATGATTGATGTAATATAACCGTGGTTTAATAACCCGAAACAAATCCCGCGCATAAATAACCGTGGCATATAATGGTTACATATAACAAACAATGTGACCGGGTTAACCGCTACACGCTCCAGCCATGGCATTGGTCATATGGCATACAATATGACCGCGGGTCATATTTTAAACACCCGCGCGCGCGCATATAAATGTATGGTCACATATAATCCATGGAACCGGGGTCGGGGCTAAGCCCTGGCCCGACCCCCCGCCGGTTACAACATTTTGTGAATTGAAATATAATCTTTTACATATGACTTGTATGAACCAACGTGTGGTCCAACGGTCGGCGGATTATGTTAGAGATTTGAACGGCGGGTAGAGGTCCGGGGGTCGAACCCCACGGACCCACAAAATTTTTAATAAACCAAACATTAAACCAAAGCCAATAAACGAGGGACACGTGGCGCCCATGGATTGGGCCACGTGCCCTCATACCATTCGCCACACAAATGACACATGTCGTCTCCTCATTCACTAGTATTCAACCAACCATAGTTTGCCACGTCATCGCCGTACGGTCCAGTCACATGCTGCGTCAGCCTGCCACGTCAGCCGACACGTAGGATGCTGACATCATCCTGTGCCACGTGTCACCCTTCCAGTGGTGACACGTGTCACCTTCGGATTGGCCCAACTGTGCACCAAAAAGTCCAAAACTGCATGCCACGTGTCCTGTACGGACTGTACGGACAGGTACAGTCAACATCAATTTTTTGCTTGTTTGGCTCGGCGAACAGATCGCGATATCTTCTCCATACGGACTCCGTTTGAGAAAGTAAATATACCGCCGGAATCAGGAAGACGAGACGGACGCAATGGAGCTGTTTTCGTCGCATTCCAATCACTTTGAAAATTGAGCAAAATTTGATCCCCTGATCCAGATTTTGATCACACCTTCCCACTGAAAGGATTTTGGACCCACAAAAGCTTATGATCATCTGATTTCAAGTTATATCAAAATCTTTTCGACAATCACCTGAATACTCTGACATGACGTGCACTGCAACTGACTATGTCCTTCAACCACTGCTCTCTGGTTGCTGCTGACCCACTGCTCTCTCTGTGCTTGGAAGACTGCCAACCTTCCCACTGAGAATCAAGTCCCTCTTACGAACTCTTTGGAGTCAACAAAATCAACTCTCCAATGGCTGCAAAAACCTTCCTGCGACATCTTGTCACAAGCCAAGAAAACATCAATCTTGAAAACAAATTAGACAAGATTGAAAAATGATGCCAACAAAAGTCTTTTGTTCTTCAAACAAACTGTCGCAACTCGTACTTTACCAAAGCACATGGCATTTTCAAAATCAACTTTCAAGTCAATAAACACCATTGACTAAACACAAGTCAAACAACACGATCGACACAACATAGTCGTCAGAAAATCATCAACACCAATCGAGACTCATTGAAACATCAACCTTCCCAAACTGACAAGTCGACAAACATGATACATAATCATGTAACAATCATCAATCAATCATGATGAACCATCACCAGGTTCACTGCTTACACATACATAAAAACCAATGCATGGTCATGACTCTTCAACTCTCCTTCCAGTACAAACATAAGTACAACCCCAAAACATATGGGTACTTAAGAGTTGAATACAAACAAATATAAATGGCTGCAACTTATCATGCTTCCCGTAAATGCACACATAACACTGAAAAGTGCATTTACAATAGAAAAATGCAAGCCTCACTTACTCAAGAAATCCAACCATTTCTTACCAAGCCAACTCAACGGTGACTTTTGCTGTTGAACATCGTCCTCTTGTGAATCATCTTGACTCACATCGATGATGGAATCTCCACTTCCATTCTTGTCAAACTCCTTATCCAACTGCTTCTTCTGCTGAGGATGAGTGGTTGGATGCAACGTCCAACATTGGTCAACAAGATGACCCCGCTTCTGACAATGAGTGCAAACCTTTTGCATCCTCCTTTCACGCTTCCTTTGTTTAGAAAGTTTCCTAAAAGCAGTTAATCTTTTCCAACACTTTGAAACATGATGGTTATACAAACCACAATATGTACAGGGATTCTTTCTTCCAAATTTATCATACTTAACATAATCAAATGCAACTGAATGATAAGAAGAATTATACCTTGAACATTCACCTTTATCGCCTCTGTGAGGAGGTGAATCTGAAGAATTACAAGCTCTCCTTTGAAGATCATCAACAGTGTTATTGTCCTCATCACTGTCACAACTCTCACATTTGCATTCATTCTGAACACAAGCCTTGCATGTTGGAGGGATCGAACTTCCAACAAAAATTCTTGAACTTTCACCTTTAAAGCCTTCCTGAGGAGGTGAACTTGAAACAAAGTTTATCCTTGGAACTTTTTCCCTTGTCTCCTCGACTTTGGAATTTTTTCCATCTTGCCGTTCATATCCAAGACCACAATACCTAGGTCTTTCTTCAACGGCAATAGGCTCAACAATGCCTTGTGCATGCTTGCTTAAACCTTTACCTTCATAGCCCATTTTTAACAACAACTTGGACCCTATTCCTCTTGTGTGACTTTCAAAACCACCAAAACATTCATCTTTAGAGGAATTAGAAGACAAACTAACATTGCATACCTTATGTTCATGCATGTACTTGGTAAGGGTTTCCTTTGCCTCATGGAGTTGATTCTCCATCTCATGCAACCTTTACAAAAGTTGGTCTTTCTCATGCTTCATGGCCATCAACTGTTCTTCAAGAACAATGCGCACATCGCTGTCTTCACAAATCTTTTTCATCAAATCTCTCAAAGTTATAATCTCTTCTTTGTTAAAGAATTGAGATAATGAAAATGTACGAGAACCACCCATGCTTGAAGCTTCTGCCATCCTTGCAAACTTCAACACAAAACTTGCACTATACCAATAGCTAAATCTCAAGCTATCAATGGCAAACACATGAGCGAAACAAACTTATGCTCTGATACCACTTGATCTGAAAATAGAAGGTTGACTTGTTATGCTATGCAATCACCCGCTACTTCATTAAAATAAACTTTACAGGACCTTGCTTCATGTGTTAAAATATGCAAGATAAACTTATGTATTTAGTTCATATATATTCTTGTAAATGCTTATGTGTGAGAAAATGTTCTTTTAAATGGTTATATATGTACTTGCAATAAATACACAACAACACAACTTGCAGCAAACAAACCATCAAACTCAGAACAATCACAACATGATAAAGGAGTTCACCCCCCTCCGGGCTACATCTCCTTGAGCCTCCATAATGGACTTGGCTCTCTGGGATTAATTAGTCAAAAGTTCTTTTACAAGCTGCTTCTCAACTCCAATGGAAAAACAGATTGTACCATTGATATCATAACACATAAAAACCCCAAAAATAACTAATAAAACTCTGAAAATGGATCATGGCTCATCCGGGCATGACCTCTTCTACATGTGGCCATAAGCTTCCCTGAGCTTATCTTTGGAAAAAACACCTGTAAAAGTCCTCAACAGCCTCTGAAACCTGTCCCAATGTGTTCAGAGCATATCAATTAGGCAAAAATGATTATTCAATCACAGAAAACAAATATAGGCTCACCAAACCATGTCCTCCATCAAAGAGGGCTTCAAGCTCCTTGGAGCTTGCTGAAACTTCAATGGTGAAAAACTTGCAGAAGAAGTCTTCAAATGGCCTTGAAAACAGCACCAATGGATACAGCACGTCCAAAAACCCCTGGCTGGGCTTTTACGGCACCTCAATCGGCCAAAAACTGAGAAAGTTAGACCTCCTCCATTCTCCTCCTTCTACTTTGCTGGAACTGGTTCTACAAAACGCACCTTTGTGTGCATGAACCTAGAACACGCTCCAAAACGTGTGTTTAAAACCAGCACTGAGTGGTTTCGAATAACCGTACAAACTGTAGGACGGTTAGGGCGCCTCCAGCCCCCAACCGCCTAGCACCTGGGCACATGTCGTCCTCCATATGACCTCGCGCATTATAAAAAGGGCTAAGTTTTAAAACCGTTTACATGGCAAATAAGACCACACCACATGGCGGGTCGTTTGAACCGTTCAAACCAAATTTTAAACCAACTCCCGCGCAACACTGTGGTATGGTCACATGATTGATGTAATATAACCGTGGTTTAATAACCCGAAACAAATCCCGCGCGTAAATAACCGTGGCATATAATGGTTACATATAACAAACAATGTGACTGGGTTAACCGCTACATGCTCCAGCCATGGCATTGGTCATATGGCATACAATATGACCGTGGGTCATATTTTAAACACCCCTGTGCGCGCGCATATAAATGTATGGTCACATATAATCCATGGAACCGGGGTCGGGGCTAAGCCCTGGCCCGACCCCCCGCCGGTTACAACATTTTGTGAATTGAAATATAATCTTTTACATATGACTTGTATGAACCAACGTGTGGTCCAACGGTCAGAAGATTATGCTAGAGATTTGAACGGTGGGTAGAGGTCCGGGGGTCGAACCCCACGGACCCACAAAATTTTTAATAAACCAAACATTAAACCAAAGCCAATAAACGAGGGACACGTGGCACCCATGGATTGGGCCACGTGCCCTCATACCATTCGCCACACAAATGACACATGTCGTCTCCTCATTCGCCAGCAGTCAACCAACCATAGGTTACCATGTCATTGTCGTACAGTCCAGACACATGTTGCGTCAGCCTGCCACGTCAGCCGACACGTAGGATGCTGACGTCATCCTGTGCCACGTGTCACCCTTCCAGTGGTGACACATGTCACCTTCGGATTGGCCCAACTGTGCACCAAAAAGTCCAAAAATGCATGCCACGTGTCATCATCTGGAGTCTCCACGTGTCCTGTACGGACCTGCCACGTGTCCTGTACGGACTGTACGGACAGGTACAGTCAACATCAATTTTTTGCCTGTTTGGCTCGGCGAACAGATCGCGATATCTTCTACATACGGACTCCGTTTGAGAAAGTAAATATACCACCGGAATCAGGAAGACGAGACAGACGCAATGGCACCATTTTCGTTGCATTCTGAGCACTTTGAAAATTGAGCAAAATTTGATCCCCTGATCCAGATTTTGATCATGCACATAGCCATCAATTAAATTTTTTGGATAAATTATTTCTCCTTTAATTTTTAAATTTGATTTTTCTTCATCCCTCTTTATTAATTGATTAATTATTTTTAGTCCTTATACCACCAATTAGACCTATGCTTTAATTTCAATTAGGCTTAGCAAAATTGTTTTTAAGGGAAAATTTATAATTATTAAACTTTACTCATACAACATTTATTTTAAGGTTGACCAAGTCAAAATGAAATATTGTTTTCTAGGTACCTAGTTTCATTGACTCACCAGTGTTAAAACTACGACGTGCCCTTCAAGATGCACTACATGCTCCAAGGTTGTCACTCGCATTTATTCATGTTTCATTTATGTGACGTGCCCTTCAAGACGCATTACGTGCTCCAAGAGTGTCACTTGCCTTTTGATTGATTTTGGTAGACGTCAAGCCCTTGGAGTCAATATTTCGTGAGGTGACATTGTGGGAGACTAAGGGCCTCTAAGGAATAAAGACCTTGCCTTATTGCGTACCCCTTAGAATCTTTGTGACCGACTGTCTCAATTTTCTCTCACGACATCATGGATTTCTCGAACTAGGTAATCGTTAACCTACAGTTTGAGCCAGAGCAGGAGTGTTAGTAGGTTGTGGTAGGGTTGTTTCCACACCTCTCCCTCAATATCTTTGGTTTTCGTGCATGGCCCCTTCACTCCAAATGTGAGTCTAATTAGCAAGCAATTGTCAGCCTACATCCATAAACGAACATGTCAGTAATCCATAAACAACATCATAATATACCTAGTCATATGACACATATGAAATAACATAAACACTCAAACCATATACAGTCCACTCCCTGACTCGGTCCAGAGTCCAAGGAGGTCCATCGATGCCATTAGCATCCTCAATCTGTCAAGAGTCCTACACACTCAGGAGAAACGAGTCAATAGCACCTATCTATACATAATAACATAACATGACATCATAATACACAGTCTCATCATCAGAATCCATAGTGAAATAGTCAATCACATAATGAACCGGATCACTTGCATGCAAGTGTCCTCAAGAACAAGTCACCTCAGGTGCACGCAAGAGAGGAATGTTACACAATAAATCAAAAAATCGTTGGAAATTGTGTTGTTATTGATGTTAAAGGTAGTCATGGAGGTCATTGATAGTGACTCCATGTGAAGATGAAGGCAAACAGACTGTGATGACAGGTCCAAGGATCGAAACATCTAAACAAATAAAACCAGACAGAGCAAGTCGAGAAGGTCCCTATGCATCTATATATCTCTGTGTTGTTTAAATTTCAATGAGATATCTGCTAGGGTACTCAACAACCAAGTTGTAGAGGTTCAAAGGAAGCTCTGGCTTTCCCTGATTAAATTTTGGCGAAGGTTTTGTGAGAAAATAAAGCGTGAGTCATTGATCGTTGATCATTCAAAAAGATCAACAATCCAGACATGAAGATAATGAAGCAAAGGAAAAATACAATATCCCAAATTCATATGGGAAATAGACTTTGACGAGATTATAATGAACAAGTGAAATCTCTTAGCTTGAATGTAAACAGAAGAGCCATGGAACCGTGCGAAAGGAGTTAAATTTTGGTGCCATAATTTTTGTTCGTATGTTAATAATGGATGGTCGAGATTAAATCTTAGATCCATATCTAACCAAATTCATGACCAGAAGCAACCCTGAATTTAGAATATGATGCGACGGTGAAAGGATTTTGGAGTTCGAGTTTTCGGAGTATTTATCTCAAACCATATTGAGACACTCTGACGGAAGAAGCTCTAAATCAAGAGGGATCGTTGATCTATCGGAGAAATAGAAAATAAATCTGAACAGGGTATTGGATGGGAAGGACTCTAAATTATTGTGAGCCAGCTTGGATGCTAAGTTATGTCCACGCCAGTGCCACGACACCCAACACCCTTAGAAGGGGGCATGTGAAGGACACGTGAGACATAGAAATTCCAGGTAATAAATGTCACATCATATGCCATGTATTAGACTTCATACAGTGCCACGTAAATATCGGGTCAGTGCCACAAAAGTAGGCAATGTAACCCAGTGACTAAACCACGTGTCATAAGCAGATTTTGCCACATAAAAAGGTAACAGGAAGTCCAATGACCAACAAGGCTATGAACAGTCAGAATACTCAGTAGAATATAGACCCCGACCAATGGCGATGATCTACTCATAATGGCATAGGATCAAGATCTAGGAGAGACACATGGAGGTGTCCAATTGACCATAGCTTATTGGAGTGAATGTTCGAAAGTATAGATAGTCAGAATACTCTATAGAAGATAGACCCCGACCAATAGTCAAGATCAATTCGTAGTAGCCTAGACTAGTGGCTAATATAGGGACACATGGTGATAGCTTGATGGTCGGAGTTAAGGCTCAAAGGCTTTGGCATGTAAATCAAGGATGGGATGGATTATTCTTTGATACCCCTCTTATCGAAGCTATGAAACTTTCCCAGTCTTCTAAACTCCAATTGATAAGCTCTAACGGTATTGAAAAAGGAATATTATTCGATGATTTTGCATCGGAGTGTTGGAACAGGCTCCATTCATCGATGGCCACGCATCAGAGTGCCAAGTCAGCAAAGTGTACGAAGAAGAATTTATGTAAGTGATGATGTCAACATGACATCAGTGCCACATCAGGATAAGTAGCCACATCATCCTAAGTAGCCATGTTGGCATAATTAACCACACCAACATCACATCAGTACCATGTTAGACCCACATGGAAGTCATCTACGAAGCCACGAAATATCGGAGTGGATTATATGTTTCGAGTAATCTAGGTCGAGGCTACGACCCATGGAGGCATCTTATTGGTTGTCAAAATGAAGCCATCAGTGTACACTAACTGGAAGAACTTTGATAGAACAACTCTGACTAACGACGGAGATATATTTAGAGTTGAATAGATCAATGATTATGTAGAAGACACATGTTACTATTCGAGGATTCCAATAGTCTTGCGAGGAGACAAACTTTGACGAAAAACGCTCAGTCATAATTGAGGTTCTATGGGGAGTTAAGTGGTGTCCCAACCATTGATGGTGACAATTCAATTGAAATTTTGATCTAAAAGTGGATGATTTTTGAGGTCCAAGGGGTTTGATAGAACTGGTGGTCCCAATAAATAAATGAATAAGATCAAACAAAGAAATGATCAAACGGATGTTGTGCGTCAAGATGGTGTTGAGTATTTTGACACCCCGATGGTCTTGATATGAAAGAATAAATCGACGATTGTGATAAAATGAAGGACATATCGGATGGAATATGTATATTGAAGTGTTGTAGAGTGTATTGGTACCCCAATGAATGTGATTGTAAATCAATGGACAATATTGAATCCAGGATGAGATCCTATGGATGTTGAGCATCAAAATTGTGTTGTGTGGTCTAAGAGCAGATCACATGAAATGAGAAGTGTTAGGGCCCAATTTTGAGGAAGAGGCAAAGGGACTTGGAGCCGACTTGATGAGAATGAATTTGTATGTGAAAAAATGCTTGAGTACACAATCTCTATAAATAATGATCCCTTGATCGAGCTAGTGAGAGTGTGTGCGATGAGTGTGGTGTGAAGAGTTGTGAGAAGACTAGAGATTCAGAGGTTCATACAATAGCGTGGAAGTGATGAAGATGATATGAGGTTTGATGAAATAGAGGATGAAGCATGTTGGAGAGGTATTCTGAAGCAAACTACTAATTACAAATCTTTTCAAGGTGGCAGGGTGGAGCAAGGAAGGGGATTGGTGTCTCCTACAGGTTGGTGCCTATGAAAAATAACTATGTGGGTTTGTGCCCATTAGCTGATTTGGTGCTCAGTAAGGGGATTGGTGTCCCCTACATATTGGTTCCTGCAAATATTATTACAGATTGGTATCTATTGTAAGTTGGTGCTTACAAATTTTATAAATATTTTTTTGTGGTTTTCTCCCAATTGGGTTTCCACAGTAAATCTATGTGCATTGTGTATTGTATAATTTAACTGTTCAATATTGACTACTGGTAAATAACAAATTCTGATTAAAATAAAATTGTGGTAAAAATTATCATGTAATAATGATTCACCCCCTCACAGTATTCCAACACAAAAGATCTAACATGAGGCAAATTTAGAGTAACATGGGGCTCAAATGAAGATCATGGTGCAAAATTTTCATTAAACTAAACATCCTTGCCAATAATCATATTCTAAATCGATTGATAAAATAACATATTAGATTCCTTATTATAACCAATAAAGATGCATACATGTGATTTAGCCTCTAATTTATTACTTTGTTCTTCCCAATACTCCCTTCTAAAAACACTAAAATAATCAATATATGGTTTCTTTCCAATCCTTTTTTTCTCAAGAGTAACATTTAGAACTTATTTAGTAGTACCTTGTAAAGTATGTGGTCTACACAACCAATAAATTTCCCCCAAAATGTTTTCTACGATCCATTAAAGGGTATCATACATCTTTCCATTTCTAACAAAGCCATGTTTTTCCTCTTAACAACCCCATTTTATCGTGGCATGTAAAGAACAATTCTTCGACATTGTATCCCATGCTTTATGGAGTATGCCTAAAACCCATTCTTGGTATACTCTCCCCCCCACCCATTATCATTACAAAGAACCTTAATTTGCTTACTATATTATTTTTCAACTAGGGCCTTCAACTCTTGGAATTTAACAAAATCTTCATTTATATGCTTCAAGAAATAAATCCAAGTTTGCCTACTAAAATCATCAATGAAGATGATAAAATAGAAAACACATGATAAAGGAGTGTCAAAGGCGATATGTCACTTTGAACTAGCTTTAACTTTCCTTCAACATCAATTTTTGTTCTTCTCAAAAATATATTAATGACGTTTACAAAGTACATAACCCTCACAAACACCCTTAGTAGTAGTGATAGAAGGTAATACATATACTATATTCAAATTATTCATCAACTACATTTTACTATAATTCAACTAATCTATCCTTTCATTCCGGAACTTAAGATAATGATCAACATAAGAAATCAAGGCATATAAGGGACTATTTGTAGAGCTAGATAAACCAACAAATTTGTACAAAGCACCATTATAATCAATGGGACTAGAAGAAACAATTTTAAAACCATTGTTTATATCCTTCATAACGCATTTATCAAGCCAATATTCAAACTTATAACCTTGTTGGAAAGCATGGTAAATGGAGAAAAAATTAAATGAAATCCCATTAGAACAAATCAAATGGAATTCATTTACATAAAACGCGTCTGTTAATTCATTTTTTGGAACATGCACATTTCCTAAGTCAATAACTAAGAGGTGGTTACCATACACATTTTTTTTCTCATAAGAAATAAAGAAGGAATAAGTACATGTCATATGATGAGAAGCACTTGTATCCATGATCCATTCTACAAAAGGGAGGGGAGTCTTATTATATGGATTATAAAATACCACAAGAGCAACTTTCTTGTATTGTGAACCTTGTTTCTACATAGATCCCTTCTTCTTCTATTTTAAAATCTCTTATTGTCTCTTAAATAAATCCTTCTCTAGATGATTAGACTTGTCACGATATCTGCAAAGTTTCCATTATTTTCTCTAACAAGTGTCTATATTGGTATTATTATGGGACTTGTATGAAATACTATAAGCATTTGTCCTACCACCATAACTTAATATCAAATCCTTTTTGGATCCTTTAGCTTGAAACTTGTTACCATGTGCTACATGGGAATGTCCAATAACCATATGTTGGGACAGGGGCAGACCCAGGGTTCAACGCTTAACAGTGCACCAACAAAACCCCGACTATCGGACCTTTCGGAAACACCTATGAGGCAGGCGAAGTCTCACCCAAGGTAGAAGCAGGGGGGGTTACAGGACGCAGGTGTCTGTAACCAAGTTGGGATATAGATCTATGAGAATAACACTTCGCAAGGTATTATGTTAATGCTTAGGAAGTGACATACACTAGTTCATTAACCTTATGGACATCGCAGAACATAATCTAAGATAGTTCTAGCGCAGTAATAACAAAATATTATGCACCTAAAACACTTAGCACTTAGCACTCTAAATCAGATCTAGGATTTTAACATAAGCAAAGCATTAAAGCAGCATTTATATATCCATTACATATCTAATCTAAGCATTAAGCCAAACATAACATAGATAATCATTGCACAAACCAAACCATAAGACACCAGATGTATGTGGTTCACCCCAATGTGGGGCTACGTCCACCAACCGCTTCGCCTATTTATTATTCATCAATCTCTTACATTCAGTTACTCCTATGCACTAATCCACAGAGTTGAGCTTCGCATCAGACAGGAGATCTGCGCAGTGAGCACCATATCCTCCTTCCAAAAACTAGATCAAGGCATAGAGCCACTCTCTATAAAGCACAAAGCCTTAACACACATTCATTCCCTTGCACAAAGCCACTCAAACCACTTGCACTTAGCTCCAAAGACTACTACTTCTACCATACATTCTTCTTTTATTTATACTTTTACAAACCCTTACAATAGGGCCAAACATGGGAAAACCCCATGGGTCGACATCCCATAACCCATTACAAAAACCTTAATGAACCCCTTATTGGGTCCACATAGCCCACAAAATAAGTGAGATCCGCGATATCAGCTCCACCTGGGCAATCCTTCCTCGACAAATGTGTCGAAGTCAAAAAGTGGGCCAAATCTGACCAAGGTTTCCTCAAAACTTGGTCAAGAGCCAACAGGCCCCCAACACTCACATGTGACTCATCCCGAGTCACTTAGGTGCAGACAGCGTTGCTTCGAAGTCCTCAAGCTTAACTCGAGCTACCTCGACTTGCTACTTCGCCTGAGCCTCCTGCTTAGCGAGCTCCTAGATCGTTTGCTCTGTAACAAGCCCTTCCATGCATTGTTCTATTGTTGCAACCACTTGATCCAATTGTGAGCTATGTCCATCAATCTCTTCGAACACTTTGCAGGCTTCATCCTGCACAGGTTGTATCTTTTGTGTCACATCCATTACCCTACCCTGGAGGGCAATGATCTATTGTTGTACTGTGTGCTGCTCCTGGTATCTCTTCATTCTTTCTACCGCAGTGAGTAGCTTCATCTGTGCCTGCACAGAAAATGCCTGTTGTTGCACCTCTTGTAACTGCACTTCCAGCTTCCTTAGCTCTGGATCCTCGACGAGGCATTCATATGTATGTGTGCTTCTATCACTCATTTGTTTTCATTCTAAGGCGAGGGTTCTTATCCTTATTAGTGTGCTCTTAGAGATATCCTCCCTCTAGTCACACACCTCCTGTGGGGTGCTCGGTACTGTTTGGGCCTCCAAATCTGTTATCCTAGCCTAAAGCTGCTAAAGGGTCTCAGCGAGCTTCACTACTTGAACTTCGACTAGATCCTAGTCCTCCTGTACCAAGACTCGTACAGAGCGACATGCTTTACTCATTGCTTCTTTGACTATGGCCCGCTCTGCAAGAAACTGCTCCTTTTCTCTATGTAGCTGGGATTTTTCCTCCTAGAGCTTCACCTGAAGCTCTGCTTTCTCACTTTCCTGGGATGATACCTTGTCTTGCGCTACTCGTAATTGCGCTAGGACTCCATATTTCTGATGTTTCAAGGATTCTGTAGCCTTCTCCTTCTCTTCCTGGAATCACTGAAGTCGAGCTTCTATTGCATCCACCAGTCTTCTCAATTGGGTTGGTTCATCTCCCAATTCTGCAGTCTACGACGAGGAAGGTGCAGTGGGTACTGCGTGGGCCAAACGAACAGCTTGGTGTACTTCCTTCTGTTCCCTCTCAATCCTTCCATATAGCTCCTCATGCTTCTCTCCATATCTCTGCAAGATGTCCTCGAAATCGTCCTCCATAGCTCCGTGAACCAAACTAATATCATCCTCAGTGAGAGTGGCCTCCAATTGGGGCTTATTAGCATGTGTCTTATTCCTTGTTGAGGATTTCTTCGGAGAAACCTTCCTCTTATGTGGTGTGATTGTCCCAACAGGGGGATCTTCCAGCGGTGTAGCTTCGCCTCCTCCTTGTTCTTCTTCTCTTTCATCTCCTCCTCCCTATCCTTCTACTTCATCTTCTACTCCTTGTCCTAGTGAGCCAGACCCGTTATCTTCAGAAGCATTGTCCTCTTCATCACTATTTATATCCTTGAATTCCTCCTGCTTCTTCTTCTTCTTCGTCCCACTGGATTGTCTGACATGCTCGACTCGGGTGACTATGGGGATTCCTATGGTGTCAATGTCGGAGATTTCTACGTCAGCGACAGGTATAAGAAATTCCTCCGACCACTCTTTTGTAATTTTCTCCATGTCTTCATCTATTAGCTTGTAGTATGACTGTAACTCTTCCTAGTTCTCATCTCATCGCGCAATGATGTAGATGAAATGAAGATCTGCGTGGAACTTTGTTATTGGTCTATACGGGTGCAGGGTGTGCAGTGTCATGCATGGAAATGATTCAATGGAAACCTTTAATTGCTGATATTATGCATGAAAAACTGCATTGGACTATCACTGCTTCATCATGTTGTTGGTATACCACAGGGTTGAAAACCGAGCATCCAACAGCTCCGAGGGTTCGATCTCTGGGAAGGTGGCTCCTTCAGGCATTTTCCAAGCGACAAATGTGATCAAAATGATCAGCTAGCTATAATGGAATTCATATCCCAAGTCCTGGGCTTCGCGACAATCCTTCTCCATCTCATTGACGAGGTAGTTTTCCCACTTTATTTGCATGCCCTCCACACATTTTACTGTGAGGTCCACCATGAACTCAATGACCTGTGTGGGGCGATTCTTCCTTACAAGCTTCCTAGCTATGAGTTAGCAAGTGAGGTGCATTGCGCCATCCTATATAAAGGCTACCTTGTAACCTCGCTTTCCTTTTTCAACTTCAACGTAAGCTTCCTTGATGCGTTGTGCTAAGGAATGGTCTGAAGCCTTCCCTAGATAAAATTGTTGAGGGCCAGGACCCTTCACACCTAAGCCTATGATCTAGTGGATCAACATCGGATCCACAGTAATCCTTCAGTCGAGCCACAAGTATCCACCATGATAACATGACAGGAGGAGTTTAACGCAAGCGTTAACCTCCTGGTGGAGGCAAAAATGCAGGATCTTCATTAGATTCAGCATGGTGGACTGCACCAACTCCTTAATCCATGGCTGTGAGACGAGGCGAGGCTTCTTTCTAGTTGTCTTCATGAGATAGCGGTGGGGCTCCAACATGGTGTAGTTCTTCCAGTATCCCAAGTTGAAGTCGGTGTTCTTCAGTAGCGGGATCTATCTTAACTGACTCCCGACTATGCATATTCCTTTCGGAATGTACGCAGTGAACACAGAATACTCAAAGTCTCGGGGGATGTTGTCACGGTTAACAGTGCCAGCCAAAGGTGGGATATACTCAGGTAGGATCGATAGGATCTTCTTCGCATTAGCCAGATCGTTGTGGTGCTTACTTCGTTGTTCATTTTTGGGGTTGACACGACCAGAACAACGTCCATTCGAAGGGGAAGCCTATAGTCCCCTAGTCAACGATGCTTGGACACCTTTAGATATCAGTCTGTCAGCCATTAGCTTCTTAAGGACCTCCTCGACAGACTTATCCAATTCACTAGGTTCGCCCTACATTCTAGTTTTTAACAAACAAGCGGGGTAGGCAAATGGACAGGTGAGGTAGGAAAATGGAAAGGTGGGGTCTAGTTTCAGAAGACACAGCTCGAAACTTGGACAATTCTTTGTTTAGCTCAGTCAATCACGGGAAGCAAAAATTGGTCCCGACGCAGCGACCGACGAGTTAAATAAGAGAGTTATCATAACAGATCTTCCAACAGCCAAGAAATGCCTTCATCAATGTAAATCTATTCGTTATGGCACAGTCTCAACGTCCAAAAGTGGTCCATAAGCCCATAAATGTGTTTTCTAACCATTCTGGAGTGTCATTCTAACGGTATGGGTGCCTCCAATGATCATATAACTTCGCCAGGGTGAAGTCCCATTCTGCATGGTCCTATTATTCCAGTGAGGTTCAAATCCTGTGAGCCTGCCTCTTGCGAGGTTCTATTCTGTGAAGTCTTCGATCTAGTCTCTATAGCTTCTTGTAGCTTTTCCAACTTAGCTTTCTTTTTATTGTGCTTCCTTTCCTTCTTCCCTATGATCTGTGTTTCTCTAATTGTTTATAGAATCCTCTTTCCATTCTTATTCTTATTTTCTCCTAGCGCAGTGGCTTCGCATTGTTGAGGTTCCCTCAAATCGTTTGAAGTTAATATCCCATTTATTAACACATCCTAAGTGGAAATAGATAAGTTCCTCAAGCCTTCTTGCATTCTTTCAACCTTAACAGTTGATTCTCTTGCCTTTTGTCCCTCCTGTGTTTTTACTTTGTTTTGTTGCTTCGTCTTATGCTCTTGTTCTTCTATTAGTCGATCTATTTTCCTAGCTATGAAATCCCTTAGTTCTTGCTTTTTATTTTCTGTAGATTCTTCCTCTTCTTTCCTTCTGATCTGATCCTTCTCAATCCAAGGCTTACCTAGTAAAAGTGGGAAAGGGGCGTTGTCCCCAATAAACTTAATGACTTCAAATTCCTCTTCAGTCGATGTTCCATGACCAATAATGGGTACATTAGTAACTCTTCCACATAGGGTTATCATCTTTCCCTTAAACAAGCCTATCCTTCCCAACGAAGGTATCACAGTAGGTTTTCCCAAAATTTTCCAAGTTTCTTCTATCATAATATTCACTTGTGTTTCTTCATGCAAGACACAGTCTATGTCAAAGTCTTCTATTCTTTCACTTATGCATTGTTTTACTTTCAATATCTCTGGTAAACTGACATATTTGTGAACATCCATCGTTTCTTTCAACTGTACTAATGTAGTTTGAACTTCCTCTGATTCTTTTTCTTTATGACTTTCTAATATGCCCTTAGTCTCTTCACTTCCTTCATAGTTTCCTTGTCTCATAGTCATTCATTCAACTTTAGCAATCATCTTTGGACAATCCTCAACCTCATGACCAATAATGTTACAACAAAGGAAAATAGGACTTGCATCGGGGCATTCCTTAACAAGATGTATCGGTCTTCTACAATTATAACACAATGTCAATCCTCTTTTTCTTTTAAATGTTCCCCAACTTTTTTTGTACTGCACACTAGGATCATAGTGTTGGACCTACAATCTGAAAAAATTCTTTCTAGGTTCCTGCATCCATTTATTAGTCCAAAAACTCTTTCTATGCATAGGAATAACATATCTTTCTTCATTTCCATTAAATTTACTCAAATCAACTGTTTCTTTCAACTGCGCCCTAGCCTTCAAACTAGGACAGAATCTATTAAACATACTTAGGTTCATGCTTTCAAAACAAAAATTTTCACTTATCTTACTCTTGTCAAAGCACAAATTTTTACCTCTTTTCGGATCTTACTTCTTTCTTTAGATTGGATTTCTTTCTTAGCACAAAGCTTCGCAAGTCAAGTAGAGTATTGCACACTTTAGCAGCAGATCTACGCACAGAGATTCTCTTTTTCTTTACTTTTGTTCCTAGCAATCATAGTTTCAGGTCCCGACAACAGAACCATTTGTTGGGACATGGGAAAACCCAAGGTTTAACGCTTAACAGTGCACCAACAAAACCCTGACTACCAACTCTTTCGGCAACACCTGTGAGGCAAGAGAAGTCTCACCTAAGGTAGAAGCAGGGGGGTTATGGGACGCAGGTGTCTGTAACCAAGATGGGTCATGGATCTGTGAGAATAACACTTCGTAGGGTATTTTTTTAATGCTTAGGAAGTGACATACAATAGTTCATTAACCTTATGGACATTGGAGAACATAATCTAAGATAGTTCTAGCGCAGTAATAACAAAAGAGTATGCACCTAAAACACTTATCACTTATCACTCTGAATCAGATCTAGCATTTTAACACAAGCAAATCATTAAAGCAGCATTTATATATCCATTACATATCTAATCTAAGCACTAAGCAAAACATAATAGAGATAATCATTGCAAAAAGAAAACCATAAGACACCATACATACATGGTTCACCCCATTGTGGGGCTACGTCCACCAACCTCTTCGCCTCTTTATTATTCATCAATATCTTATATTTATTTACTCCTATTCACTAATCCACAAAGTCAAGCTTCGCATCAGACAGGATATATGTGCATTGAGCACCAGATCCTCTTTCCAAAAACTAGATCAAGGCACAGAGCCACTCTCTATCAAGCACAAATCTTTAACACACATTCATTCCCTTGCACAAACCCACTCAGACCACTTACACTTAGCTCCAAAGACTACTACTTCTACCATACATTCTTCTTTTATTTATACTTTTACAAACCCTTACAATAGGGCCACACATGAGAAAACCCCATGGGCCGACATCCAATAACCCATTACAAAAACCCTAAAGAACCCCTTACTGGTCCACATAGCCCGCAAAATAAGTGAGATCCATGATCTCAGCTCCACCTGGGCGCTCCTTCCTCGACCAATGTGTCGAAGTCCAAAAGTGGGCCAACTCTAACAAAGGTTTCCTCAAAATTTGGTCGAGGGCCAACACCATATGTCTTAAAGAAATAAGTATATCATGTTAATTGGTAAGACCTTTGCAAAATTCTTCAACATTAGTCTATGTGTGATTTTACACATCTCAATGCCTCTATTCTTATATTGGATGAATATAGCATAAACAAGAGGTGGTCTATTTTTAACTATTGCAATAACAACATCATCCATTTTATTATAATTGCTCCCTCAATGAATCAATTTTACATTACAACTTTTAACCTTGGTAAGAAGTTATTCAATCCACTAACAAGTTTGAAAGTCATCTCATCATTCATTTTTATCACACAAGGAAGCAAGAATCTCCCACACCTTGATGGGATAAATTTAAGTTTCAATATATACTTGTAGGTCATGTGTTCACATTATTCTTCCCAAACATCTTATTATTAACTTTTGTAGGATTTTGGATGTCACCATTTCCCAATTGCCACATGTTTTTTTTTCCATGAGCACATCAACAATATTTATTTAGAACCATCCAAATCAAGTACATTTAAAATTTGAAAGTCATTATCAAAAACCCAAGAAATTGACCATAAAAAGCATAACTTACCAATTATGAATCTATTGATGGAAATCACACAAAAAATAGCCAAAAAAAAAAAATCACCTTGAATAGATGTCATTTAACAAAGTTATAGCTCTTTGAATTTTACTACAAACAATTTTTTTGTATGAATTAGGTAAGGAGTGTGGTGTAACATCCCCAGCTTAACTAAGGAACATTACTATGCAGAAACACATAAAAACAAAATTGTTTTGCTAACCAAATTCTCGTAGCTTACCAGCTACAAATTATACATATATTTAACTATTGTCTTATACCATTTAACTATATGCAACTATAGCATTCTGAAATGACATGAATGTCGCAAATAAACTCATCTATAACAACATATAAATCATTCTCATTCATAGAGTAAAATACACAATGGTTAAACTCATAAATTAACTTAAAAAAACAAATAAACACTTATCTTTGTAAAATAGTTGTGCAACCAACTACTTGGGATGGACATTACACCCAACCATATACTTGTTGTTCCAAATCTAAATATCAAATCACCCCCGATCTAGGGCTAGGAATCCACAAGAAAAGGGTGTCTCTCACTGTCCACTCACGACCCAGATATCCCACAACCCACTCGCATTCTCCTACATTTATCCTGAATTCAAACAACTATCTTCCTCTTGACCTGCCCAACCCAAGGAATGTGCCCCTTCACTACTCTCAACCCATCTGGCTGCACCATTCATTTATCTGGGTATCTCTGGTACGGGTAACTGGGAACTCAAAGGAACTCATCAATAGGAAAAAATACTAGGAAAACAATGACAATCACTTGTTGTTACAATGCCACTCACCCAAGAGTTCACTCTCCAGGCGTGATAACTTGGCTCTTCAATATTTAGCTCCAAAAATGCTCTAGAATTCACCCTCCATTGTTGTTCCATCTCTAGTACTCTTTTTCCCTATTCTCTGCTTGTTGTTCATGCAAAAACATACCTGTAAAAATTCTCCTCTTTGGACATACAAATTCCCTTTTCCCCCAAGCCAGTTAACTACTCACTCTACCCAATGTTGACACGCACCCACTTACATATGTTTAATGATTAGCTTTGGGAACACTCAATAGAAAAATAGAAGGTTGTCCCCAATGATAATAAAATTCAGGAAAGTGGGTTTGAATTAATACCCATAAATAGTTTCCCCCTTGGACCCCTATTAGACACTCCTTTCTCTTGTGGAAACTCAACCCCCAATCTCTGTCCATGTCCCCTAATAGTTGGCATCACATTTTGTTTATTAAATTTCAGAAATACAATTTGTATATTACATCATTTGGCCATGGCCACATTCATATCTACATTATGCATTAGTTAAATTGGGGATTATAGTAGGGTTGTTACATGTGGAGAGAAAAGCAAGCAAGGAAATGGTTGATGCAACTAGTGTTTACCCCCCTAGCTTCACTTCTAGGTCATTTCCAAGTATCCATGCATCTCATTTTCTTGATGCATTTGGCATTTCCACCTCCAGTCTTCATTGTCATTGGCCTTCATGGAGATTCCTACCACCTTTGCTTTATTCATAGGTAGTTTCGGGTTTCTTGTGGTTTCCCATCACTAGTGATGCATCGAATTGATGGATTTTTTTATTACTTAGGTGATGGGTGGTTTTATATCCAT
>ML791511.1:316210-348708 GCA_009831015.1 Picea engelmannii | reverse complement strand
TGTGCTAATAATATTCTGCACAGAATGTACACATGATGTGCGTTGAACACTAAAACATTATTGTATCGCATTGATGATTGAAGTTGATTTTAGGTCTGTCTATGTGATATGAGATGGCTTTACGTTTTGTGTAAAGGCTGTTACAGTGCAAAACGTAATGCTCAATATAAAAACGTTTGATTTTCTGTGTGCATATTCTGTAGTTCCGTGTGCTTGTATAAACGTTTGATTTTTCTGTGTGCATATTCTGTAGTTCTTAGCTTGTATTTAATTGATTCGATGGCTCTTGTTTCACCTAAGTTACGATAACAAGGCTGCTTGAAAGCTCAGTCCCAGCCAACAAGTTCAGAAAGCAAATTGTGGAAAATGGGGTCGAATAGTAAATGAAACGAGGTATTTGGTGCAAAATGTATATTGGGGAAATGTTGTGTGCAACATGTGTATCATGGAAGATGGGGAAAAAGTAAATGACCTTGGCAGGCAGAGCACCATCTAATTTTTGAAAGTAAATAGCAAACCTAATTTTTTTGAAAGTATATAAGATAGTAAAAAATTTGTTGACAATGCAAGATTAAATTTAGAATATTAAATGCATTTTCCATATGGAACGATGAAAGATAAAAATATATGAAGAGATGAATTAATAGGAGATAAAAAATATAAAAAATTAAATGCATTTGTGAACATGGTGTATTAGTAAATGACGCTTGCATTGTTGAATGCCATTTATTTTGAAATATATAAAAACAAAAAAAAACCTTTAACATATAAAAGAGTAAATGCGAATGCCATTTATTTTGAAATATATAAAAAAAAAAAACCTTTAACATATAAAAGAGTAAATGCATTTGCCATACAGACTGCTAAGGATAAGAATAAAAGTCTAACATATTAAAAAATAAATGCATTTGTTATACAAGAAAGATAAGCATAGAGTCTCACATATAGAAATTTAAATGCATTTTTATTTGAAATCTGTCAAGAAATAAAAGTTTGTAACATACCATTGCAAATTTTGAAATATAAAAAAATAATTAAAGTATGTTACATATAAACCGAAATTTCAATGCGTTTGTCATGTAGACTGGGATTGGGGCTCTCGCAAACAATTAAATAAATATGTACAAAAAAAGGATTGTGAAAAGAAGATAGACTGCAATAGCCACAAAAATAAATAAATGGAAAGGTATAAGTGTTTGCCTATACATCTTTATTTAAGAAAGTGGAATAACTGGGTTGAGAAACAAAGAAATATGCGATGAGTAAACTTACAGTGATGGTACATATGAGGGATTTTGCTATTTTCTTGCGACTGTCGTCTCATTGATGTCGGTGACGACTGTGGTTTCAAGGATGTTCTCCACACTTGCTGGAATGCTGTCAACTGCCTGTTGTCTTTTGTTTGCGGCCTATTTCAATTGCCTTTCGAGCCATTCTTCAATGTAGCCTCTCATTGGGGCGACGTTGATCTCATTCTGGATTTTGATGTTGAAAAGATCATTTTCTAATTCCTAGAATTCGATAGAAAGATTAGAGAGAGCTTGATGAATTGCCTCATTTTGTACTGCATATCCGACTAGCCAGTCATGGACGTGAGCTTGATCAAATCGAAGGATGCTGTAAAACTTTTTCAGAGACAAGGTCTTCAACATAGCAACCTGTTTATTGAACTCTTGCCTGGTTAAGGGCAAGGAGTTTGCGATTAAGAGGGGGTCTTGGAAGTCATTGGTTTTCCCGGCTAAGTCTATATTTGACAGCTTTGTGAATAATTTATCTTTCTTCGATATGGCTTGTTCACATGACTGAACAATGAGACGCAGGTTCTTTACTTTTTCTTTCCAGCATGCATTCAATTGGTCGATTCTGTCATATTGTTGACAATCTTGCCAAAATGGATGACCATTTTTAAAAAGAATTTTTCTTCATCTTTTAATTTGGCTTGCAAAAGCTTGAGCAAGCTATGTTCCCTGGTTCCAAGGGAAGCGATGGTTTGCGATCTTTTCCATGCCTCGGTAACCAGTTCCATTCTTTTGTTGATATTGTTCTCCACATATACTTTACATGATGCGAGTAGGGTGGAGGATGTTTTTACATTGGGTGCAAGGGTGCCAGGCATGGCTATTGCCAAAGGATCGACAAGCAATGGCATAGGAAAGAAAGCGTCTTCCAATTCCTTGACTCGGTCCTTCAGTATAGCATTTTGGCTCTCGATGCGTCCAATGGAATCATGAAGTGCTTCTCCGGTGGTAGTGTGAAGTTGACAGATTTGGGACGGCCGCATGTTGGCAACGTCAACCTCTGAATGAGATTTGCCTTTGATATTTTTAACATTTTTTTCTCAAATATCAATTTTTTGTTCCGGCTATCAAAAACAACGCTCTGGAACACAAAGGATTCATCTTCATCAAAATTTTGGGTAACAGATATGTCCATTGAATGGCTATGGGGAATCGCATATTCGGGCTAATCAAGCAAGGGGAATATGACATCCAGATCAATGTCAACTTCCATGTTCTCACTCTAAATTTTCGGCTCTTCCGCCTGCCCAACATTTTTTTTTCTCTTCGTCTCTACTGGAAGCTTGTGAGAACTATCAATTTTAGAGTGAGGAGGGTCATTATGTTCTCCTCCGTTTGAAGAACTCTGGGTTTCTTTGTTGCTGTGATGGGCTGTTGGAGCGATGCTCCGGGATGTCATACTTTTTGGAGTGGTATTTGCGGATTGAACACTCTTGTCACCGGGGTCTTTCCCATGTTGCATGTACAATTTAGTGCAGCTTTGCACTGTCTCTATGTCACCGGTATCAGAGGCAGGACCGTCACTGTCTGTGTTTTTGGGCAGATGTTTATTTACAAAACAATCGCCGAGGCCAAGTGATTGGAAATGTTGTCTAAAAACATCATAGGGGTCAAATCCTTTTATGTATTCATCATATATGAGGTTGGAGATGCCAAAATGTGCTGCGAAATCGTCAATTTTGTTGACGTTTTTCAACACGAACTCCCCTATTTTCCAAGGCAGAGGAAATAACTGTTTTTTTTTCTTCCTTTGGAATAGATGGAACAAGTCGCTGTATTGACGTGTTACTTCTACAATAAAAATTATGTTCGTAATGTGACATGGAAGGAGAGTAGGTTGTTCCGTGGAGCCAAAAATTCTTATGATAGTGTAATTATCCAAATGTTGGAGTGTCCCCTTTTTGTCCAAAAAACTAGTTGCCTATTCAGATATGTGGGGAGTATCTTCTCCTAATAACAAAACTTTGAAAATAGACAGGAAGCCATTAAAAACCTCATAAAAACAGTGGGAATCCTTGTGCTTCCACAAGGCCTAGTACCAGAACGTTACTGGGTGGAATTCACAGTTGACATTCTTGGACAGAGACAATTGCAGAAATCGACAGGAATGTGCTATTGCAAAAACTAAATAGGATGACATATACAATTTCTTTTTCCTTTTGTAGCTTGACAATTAGGAAGAGATTTCATAGGAAATTAACCTACCCCAATAAAAAATGGCTTGTTCGTTGACTTTGAAATACAAAATATAAAGAGCCATGCAGGAAACAGTACCTATGGACTCCTGTCTTGTTATTCTTGTAAACAACCAGGCAATTTCGCGAAATGGATTTTTAAATGAACTAACCTGCATGCTTGTAATATCTTCAGTAACTAGATTTGGGTTTTCCAAAAAAAGGGGCAAGAGGTCCAATCCGTTATTATGATTTGCTAGGAACTGTTTGCAATATTCTCATTTGAATGTCAATGTTGGCTCGGGCAATTTCAACATATGGCAGAAGACCTGAGGCGACAAAGAAACAGAAGAGCAGTCGTGCAGTGGAATACTTTTTTTCTCTGCAATAAATTTATCGGCACACCAAGAGACCAGGTCCTTATAGTCAAAAATCTTAGGGAAACACCCTGCATGAGCAATCCTGGAGATCCAAATTACTTGGTTCTCTGCGGCAGAGGTTGAGTAATAAGAAAATGCCCTGGACCAGTGGAAGTTCTAGTTCTCACGGTTGAAGATGTTCACTGTATCTCCACAGAAATAGTGCCGAGCTAATGCCATAGGTTTATGAGAATGTTGCTTTGCTGTAGATGATGATTTAAATGAACAGTTAGAGCGAATAATGTAACTTTTTGCTAAATCTTGGTTAAATGCTTATGAATGGGAAAACTCCTCGAGCCTTTCGCTGATTAATGATAATATGTATTGGTGGTGCATGATGAAATGTTAGCAGTAAAGTTTATTTATTGCATATTTAGAAATGCGAATGTGGTGGGTACGATGGAGAGTAATTAAGGAATGGAGGTTTCGTGAACGTGCGAAGGCCACGTCGTGCAAACGGGATTTCATGATTTTGAAATGAACACTCGGAAGGGATAATATAATCCCCCCGCAAATTTTGATTTAATGCGCATGAATACGAGATGTCCTCAAGCCTTTCTCCCATCAATCACAATATATACAGTTTCTACATGATGACCTGTTATAATTAAATGCCAATAATTCCATATTTAGAAACAATATATGTATATATAAATATATATATAACTTTTTATTTTCTTTTATTATATACAAGTGCAAAGGTGACGGAGACGGCATAGAGAAGGGAAAGAATGGCAAGCTCTGAAAAGCGGTCGGATGAGATTCAAAAAAGGGTTACGGGAATAGTCAGGATAGCCGAATGTTGCACGGTGAAATTTCACGTTTCGAAATTTTTGAGTGCAAAATGTGTAAAATGGAAGAGATCATGATGGGGCAGTTCTACCACCGGTTTGTATATTTGCGGAATTCCGGCAAAGTGGATAAGTATGGAATAGGGAAATTTCTAATTGCATGCATAACAATAAGATCTTTTATATAATTTTCAACTGCTAATTGCAAAAGGGCGTGGGAAAAGGAAACAACCACTACAAATTGAATATATCTTGAACCCGCCAAAGCGACGATTCCCCAAAGAAATTTGAACAAATGGCAAAGTATGGAAAACGAATAAACGGGCTTCAAAATGGGGTGACAATTGTTCCAATAAATATGCGAGGACCCGACGGTTAAATTGTATTTCTCGAAAGTTTTCAGTGCAAAAATGTGCACCACGGAAAAGGACATGATAGGTGGACCGTAATACGGAAAATGGTATGATCTAAGAACGGTTGCAAATTTGTATATCTGTCAATTTGTATATAGCAGAGCTATGAATGCTGTTTGGAGGTCATGGAAAAGTAGAAGTGCAATGTTGACCGGACCACCATGCAAGTCCGCCTGTCAATTTGTATATGGCGGAACTCTGGGTGCCAGTTGTGGGATAGGGAACAATATAGGGTCAATTTAAAGAAAGGGGAAGCGGTCGTTGGAAATGCATGAATCCGCGAAGCTACGAAGCAATGCATTCTCGGGAAAAAAAATGATTAAGTAACCAGGAAGAGAAACTAGAGGGAATAAAAGAGTGGAAAAATAGAAAGGCGAAAAGCAGTTTTCGTAAGTGCGAATTGGTTTCAAAGAAGCCCCATTATTGCAAAATCATGATCTACTAATTGTCAACAAATGTGTTGTTGAAGACTACATTTGATTGCAACGTTCGCGTGCATCTATGTTCTTGATACATTATTCCATGACTGTAACATATCAACTTAGCTACTAAACTTCCTTTTGTACTAATTGCCAGCAAATGCTTTATTGAAGATTAGATTTTATTGGAATGTGTGGGTGTAACTGTGTTTTTGATAATTCTTCCATCAGTGCAACATATTAACTCAAGTATTAAACTTTTGCATTATGGGTTGTTAGCATTAAAACTTAATAATTGCATGGCTTGAAACAAGAATAACGATTTTGCTGCAACATTGTACATTGGTATTAGTAAACAAAATATCGAAGAAGAACAAGAGCACCGAAGAATGGAAATTAGAACATGCATTAAACCCAGAAAAGAGGCAACAACGAAGAGTCCAAGGCAATTTTTTTTTAATATCAAATCCATTTAAAAAAATAAGAAAATCACCGAGTACTGTACATCTATGCTTAGAAATTGGACCCAATTCTCCAGGCCAAAACATTGAGGGTATCTGCGACAAACACAGGCATGGGTTTCGCAGCGTGCAAGATCCTTGGAATTTTCTCCTCGATGAATCATCCTCTGCTGAAATTGATATTTCTCAGAAGCTTTCCCTAAGGAAGAAAATGAAAAACAACTTGCACGTGCAATTCCAGAGGCCCAAATTAGTCCATTCTGGGCAGAAGGAGATGACTAGTAGGAAAATGCGTTGCAACAACGAGAGTTTTGGACCTGATGCCCGAAAATGTTAAACAATATTTTTTTGGCTTGAAATATATCTTTGGGAGCATCAACATATCATGGCTTTATAATGAAACTCTTCTGCCCAGAACAGACTAATTTGGAACTCTGGAATTCCTACTTTCGCGGTGCAAAGTAGTTGTTGTGTTCACCATCGGTTTCTTTTCTGAAACTCCTTTTGGTGTTTTCATGAATGCGATCACCGAGCCGGGAAGGTTTGTTCATTATGGTTGATTTAAATTTAGGCCCAGGAGTGGGAATATTCTCTGCATTGCCATCATCCATTGCCGTATCATCGTCCATCAGATCATCTTCTTCCGGCTCGAAATTCATGGCATCAACTTCTGCGACAGCTGTGATTGCAACTTGGCAGGTTCTATGAGCAGCCAGGGTTGCCATGGAATTTTTTGGCTTGAAATATATCTCTCGGTGTACCAAGGGACCATCTCCTTTTTTTCTCCTGGGCGAAGGGAGATGAATAGTAAGAATATACCATGGAGTAGTGGAACCTCTGGCCATTATGCCCCAATGTGTTTACTGTGTGTGGAGAGAACTGTTGCCAGAAGTTATTAAGAAATTTTGTTTGCTCGAGACGATGTTTGAAATGAAAATCGGGGAGGGATAATATAACCCTCCACAAATTATGGTTTAATGCGTATCAATGGAATATTTCCTTGAGACTTTTGCTAATCAATGAAAATTTTCAGGGTTCGTGCGGAATGACCTATGACCATCATAGTTCACTAATTGCACAATTAGAAAAAAGTGTGAAGGTGGCGGTGACGATGAAAAGAGATTTAAGAATCAGAAATTTGTTAAAAGCACCAACCAGCCGGTGCACAAAAAAAAAGATTGCGTAGCCTTTGAGCTGAATACTTGGAAAGGATAACATGCTTGTGCGAAAATCTTAGTTTAATTCGTACTAATGACAAATCTTCTCCGGATTTTTGGACATTAATGACAATTTTAATGGTTGTTGCAGGAAAGCTACTAGCATTAAAGCTTAATTATTGCATATCTGGAAACAAGTATGAATGCAACGGCGATGGCCAAAACGATTCCAAGAAATACCAAAGTATGGAAAGTGCTCGGGTAGGTTACAAAAGAAAAACGATAGAAGATATACCCAGGAGACGTGAAGGGCTGATGGTTCTTGGCCTGACGGGTGGGTTCTCGGCCCAACGGGCTGAAAATTGAGCCTCTATTGTTCCATGTGCTACAAATAGCACCTACACTTTCACAATATACAAATCGATAGGGGGACTTGCGGGTTGGTTGGTTCAACATTGCACTTTTTTTGTCCTTAGCGATTCCGTATTAATTCCATATTTAGCCACTTTTTTGGATCAGGGGTTGTCGGGCTGGTAGGCAAAAAATTGGGCATCTATTGTTCCATGCTCTACAAATAGCACTGAAAATTCCACGATATACAAATCCAGAAGCTGACCTGTGGTAAATTATTACTGTTAAATATTTATATTGCAGAATTTAATTAGACGAGAAAGTTTGTACAATCTGGTCGGCCGAGTGATACAAAAGTATTTAGACAAACGAGAAATACATAGTAAACATGTACTTTTATAAAGTATGGACATGATATTTTATAGAACATATGCAAATCCCTCATTCCATATTTGGGCACTTTTTTTTTCGCACGTTCGTGGCTTGGTGGGCTGAAAATTGAGTATCTATTGTTCTATGTTCAATAAATAGCACCTACAGTTCCACGATATACAAATTGAAAGTGGGACTTGCGGAGATGAGTCTCTATATAAACTATAGACATGAGATTTTATAGAGCATATGCGGATCCCTCATTCCATACTTAGGCACCTTTTTGATCGCGGGTTTGCGGCCTGGCGGGCTGAATAAAGAGTCTCTATTGTTTCATGTCCTACAAATAGCACCCAGATTTCTGCGATATACAAATTGATAGGAGGACCTACGGGCTGCTTGGATGAACATTGCATTTGTATTGTTCTAGAACATATGTGGATCCCTCATTCCATACTTGGGCACTTTTTGGATCGCGGGTTTGCGGCCTGGCGGGATGAAAATTTAGTATCTATTGTTCCGTGTCCTACAAATAGCACCTACACTTCCACGATATACAAATTGACACACGGACTTGTGGACATAGTCTCTATATAAAGTATGGAATGAGATTTTATACAACATAAGTAGATCCCTTATTCCATACTTAGGTAGTTTTTGGATCGCGGGTTCGCGGCCTGGTGGGTCGAAAATTGAATCTCTATTGTTCCGTCTCCTACAAATAGCACCCACACTTCCGTGATATACAAATTGACAGGTGGAATCAGGCTGGTTGGCTGAACATTGCACTTTTATTGTCCCGTAGCGATCTCGTATGAATTTCGTAGTTACCAATTATTTTTGATCGAGGGTTCTGGGGCTGGCGGGCTGAAAATTGGGCCTGTATTGTTCTGCGCTGTACAAATACACTGTTCTAGAAGATATGAAAATCCCTCATTCCATACTTGGGCACTTTTTGGATCGCGGGTTTGCGACCTAGCGGGCTGAAAATCAAGTATCTATTGTTTTGTGTGCTACAAAGAGCACCTAGACTTCCGCGATATACAAATTGACATGCAGACTTGTGGACATAATCTCTATATAAAGTATGGAATGAGATTTTATGTAGCATATGCAAATCCTTCATTCCATACTTGGGCAGTTTTTGGATCGCGGGTTCGCGGCCTGGTGGGCCGAAAATAGAGTCTCTATTGTTCGCTCTCCTACAAATAACACCTAGACTTCCGCGATATACAAATTGACACACAGACTTGTGGACGTAGTCTCTATATAAAGTATGGGATGAGATTTTATACAACATATGCAGATCCCTCATTCCATACTTAGGCAGTTTTTGGATCGCGGGTTCACGGCCTGGTGGGCCGAAAATAGAGTCTATTGTTCTCTCTCCTACAAATAACATCCAGACTTCTGCGATATAAAAATTGACAGGTGGACTTGGGCTGCTTGGCTGAACATTGCACTTTTATTGTACCGTAGCAATCCCGTATGAATTTCATATTTAGCGATATTTTTTGATCGGGGGCTTTGGGGCTGGCGGGATGAAAATTGGGGCTCTATTGTTCGATGCTGTACAAACACATTGTTCTAGAACATATGCGGATCCCTCATTCCATACTTGAAATTTTTTTCGATCGTGGGTTCGCGACCTGGCGGGCTGAAAATTAAGTATCTATTGTTCCATGTCCTACAAACAACACCTAGACTTCCGTGATATACAAATTGACACGCGGACTTGTGGACATAGTCTCTATATAAAGTATGGAATGAGATTTTATATAACATATGGAATTGACACACGGACTTGTGGACATAGTATCTATATAAAGTATGGAATGAGATTTTATACAGCATATGCAGAGATTTTATACAGCATATGCGGATCCGTCGTTCCATACTTAGGCAGTTTTTGGATCGTGGGTTTGCGGCCTGGCGGGCTGAAAATAGAGTCTCTATTGTTCCGTCTCCTACAAATAGCACCCACACTTCCACGATATACAAATTGATGGGTGGACTCGCGCTGGTTGGCTGAACATTGCACTTTTATTGTCCCGTAGCGATCCCGTATGAATTTCATAGTTAACAATTTTTTTTGATCGGGGGTTCTGGGGCTCGCGGTATGAAAATTGGGCCTCTATTG
Source organism: Picea engelmannii (assembly GCA_009831015.1). Taxonomy (NCBI): domain Eukaryota; kingdom Viridiplantae; phylum Streptophyta; class Pinopsida; order Pinales; family Pinaceae; genus Picea; species Picea engelmannii. Next base: position 338,713 of record ML791511.1, on the reverse strand, counting down.
TTCCACGCCATACAAACACATTGTTCTAGAAGATATGCGAATCCCTCATTGGATACTTGGGCACTTTTTGGATCGTGGGTTCACAACCTAGCAAGCTGAAAATTAAGTATCTATTGTTTCGTGTCCTACAAAGAGCACCTAAACTTCTGAGATATATAAATTGAGACGCGGAATTGTGGACATAGTCTCTATATAAAGTATGGAATGAGATTTTATACAACATATGCGGATCCTTCATTCAATACTTTGATAGTTTTTGGATCGCGGGTTCGCGGCCCGGTGGGCCGAAAATAGAGTCTCTATTGTTCCCTGTCCTACAAATAACACCTAGACTTTCGCAATATACAAATTGACAGGTGGACTTGCGGACTCCACGTCTGGCGAGTTCAACATTGCGATTGTTTAGTGATGCTCATCCTATCTAACTTTATTTAAAAACATGATTTTCAAATACAAAAATATTAATATTAGCTATTGTTATTGTACAAGTGAATTACATTAAATTATTAAAGGATGTTAAATCGCTTATTTTTAAAAAAATGAAGGAAACAATTTTTTTTTTTTTTAAGATTCTATCATCGTAAGCATAAGAAGGACCAATTTGAATTTTAAGGCCCTCTTGTTCATATGATAGCACAATTGCACTTCACACAATATATATTCGTTGATTTCAAATTATTCCAGGATATTAATTTTACCAAGTTCATTGAAGAAGCAAAAATGTCAAAACAACGACCAATTTGAATTTTAAGAGCCTCTTGTTGGTATGATAGGACAGTTGCACTTTGCACACTATATATTCGTTGTTTTCAAATTATTTCAAAACAATAATTTGATCAATTTCATCGATCAAGGAAATCTGCTAAAGCAAGTCACATAACACATTTGCGTCACATCGACATAGAAATTATCAGGCAGATTTGTGTGCCAGCTGGCTAAAAAGAATTGATTATATTGTTCCATGTCCTCCAAAGACCAGCTGGAGTTCCATGGTATAAAAATTGACAGAAAAATAAGATAGCCAAGAACCAACCATACTTTAAACATCCCGCAAGCAAGTTCCCAGAAGGTTCCATAGAGTAGAACCCATCGACCTTTACACCAAACAATTTGATATACAAAGAAAAGACGTCGCCGCATTCATTTTCTCTTGAAAAGAACTTTCATCTGGATGTTGAACAAATATTAGAGAGAGACATGAGGTATTTTCGTTTCCTCCCAAGTTTGATATAATTTCCCCCCACCCCCCCTTCTTCAGCCGATATGAAAAATTACATTGTCCTCATTTAATGTGAATTTTCTTTGTATCCGAAGTTGCCGCAACATGTAGACACTGCTTTCCTTTTTATGTAGATACGTTTCATACAACAACTCTGCCAACTCAGGAAACACAGTTTGTAACAGAGGCTGCCTAACCATACAGTGCATGGTTGTGTTGCCCACAGTTCAGATAACACCATTGACGCAATGTCCATAAATATATGGACATTTTTTACTGCATCGCAGACAATCAATCGTATCATCACTTATCAAAGCGGAGGCAGAAGCAGGAGAATGTCATTTTGCACATACAGGCTCAAAGGGGGTCAAGTACACATTGGCTGCAACTAAAATACCTTCAACCTGGGAACATGAGCAAAGGGATTAATACATTGAACAATATAATACACAACTGCACCCCCCCTCCCCTTTAAAAAAAATAAAAATAAATTTAAACAGGTGAAGAAATTTGTTGAAGGCTATTTCTATAAGCAAAGTGAGGATGATTTTGTGAATGTATACGCACAACAATTGTAGAGCTAGCTAGTTTCTCCAGATCCTTTACTATATTTTCTCGCAACTCTGTTACAAACGTTGCCTTGGTTGTCCAAAAGATCCTTTCTCTAACATCCTTCTTTTTTGTTATATTTTTGAACAACATAAGTGGAATCTTCCCTCTATGCAATTGTTGTTTCATTGACGAAAACAAATTTGAATACGTATCGAACAATTGTAGCTGCAACATGGAACAATGAAAAATTTGTGTAACTTATCCGACATATATGCAGACGCGAAAGTAAAGAACAAAACTGAATATGAAAATCGGTACCATTGCCTTGTCGTTGTCCGAATCTCCATCCTTTATATAGAGAATGTGTTACGACCCAAATTTTCTTGCCAGTGTAACAACAACCCCAATCGTTCTGATTGGGTAAATATCAGTGCTCTGTGCAAGTTGGCTGATAGTCAAGTCCGGGAGGAAGTGATATTCTGAAAAAATAGCAGAAATTTTTTCCACAATGCTTGTTTCATTGAGCGAAATAATTCGATCGCAATCACCATGGTCATATATTGTTTTGGGCAATATATTAAAATTTTTAATGGATATCCCATTATGTAGCAATATCTTTTCTGCATATTTTTGGACAAGTTGTGGAGGAACAGTTAGTGTCATTTTCATCATGGTGTCTTTGTTTGTCATATCAACATGCATAATGGATCTACTTTTGTTTGCCTTGTCCAAGTAGGTGGGATAGACAACCATTATATCCTCGACGAACACTTGTCCAGTTTGGTGGTTGTTCAAGCCCTCTATTGACAATACTTTGGATGTCACAACTCTAGATCCGATGACATTTTTTGAACAGGAAAACTAAAGTGAATGGTAGTGTGCTACAAGTACACGCATAGTTTTGATGAACTATGGAGCCATAGTTTCGCAACCACATCTCTTAGTTTGTGGAACATGCATCATGTTTGGCGTCTTGCTTGTACTTGTTGATACTTATTGCGAGCTGCAAACCATGTATCGCAGATGGCATCAACATATCCACCATGCCATAGATCAATATATAGCCTATGAAATTTATTTAGTAAACATAGTAAGAGCAGAGCGTATGCATATTTACCTTTGGCCTTGTCAGTCTGTCGATGTCTGCGATGACTGACTGTTCATGGCCATGTCACTAGTCTAACTTTTTCTGATACAAGCATGTGTAGATGAACATTAGGACTAAACAAATATATGCATTGCATATTGTCCATCAGAAGGACCAAATAACCGTAAAACTATATGCATCTTAATTTTTTAACTAGAGAAATGTTTAACAGTAAACAGGGAGTGACCGCGGGCCACCATGTCCAATCTGTATATCGCGGACCCCTGGAACCTAGGGGAGAAATCTTCAACCTGCTAACCTGGCACCCGCAATCGAGAAAGTGGGTAACTATGGAATAAGGTAGAAGAAGGACCACATATGTTAATCCGTTAGTTCGCCAACCAACGCACGGAAGAATTTTCGGAAACCACACTAAGCAGATGAATGAAGAAATAAAAGGGATAATAGAAAATGGAAAAAGTAGAAACAAGGAGCGTAGAAAGGCCCATTACTGCGAAGTCATTGTTTTCAAGTCTAATAGTATATGCTCCTACCCAGTTTATATATTTAATTTACCGACACACTTGGTATACCTTTTAGAAGATTGTACCATAGAACCCTCTACTCTTGCACGGAAGAATTCATCTCCCTATCTAAGCAACCTGTTTTTTCCAAGGCAGCAACGCTGAAGATGCAATCGACACGAAGGTAAATTAGTATGAAAACAGACATCTAAAAGAAAAAGAAACAAGTCTATTTACCCGCCAAAGAGTCCTTCGTCATGTCCAACCATTCTATTTGTTTAAATGCAACAATGCAACACAAACATAATGGACATGAACTAGCTTAGTATGTAGGAACGTATGTAACCAAGATAACTTACCATGTATGAAGGCACACAACTAGCTTAACACATATACAGACCATAAATGAAATACAAAACAATGCAATATGAAACAACAGTACAAGCATGCACCTTTCTATATCCTCTTCAGCCGATGCACTCAACACTCCCTCCTTTTCTCCAGCTACTCTGTTTGTTTTAATGTGGGAACCCACAAAATTTAATGAACATCAATGGAATCTGGTATTCACCGGAGAACAAACAATATGTACTTACAGAAAAACTGACTAAACAAAGAGTCTACAAAGGTAGAAACATGAACCTTTACGCTTCTCTATCCATGGCTGTAAACGTGTAGATTTTTTTTCCCTGACCAAAATATATTACAAGGCACAAAATATCATGCAACTGCATGGCCGCAGCTAAACGATTTCTGGTTTTCCCTGGAAATTTATCCATACATGCCCTTTAACCATGTTCTTTATCCTCTACACAGACTGTTGTGCCCACAATACAAGTTCTCAGTTTTTCGTGGAAAACTACCCAGACATGCTTCCAGACATGAAAATATAATCTTGCAGAATCTTTGTTGCACATATCATATCTCAAGCACAATGCAAATTGTATCGTGTGCACACCAGTCTATGTAGAGGAGAAATAACATGTCATGTCATACCCACACATCTGAACATACATGGTTTATAAATGTAGCCTGCATATATATTCTTTATTCCAAAAAAAAAAACGGATATTGTAACTTCACATGTAATCCTCGAACAATTTTGCGTGCAACTATTTTCTTTCATGGCAGGACTTGAGCACCAAGAAAATCTCACACAATAATAGATATCGACCTCGACAGACATGGAAAATAACACAACTGCATATCGACTGGTGGGTGCAGGGGCTGAACACCGTAAAGCGCCCCCCCCAAAAAATAATAATCCAAAAAAAAAAAAAAAGCTCCAACCACCATCACTGCACCCCAACCCTGCAAGGCCGAATTAAACAAAAGAAACCAGTAAGGACCAAACCAGCGAGAAAGCATGAAGAGGCCGAAATGCACCCCCAGGGCCCCAAAGCGCAAACCCCAACCAAACAAACAGAACCAACAATCCAGGAACCAATGAACCAGTGAGAACCACCAAGCCAGTGAACAACATATGTATCTCCAATGATTATGAAACTGCAACCCAAGCAGAAAAGGAATACAAACATTCTTACTTGCAAACTGCAAACACTGAACAACAAACAAGGAATACAAAATGAAACTATGACATCAAAACTTACTTTGAAACGATGAAATGTAGAAGCGTAGGTCGAATCAAGAGAGAAGTAACAACAAGCAACAACCGAGAAACCAACGAAGAAGAACCACTCACCAAACCAGTAAAAAATGTATGTAGCTTCAACGATTATGAGGATGAAACATACAATGTCAACAAATGACAAACCAGCGAAAAAGAAGCACCCACCGAACCAATAAACAATGTATGTAGCCTCAATGGAAGAACAAGGATGAAACATACAATGGCTATTGAATACTGTGCAAATTCATTGCAACTGTTTAGAAAATTTCGATGAAAAATGTACTCCGAGAACCGTATTTACATAAACATTTAAGACTCTCAGGCTATGTAAGGACCTCGTGGTATGCAAACATTTAAGCTATTAGGGTTGTTGGAGGACGTCGTTTCATGTAAACATTTACGTTGTCAGGCGTATTGAGGCATCTCAGAATAAGTGTCAATACATTTTAATAAATATACATCCGCCAAAGACGATATAAACTTTGGAATTCTCAATCACTACAAAGCTTGGATATCAAAACATTTCAATTTTCTTAGTACATATCAAAACTTACAGATATATTCGGGTAGCAGAAAATGCTAATACAAACATTCGAACTAATGCTAGCATTAATCGACCTTCAAGCAATATATAGGAAAAATATATGATTAAAACATACTCTCTAAGATAAAAAATTTGGATATGTCACCATATAGTACATTGAGAATAGCAAAGCCGACAATAAGACCTCCAATCTCTTATCCAATTAGATCAATACATATATGTTACTTTTTATTATATAAAAAATATGCTTTTAATTCCATAGCTCCAACAATAGGTATTGTGCAAATATTTCGGGTCAAAGGACAAACTGATATGTATTCAACGCATTATCAATCGCTATAATCCCTCTATGCCTACAACAAGGACTAATACCAATAATTTAATTTTAATTGATTGGATGTATTTTGTATTATTATTGGTTATAACAATAATAATAATAAAATTTTAACTTCACAATATAATTTGATATTAAATTAGTATATAATAATCATAATTTGATGTTAAATTAGTATATAATACCTTTAAATTATTATATAATACATTTGTTTGTTTCGCTACTTTTCTTTGTTTGAGTAAAGACTTTCAAAATAGTGATTTGTTAATTAAAATTTACAAAGATGTATATACTTTGCTTCCTTATATTACTAGTGTGTCCGTCCATATTCCTAGTTTGTTGATTTTTTCCTTTAACATCTTAAAAATTAATAAGGCTTATATTCAACATATTCGATGCTTAGTGTATATTAGTTTTATATAGAAACATATATTGTAATAGATTTCAAACATGTTAATTTTAGGTAGAGAAATGTGTTGGAAACATGTCAACTAATTTCTTTTGGGTTCATATTTATATGTATTTCAGTTAAATTAGGAATGCGTATACATGCACTCTTTTGTGAACAGATTGTGTAATTTGTTGATCTAATTATAATCAATTAGTTTAACTGGTTGATAGATGTTATATATACGAGCATACCCATTAAGGTGAGAGTGCAAGGTGTGTATAGAGAAGAGTGTGTGTGAGGAGAGGATGATTGTATGCCTGAGATTGACTATTGTAATTCTCCCTTGAATAATAAGAATACTGAATATCATTGTTCATGGTTTTTTCCCGTATTTAGTTTCCACATAAATCATTGTGTCAATTGTGTGATTGTTGTTCTCGATTTTATGCGTGTTTAATCTTGCTTGTTGATGCTCTGGTTTATATGCTTTGTTTTGCTTCTGCTGCCAAACAATTGGTATCAACGCAGGTTGAGTAGGTGCTGCAAGTGAGTCAAGGCGAATTGTATGCAGGTCTCTATGAATGCAAGAACCTTTGGATATGTTTTTGGCACACAAACACAAATAGACCGAAGTACTAAAAAACCCAAATACTTTCTAAGAACTAGAAGGTGTTTGAGTGAGTTTCAGATCATCAACATTCCCTAGACAATATTAGAGACACATACCTAGTCTTTACACCACATAACACTGACAAATCAATTCTCCCCATCCACACTCAAGCAATGCCGATCTCTAAAAATTAGCGTTCCCATTCAAGCACCACTATTTAATAAAGCTGAGGTCATGCACACATTGTATGAATAGGTCATTATTATTATTATATTATGTGCTTAAAGGAATGTTTTTAAGACATAAGTGGGTGGACTACATGTATCCTTTATCCTTTAAAAAGGTGAATCCTTTATTGTTTTAATAAAAGGTTTATATATTAAATTATAGTATTAAAACTTTTTAATAATTTTATTTTTGGGAATTCAATTATAATATAATAATACTCCTTCATTATAAAGAGACTCAATTTTATAAGTAATGGTTTTTTAGTTTTCTTTTAATGGAGAAAGTGTAGAGTTCTAAGTTTGAGTTGGAGAAATTCAACGGTAAGAATAGCTTTGTGCTATGGAAGCTCAAGATGCGGGATTTGTTTGTGCAAAAAGAATTGCAAAAGACATTCGTTGGAAAGACAAAGAAACCGACAAGCATGACAGACGAGGACTCAGAAGATCTGGATGCAAGAGCCCTCAGTACTATTCGTTTGTGTTTGAAAGATGAAGTGTTGTTTAACATCGCCGAAGAGAAGACAACAAAATGTTTGTGGAGAAAACTAGAGAGTCTATATATAACAAAGAAATTGAGGACCATAATCTTCTTGAAGAGACAGTTGTACAACTTGTGGATGAAAGAAGGTACGCAAATTGTTGACCACTTGAATGTTTTCAATACTCTGATTTGTCAATTATCTAGTATGGACCTAATGTACGAAGATGAGTACAAGGCGATTACGCTACTGTATTTGTTCCCTGAGTCTTGGGATCATCTGGTCACAACTATGTGGTTTAACAAAACATATGCCATTGATTATGACATTTTTGTGAAGCTTTGTTGTATGAGGAGATGAGGAAAAGATTCAGTAAAGAAACCTCAATAGCAAAAGCAATGGTGGTCAGAGGTCAATCTATAGAAAGAGGGAAAGATTAGAGGGGTACATCAAGGTCTAAGTCAAAAGGAAAGAAGAGTAAGTAGAAATGTTGGTTCTATGGAAAATCTGGGCATCTCAAGAAGGATTGTTGGAAAAGACAGAATGTATCCAAGGAGGAATCCACAAAAGAAACAAAGGAAGCTAATGTAGCTGAAACAAGTTCAGGTTCCAGTTCTGGTATGGTTGATGAGCTATTGTCTACTTGTGATGTTTCACATCAATATCATCATTGGTTGTTGGATCCTGGTGCATCCAACCACATGTGTCTTCATATAAATTGGTTCTCAACTTACCAATCTATTGATGATGGTGTTGTTTTTATGCGAAATGGTTTTTCTTATAAAATTCTTGGAGTTGGTAGAGTTCGGATTAAAATGCATGATGGTTATGTAAGAACATTAATAGATGTAAGGCATGCACCTGAACTTAGAAATAACTTGATATCTTTGGGAGTTATAGATTATGTTGGTTATAGGTGTACAACTCAAGGTGGAGTATTGGAGGTGTCCAAAGGAATCTTAGTAGTCATGAAGGAAAAGAGGATCAGGAACCTTTATCATCTTGAAGGAAGGATATAAGTAAATCAAGAAGTGGTAGCATATGAAAATGCAAGTGACTCTATTTGTTTATGGCATCAACATTTGGGTCATATGAGCGAGAAAGGGCTTAAGGTACTGGTTGATTGTAAGTCACTTTCAAGTTTGAAGTTTCTGAATTTGAATTTCTGCAAATATTTTGTTTTTGGAAAACAATGTAGACAAAAGTTTAAAACAAGAAGGCATATAAGCGAAGGTATCCTTGATTAAATTCATTCATATGTTTGGGGACCATCCCCTACAGTTTCTTTTGGAGGATCGTCATATTTTGTTACATTTATAGGTGATTACTCTAGAAAGGTTTGGGTCTATTTACTTAAAAGAAAAGTTGATGTATTTAATACTTTTAAGCAATTCAGAGCTTTGGTTGAAAAGAGCACTGACAGGTCAATAAAGTGTTTAAGGATAGATAATGGAGGTGAGTTCACATCTATGGAATTTGAAAACTATTGCAAGGAAGATGGGATTGAAAGACATAAGACCACGGTTTATACTCCTTAGCAAAATGGTGTTGTTGAACGCATGAATATGACTCATCTAGATGTTAATGTTTGAATAACATCGAGAAGACATTCTCTTAGATTAATAATTAATTATATAATTATTGATTATTAAATACTATATATAATAATTAAATGATAATAATAAATAGTTATTGATTATCCAAGGGACCCATCCTTTCATGAATGGTCACCATATGTTCTCTATATATGGAACATTCATCATTGTAATATTATATCGATCATATCTCATATGAAGAAAAACAACATGGTATCAGAGTGGGCCCATGGGATTGACTCCTTCACAGGAGGGCCCACGAAAATGAGAGTAGAGTAAAATGTTGGGAGTGTTAAATTTATGGGGTTGTTACAATCTCTATGTACAACATATTTACTTTTTAGTCCTACCTAAATTATAGAAAGAATTACATAAATTATTGTGGGTAGTAATTTCTAGTAAAAAATGTCTAATTACTTAATGCATATTTACTTCTACCTATATTTATGCAAAGAATCACGTGACTTATGAAGGAACAATTTAACAAATTCAAATACTATGTGGATGGATTATAACCATATTAATCTTTGGGTATTCTCCAACTATTTATAAGATAGAAATTTAAATTTAATTTTCAAAGAGACTTAGAAACAATAATAGACACACATATTTTTTCTCTCTCACAGGTGGGATGTGATCTAAGGAAGAGACCGAAGTTTCTAAGAAGTTGAAATTTTCCAAGTTACTTAGTGATGTTCTAGTGTTTACTAAAGTAATATTGTATATCATTGGAAGTAATTATCACTTGCAAAAAATTGTGTTTGTTTAATTTAACACTAGAAAATCAACATGGTTAGCCGTATGACATCGAGTACATGATGGATGTGTGTTGGTCATAGTAGAATACATATTATTTGGAGGGTCATTGTATATAGTTGTGCACAAGATAAATTGATCTCTTTTAGGAGATGCTTTTTGTTGTTCTTGTTTCTTGTTCCAGGAAGGTCACAGGTAATATCTTGTTACAGGAGGCAGGCATGGAGGGAAAGACCTTCCAACATGATATTAAGGAGGGACATTGGCAGACATGATGCTCAGAGACACAAAGTCTCTAGGAGCAATGTACCTCCCAGGACAGGACCATTCTAGATAGCAGAGATAGTTCCAATGATCACGGATACAACGAGTCGAGACCGACTGTAGCACAACTATGGCAGATCCAATAGAAGAGGAAAACAAATTGTGAGACTCATAGGGAGAAGATGTATTAGTCCTAGTACATGATTCAATCCCTGATATGTTGAGGAATGATGCATGGCAACATTTCTAGTGTATGTAGAGGCACTCCTAGAGAGGGAGGCAGTACTACATCCAGAGGGAGCAGAGATTGAGTTACCTCCAGAGAAGGAGGAAGAGCTACCTTCAGAGTCAGAGGGAGCAAAGACAGAGGAGGAGTCACCTCCATATCTAGAGGGAGTGTTGATGTTTTTTAGCTTCCTGAGACATTGGTTTCATGAGGGAACCTCGATATATCAAGTATGGTCAAAGATGACTTAGCATGATCAACATTTACCTATGTTTATGTGGGAAAAGACATCCGTGACTGCAGTGTATGTTTAGAACATAAGTCCTCATAATACTTTGAGGAACATGATGCTCGAGGAGGCCTTCACCGGAGTGAAGCCTGAGGTTGGACACTTCAGGATATTTGGGTTTCCAATATATATTCATGTACCCAAGGAGAAAATGATCAAGCTAAACCCTTTAGGCATAAAGGGTACATTTGTGGGGTACAATGAGTCTTCAAAGGCATACTAGATCTACATCCCCAGTCAAAAACAAATTGAAGTGAGTAGAGATGTTACCTTTGAGGATGAGGTATCCCTTAAGATATCTAGAGGATCTCACATGGAGATTGATCCAATTGATCTTATTAATCCTGTAGCTCCAATTGATGTCCCCAAAGATATTACAGTAGGCCAGAAGAGACCTACATGGGTTCGTCAAACTCTGCAGGAGGCAGAAGAATATGTAGCTCCTCGTGGTACCTTTCGATTGAGAAAGTAACCTCAGAGATATCCATGCTATGCCACAACTATGAGGCACATCATTCATTTTGAGCCTTCTTAATATGAGGAGGAAACTAGTCATCCAGTATGGAGAGATGTCATGATGGAGGAGAATCAATCCATCATGAAGAATGATATGTGGAATATTGTTCTAAGACACGAGGGGAAGTCTGTAGTGACTTCCAAATGGATCTACAAGATTAAGCACACAGTTGACGAGAGAATCGAGAGGCACAAAGTGAGATTTGTTGCTAGAGGATTCTCTCAGGTGGAGGGATTAGATTATTAGGAGACATTTTCTCCTGTTGCTCGATACACTTCTATCTAGATGATTATTTCACATGAAACATCCATGGGTTGGAGAGTACATCAGATGGATGTAAAGACAACCTTTCTCAATCAAGAGATTGAGGAAGAAGTATACATCGAGCAACCAGATGGTTTTATGATACATGAGAAGGAGTCTTATGTGTGAAGGTTGAAGAAGGTTGTGTATGGACTCAAGTAACCACCTCGAGCTTGGTATGCGAGTATTGATGGAGACCTGATGATTTTGGGCTTCAATAAAAGTGTTTTTGATCCCAACGTATATTACAAGACTGTTAATGGTGACTTGCTGATTTTGGTCATCTACATTGATGATTTATTCCTCACCGGTACAGAGAGCCTTATTTCTGAATGCAAGTATGTGTTGGCCTCTAAATTTGATATGAAGGACCTTGGTATGATGCACTACTTCTTGGGACTAGAGGTGTGGTATATAACTGATGAGATCTTCCTAAGTAAGGGGAAGTACACAATTGAGATATTGAAGAAGTTTGTGATGTTGAACTTGAAGCCCATGACTACACCAATGGTGATGAATCTGAAGAAACTAAGTGTGTCTTCTTCTGATTCTGATGAAATTGATTTGAATTTGTATAGACAACTGATTGCATCATTGATGTATCTGGTTAACACCAGACTAGATATTTGTTATGCAGTGAGTACCCTTAGCCAGTTTATGAGTCAGTGGAGATATACACACTGGATTTCTACAAAGCATGTGTTAAGATACCTGCGAGGCATAGTCAGTTTATGAGTCAGTGGAGACATACACACTGGATTTCTAGAAAGCATGTGTTAAAAGATACCTGCGAGGCATAGTTGGACATGGTCTGAGATATACTTCCAGTATTTACATGAGATTGCATGGATATGCTGACTTTGATTGGGAAGGGAGTGTAATGGACAGGAAGAGCACCTCTGGGTGTTTCTTCACTTTGGGATCTGCCATGGTTTCCTAGTGTAGCAGGAAAACATACTTATGTGTCCTTGAGCATCGCAAAAGCATAGTACATTGCATTAAGTGTGGCAGTCCGCGAAGTAGTGTGGCTTCACAAGCTCCTTGTATATTTATTTGGACATGTGTTGGATTCCACTGTTATTCTGAGACATCGTGAAGAGGAAGGAAGTATTGGTGCAGTACCTTCCTACAGATGAGCAAGTTGTTGATGTTATTACTAAACCAAGACGAAGTTTGAGTATTTCTGTGCCAGACTTGGTGTGAAAAAGAATGCCTCCCTCACTGAGAGGGAGTGTTTATGTTTGCAGCTTCCTGAGACATTCTCCAGATCATACTCCTCTGTGACTGAGTTGAGTTGATTTGTGAGGAAACTTATCTGAGAAGGGATAAGTGGGTTTGGGATTATCCGAGAAGGGATAAGTGTGTTGATCTGTGATGACACTAATCCGAGAAGGGATAGCCCAATGTCCCTTGTGGAGAGCACATGAGGACATGTCAAGGGAGTTGACCTTAACATCACACACTATGGGGAGTTGACCCTAGTGTTTCTAGAGGGAGTAGCCTCTATAAGTCCACATGGGAGTGCCGTGTGTGACAAACATTCTCCAGATCATACTCCTCTCTGAACTGAGTTGAGTTGATAAGTGGGACACTTATCCGAGAAGGGATAAGTGGGTTTGGGATTATATCCCAACGTCCCTTGTGGAGAGCACATGAAGACATGTCAAAGGAGTTTAACTTGATGTCACACACTATGGGGAATTGACCCTAGTGTTTCTAGAGGGAGTAGCCTCTATAATTCCACATGGGAGTGCCATGTGTGACAGACCTTTTGCTACTACAATGGTTATGTACCACTGTCATAGAGTGTGGCTTTGGACAATATTTGTGTACTACTAATGGTTGTGTACCACTACTGGAGACTGTGTCTCTGGTGTCTCTGGACAATAGTTGTGTACTACTACAGTGTTGGTTGTGTAGCACAGTGATGGTGTGTCACTAGATAGTAGTTGTTTGCTACTAGCAGTGGTTGTGTACCACTGGATAGTAGTTGTCTACTATTGTGGAAAGACACTTCCCTAGCTAAGAGGGAGTGGTGAAAAGACACCTCCCTAGCTAAGAGGAAGTGTTGATGTTTCAACATCGAGCGAACCTTCTCCTAGATTACAAAATTTTAATTTTACAATACTAAAACTAAAAACTAAAAAATTAATATCTCAGTTCCTGTCTGACCAAAAAATTAACCACTGGCCAACTTTCTTACTAGAAAAATTAATAATTCACTAACAGTCTAACCAGAAAAATCAATAACTTACTACCTTAGGCTTTCCTCATTTGTCTGTTTATTACCAGTAACGACACCAATAACGACAAAGATACATGGATTTTCATTGCTCAACATTATAACTGTAAAGGGACGTGAGATATCCTCACAGGAGGCTCTCACGTCTGGTTACACCCTGTTTCCCGAACCCATATTTCCGGACGACGCGGATCAAACTTCCTTCGCATTAATTCGTTATCAGTAAAATTTCCTATGTTTTAGCTTATTTTAAGAAGATTTATATAATGAGAATTTTAAAAAATAATAACACGGTTAAATTTATTTAAAAAAAAATTATATAATTAATTTTTTTATATAATTAGAATTTAAAAAATAATACATTTCATGTTTTAACTTATTTTAAAAAGATTTTTATAATTAGAATTTTTATATAATTAAAATTTAAAAATTGATAACTTACGTTTTCTTCGTTTGTCAAGTACCGAATCCCTATAGCTGTAAAGAGGCATGGATTTTCGTTCGTTAATCTAATATTGTTAACGAACGGTATCCTTAACAGACGCCCTCACGTCTTCTTGTATCATTATTTATTACGCCCTGCTGACCTAACCTATATTTTCAGGCGATGAGTATCAAACTTCGCATGAATTCTTTATCACCAAATTTTCCACAAGCCGATGCCAATTTATCCCTGATCTCTTATTTGATACAGAGAGCCCTGCAAAGATTGCATTCAAAGCTCTAGTAATTTTTTTCAAAGGCAAGAGATTTCCTTATAAAAGATGGTCATTAGGGTTTCCATCAGAGATCAGGATTTGCAGATAAGTCTGGAAGGGGATGACTTTCTCATGGATTTAGATTTTAACTCGTATTATGGTTGTCTCTTCTGTACTTGCAAAAGAGCAACTCATGATCCTGCAAATATTATAAATTTAATTGATGACGAGGATAGAAAACACCATTAGAATGGTTCAAAGGCTTCACTGTATGAGCAGAAGGAAGAGATCAACCTCAACTTTGAAGAACAGAAGAAGAATGATAAGGACTTAGATATTGCAGAGAGCGATGGGTGCGTTGCAAGCATTTTTAGAATGTTGGACGAGGATGGTGATAGAAGGGTTAGCACGGAGGAGATAATGAGATTTCTGGAGAAATTAGATCTGGAGATTCCCATGGAAGAGGCGGAGTCATCTGTGAAATCAGTCTCTGCATGTGGATATGAGTTTCTTACTTTCGTGGAGTTCAGGGATTTTTATCGCAGATTAATATCCGCAGACAATGATGAGAATGAAGAATTTGTAAGTCATGGGGATTTTGGGATTGATGATATGGCGATGTGTGAGGCGTTTGCTGTGTTCGATCAGAATGGAGACGGGTTTATCAGTGCAATAGAGTTGAGTGATGTTTTGTGCAGATTGGGATTGATGGAGGGGATGGATGTTTGTTTCTGCCAGCGCATGGTTGAAAATGTGGATGTTAATAAAGATGGGTTTGTAGATCTTCAAGAGTTCAGGGTTTGTAGACCAAATCAAGTTCCCTCTTGTCATCGAATCTGCTGTGCTAATATGGTGATCAAGTTCCCTCTTGTCATCGAATCTGCTGTGCTAATATTCTGCACAGAATGTACACATGCTGTGCGTTGAACACTAAAACATTATGGTATTTGCATTAAATTATATGTAAGTTATATATATTGTTTTGTAGTATATATTTAAAAAAAAATGAACTAAAACATTATGGTATTTCCATTAAATTATATGTAAGTTATATATATTGTTTTGTAGTATATATTTAAAAAAAAATGAAGGGTTAGTGTATATAGTCATGATTATTATGTAATGATTTGAAAGTTGTGTTTATAAATAAAAGTTGAAAGAAATTTGTGGATGGAAATAATATAATTGTTATTTGTTTGTTTAACAAAAGTTAGATCGTTAATCTAGAGCATTGTAGGTTTTTATTTGGGTGGAAAACAATTGTTTTATTTATTTGTAAAAATAGTTATAAATTTTTGTAATTAAAAAATACTTAATACTAATAAAAAAATAGCAACATAGTATGGATCTTTGTTTTAAATGACTTGTATTTATCTTAACTCATGATTTATTAAATTAATTTTTAATTACATAAAAAAAACAAAAAAACATGGATACATTGTCTAGATATGTGAGTAATATTTATTAATCAAAATGTTTTTTTGGAAATATCTTATATAAATGAAAATATAAAAGTTCACCAAAACTTTATATATTCCAAAGAAAAAGATAGAATTTGAAGAAGAAAGAGCTAAATTTGTGGAAGAGAAATGTAGAGTTTTTGCAGAGAGAAACAACATATCCAATTGAATGGATCACTCTTCAAGTAGACTAGATATTGGAGGATGCAAAGGAACTATAGAGCAACGCACTTAGCAATTATTTTTGTTGACCAAAGCCACATAGACCAAAATGGTGAACTCAATCGATTCCTCTTCGGTGATCACAACCAAAGGTAAGGTTGATATTAGTCCCTTGCATATAAAGGTTTTTTCACTTTTTTCTTTGAAAATCCAAAGGATAAGGAGATTGTGTATGGAGGGGGCCATGGAGTTTAGAATCCTCGGGTTTGGTTTTATCATGTTGTTGGACATCTCTTTTAACTTGATGAGGGTTCATAAAGATGAACTATTGCTCGTGTCCCTGCACTTCCCGTGCACCTATGAGATATGAAAATTTGGAGACACGTTAGGGTCTTTCTAGAATGTGGCCCTATAAACCATAGATTGAAATGACATTCCATGTCTCCTATTTATGGTTGCAATCTTCGGTGGAAGTCCAGAGGAGATTATTTTCAAATGGGGCGAACAGACTTGGGCTGTAATGGTCAATTATGAAAACCTACCCTTCAAATGGCATTATGGTCACAAACAGGGGCATTCATTCTAGGATTGCTCACAAAAAAGATTAATTTGAATAAACATGAAAAACTCGAGTTGAATTTGAGTGTTTGTTAATAGGGAGATAGGTAACTGCCTCCATTTTGGACACCGAGAGCTCTTTTCCACGATACAATGGTGGAATAAAGGTGGACGTAGTGGCACAACTAGGAAAATAGGAAAATATCCAATATGCATAGAGTCTAATTCAAAAGATTTAGATTTAGTGTGAAAGGAGACGAATATGTTAAGAGGGTGGTGCAAGTTAATGATAATATTTTTTGACATTTTAGATGTAATAGAAATTTGAAAAATATAGACATTTTTTGATATTTTAGATGTAATAGAAATTTGAAAAATATAGACATTTTTTGATATTTTAGATGTAATAGAAATTTGAAAAATATAGACATCTCTAGACTTCCATGAATATTTTGAAAAGCCAACACAATGGATAATGGTAAAAAGATGTAGGAAATTGAATAGAATTTCTAAATATAAAACTTTTTATTATTGAAAATTTTCAAAACTATATCAATTTTGTTTTTTCTAACCTTAGCTTTTATTTTCTTGAAGAGTATTGGTGTGCAAGAGGAAGGAGTTATGAACACTTTCCCATCCCATGCACGAGATAAAATGTTCCCCTTAACCAAAACTCGAGTGTCTATTAGGGAGGCCATGCCTATACCTACTAGAGCTAGTAAAGTTTCCCAATACTAGGTAGTGTATGAGTTACTCCTTACAAAAAAAAACATACCTTAATAAACAATTCAAAGTATGCTTTGGAGTTTAGCAATATTAGGGAGTATATGAGCTCCTCCTTACCAAAAGAAAACATACCTTAATAAACAATTCAAAGTACGAAAATTATAGAAGTTTGGTGCCAAATCAAGCTCTGTATACACCTATTAATTTAATTCAATAAAGAAGGTGTTAATTTAATTCAATAAAGAAGGTGTTAAAGATAAATGACAATGGTATACCAATAATATTTATCATAAAAATTATCCATATTAAGAACTCACTTATGTCTTCATCAGCTAAATGTTAAAGTCACCTTATTTAATGGTTAGAATAGAACATTTATAACCAAATTCCAAGGTGAACTTGAGGATAAAGATAGTAGCTTCATCAGCTAAATGTTAAAGTCACCTTATTTAATGGTTAGAATAGAACATTTATAACCAAATTCCAAGGTGAACTTGAGGATAAAGATAGTAGCTACCCTTTATATCCAATTTGCATATATTGCACAATCTAGTAGCTAACCGCACATGCATTGTTGTGCACATTCTACATCTAATGCACAATAAAAAAAATCATTAATATTGGTCTTACACCCAATGCACATAATAAGTCTGGAAATCTATTTAGAAGGAAGATATCTCGGCCGATTTTTATGTCATTGTTAGAGGAAGATGAATGAGCCATCCATTTAAACTATTTAACATTCCAAACAAAATATATTAAAAACCAATAACATAAGCAACAAAATATATTAAAAACCAATAACATAAGCTGTCATTTTGATGTTCAAATACCTCTGTAGCTCATCTACTTTTTGATTTGATCCAAGAAATAAAACATCAAGTTAATTTACTCGGGAAAATTAGAAGTTAATTTGTTGAGTTAATTAAAAGCAAATTAAAAGTTAATTTACTCGTAAAGATTATCCCCACCTTATAGTTGTAGAACAAGATTATCATGGACAAGTGCAAAATATGCTCACATGTATTAATTTAATACCATTTAAACTAAATAGTTCAAATTTGTTTGTGACAATGCTATAGCCAAAGAATACATCGCCACAATCAAATTCTATCAATGTTTTTTTTTTTATTTACTTTTCAACATTGTAGTTTCTCTTAATATTATTCATGTTTTATTATTTTTACTAATTAAATATATTTTAAAAAATGAATATTTATTACAAATAATCATCCCTTTAATACAAATAAAAATAGATCTAATATTTATTATTAGAGAGAAATATTTTTATTTTGATGCTTTTTGAGGGATAAACATAAACATATTTCTTTTTCCCCTATACTTTTGCTTTCTGGTTGCTTTGCTTAGTCGTTTTTCCAAAAATGTCTAGGTGCGCGGGTTGGCAGACTCACAAGTTTGCATTTATAGTCATGCTTATGTATCACCACCAACGACTTCTCCATTCCATACTTAACCACTTTTCCATACTTAACCACTTTTTCTATCGCGGGTTCCTGGGTTGGCTGGCTCAAAATTGCGCTTCTATTATTCTATGTCCTCCAAACAACACCCGAAGTTCCCCAATATACAAATTGACAACCACACTCCCGACTAGAGGGCTCAAGATTGAGATTATATGATAAATTTTGAAAAAGCCTTAAAAAGTAATCTAGTTATAAAAATAAAAAAAAGTTATTCTATATTATTAAGGGTTGATCATGTTAAAACAAAATGTTCATGATACCATTAACTTTAATTATGGTAATTCTTACTTTATTTTCTAAAAATTTAACTTCTGAATTACTATCTCAAGCTTCTATATAACCATTGGCTTACATATTTTAATAAACTTTAACGAAATTTAAACTTTATGGTCTCATACTTCCATATAAGCATTAGCTTTTGTAGATATTTTAATAAAATCTAGACATCTATTTTAATTTTAAACATGTATTTAAAAAAAATAAAATAATACTTTTATAATAAAATGAATAAAAATAAAAATGAATAATTTTTTTATAATACTTTTATTTATTAATAATTTCATTATTATAAAATTTATCTTAATTTTATAAGAATATAAAATTTAATATAATTGTGTTTTTTTTAATATTTTCATAATTAAATTTTAAAATTTTTAACTATTTTTTTAAAGTTTATGATAAATACACTCTAGTAAAAATCAAAATTTATTTTGAATTATTTATTTTTTTAATTTAAATTTTAAATAAAATTTGAAAATTTTGAAAAGAAGAATAGTTAATTTTAAGTTAAAAAAAAAATTACTATGTACTTTTGATTATAACTTTTTATTGATGTTTAATAAAATTTCTCATCTATATAAACTTGGTTGTATATTTTGGGTGATATCTAATAAACTTTGAATGGGATAAAAAAATTGTAATTATTATTATTATATTTTGCATGTTTGTATTAGTAATATATCAATTGAATTTAAAATGTGTGATATATTAAATTATAGTGAAAGGTGATATTTATTTTGAAAATATGAGGAGGGGTGTAAGATTGAATGGTGGGATACACCCAATAATTGTATTTGTTTAATCTTTATCCTTTAATAAATTAGTTATTCAACTATTAATTAGTGAGGAAATATATTGTTGACTCATGATGATCCCTATCAACTATCTAACATTATCTAAAAACATTATATCCAAATATTAAATTATTAATATTAAATATTAATATTGTACAATTTAATTACTTAAAATTATTAAATGATGTTAAATCCATTTTTTTTAAAATGTATGATCGATATAAACTTTGTTCTCTTTTATGAGGTGATATTTAATAAACTTGGAATGGGATAATAATTGTGTTTATTATTATTATATTTTATATCTTTGTGTTTATTATTATTCGTTTTTTCGAAAATGTCTAGGTGCGGGTTGACACACTCACGGGTTCACATTTATAGTTATGCTTTTGTATCACGAGTCCAACCGACAACTTCCTCATTCCATACTTAGCCACTTTTTGGATCGTGGGTTTTCAGGCTGGCGGGCTCAAAATTGCGCTTCTATTGTTCGGTGTCCTCCAAACAACACCCAGAGTTTCACGATATACAAATTGACAAGCGGACTCCCGGGTTAGCGGGATCAAGAATGTGCTTATATTATAAATTTTAAAGAAGCCTTAAAAAGTAATTTAGCTATAAAAACAAAAAAAATATTTTATATTATTAAAATTTGATCATGTTAAAATGAAATGTTCATGATACCATTAGCTTTAATTATGGTAATTCTTACTTTATTTTCTTAAAATCAACTTCTCAATTACTATCTCAAGCTTCCATATAATCAATCACTTACATATTTTAATAAACTTTAACAAAATTTAAACAACTATTAATTAATGATGAGAGATATTGTTGATGGATGGTGATCCCTATCAACTATCTAACATTATCTAAAAACACTATTTTCAAATATTAAATTATTAATATTAATATTGTACAATTTAATTACATAAAATTATTAAAGGATGTTAAATCCATTTTTTTTTAAATGTATGATCGATATAACCTTCGTTCTCTTTTATGAGGTGATATCTAATAAACTTGGAATGAGATAATAATTATGTTTATTATCATTATATGTTGTATCTTTGTGTTTATTATTATTCATTTTTTCAAAAATGTCTAGGTGCGTCAGTTGGCGGACTCACGGGTTCAAATTTATAGTCATGCTTTTGTATCACGAGTCCCATCGACGACTTCCTCATTCCATACTTAGCTACTTTTTGGATCGCGGGTTTTCGGGATGGTGGGCTCAAAATTGCACATCTATTGTTATGTGTCCTCCAAACAACACCCAGAGTTCCGCGATATACAAATTGACAAACAGACTCTCGGGTTGGCGGACTGAAGATTGTGCTTATATTATAAATTATGAAGAAGCCTTAAAAAGTAATTTAGTTATAAAAAAAGAAGAAGGTTATTTTATATTATTAAGGGTTGATCATGCTAAAATGAAATGTTCATGATACCATTAACTTTAATTATGGTAATTCTTACTTTATTTTCTTAAAATTTAACTTATGAATTACTATCTCAAGCTTCCATATAATCATTGGTTTACATATTTTAATAAACTTTAACAAAATTTAAACTTTATGGTCTCAAACTTCCATATTTTAATAAAATCTAGTATTAATAAAATAACTTTCATAGATATTTTATTAAAATCTAGTATTTATTTTAATTTTAAACGTGCATTTTTTTAAAAATAATTTTAATTATTCAAATTAAAATGAATAAAAATTTATAATACTTTTATTTATTAATAATTTCACTATTATAAAATTTATCTTATTTTTTTAAGAATATAAAATTTAATATAATTGTGTTTTTTTTAATATTTTCATAATTGAATTTTAATTTAAATATTGCTAACTTTTATTTTCATAATTGAATTTTACTATGTACTTTTAATATTTTCATAATTGAATTTTAGTTTGGACGAACATTTAGAAACCCATATTGGTGACTTCGGTTTGACCCAAGTTATTAGCAATAAGCGCACACAAAGCTCGTTAGGGCCTTCGTTTCCGTTTAGTGTTGGTTACAAAGTTCAAAGTGCATTAACATATAACACATCAGCGAAAGAAAACATCTCCACAAACAAATTCTATTAGTGTTTTATTTTTATTTACTTTTCAACATTGTAGTTTCTCTTAATCTTGTTCTGCTATTTTTACTAACTAAATATATTTAAAAAATGAATATTTATTAATATTAATATATCATTGACAAGTGCAAAGTTAATTTATGATTGAAGATTATCTTCATCTTATAGTTGCAGAATATTAATTTAGTACCATTTAAAATAAATAGTTCAAATTTGTTTGTGGCAATGCCATAGCCAAAAAATACATCACCACAACCAAATTCTATCACTGATTTCTTTTTATTTACTTTTCAACATTGTAGTTTCTCTTAATCTTGTTCATGTTCTCCTATTTTTACTAATTAAATATATTTTAAAAATGAATATTTATTACAAATAATAATCCCTTTAATACAAATACAAATACAAATAAATGGAATATTTATTATTAGCTAGAGTTGTTTCTATTTTGATGCTTTTTT